>CP006023.1:600000-1099572 GCA_000412225.2 [Ashbya] aceris (nom. inval.)
GAACTTTGCAAATTTATGCAGCACAGATTCGGGAGCACCCGCACTTCGCCACCATTGCTGGAGATCCGGGCTTGCTGATGACGACGTACAAGCATTCCAGGAAGAGGCTCATGCCCAAGTCAGCGGTACTTGTGCGGCGATATGAGCGGCAGATCAAGACGGTATTTGTGGCGTTTATTGCGGCGCTGATGATCATGTTTCTGGCGCGGGAGCCCTATATCGGCATAGGGTCCGGCGCGCGCACCGACGCCAGATTGCAGCCAGCCGAGGCAGAGCGGCTGCAGGGCATCAAGGCCCTGGCCGACACAGGCGAGCCTGTGCGCGCGGCTTTCGTGGTGCTTGCGCGCGAGGACGACCTCTGGTCGCTGGTGACCTCGATCCGGCACGTGGAGGACCGTTTCAACGAGCGCTATCAGTACGACTGGGTTTTCGTCGGGGCGACGCCCTTATCGGAGAAGTTCCGTGCTGTGACATCAAGCCTTGTGAGCGGCCGCGCTCGCTTCTGCGAGGCGCAGCCTGGTTCGCGCGAGTACCCCCCTACTGTCGATCAGGAGCGCGCGGACAACGCGGACGCATTGTCTGGGGCTGGCGTGTCCCCCGAGCAGATCTTCGATTGGCGCTATCATGCGGGCTACCTCGCGTTGCTGCCCGAGATGCAGGAGTACGAGTACTACTGGTATGTCGAGCCCGACATCGAGCTGTACTGCGACATCAACTACGACATTTTCCGCTTCATGAAGTCCCATCGCAAGAAATATGGTTTCATACTGGCAACCGAGGACCGAGCCGACTGGTCGGCTCTATGGTCGGAAACCGCCGCGTTCATGAAGCAGCATCCGGATCTCTTGGCTCATGACAACCTGCGTGCGTTTGTGTCCAATGATGACGGCGGCACCTTTAACGGGTGCGTCTTCCGCGCGGGCTTCCAGATCGCTTCTCTCGACTTTTGGCGCTCCGATGCCTATCGTGCATTATTCGCGGCTCTCGACGCAAGCGGCGGGTTCTTCTACAACGCCTGGACTGACATGGCGGTCCAGACGCTGGCGGTTGCTCTGCTCATGCATAGAGAAGAGGTGCACTTCTTCGACAGCATCGGCCTCTACCATCGAGAACTGCGCTCTTGTCCCTTCGAAGCAGCGATAAGGCGTCAGAACAAGTGCATCTGCGACCCGGCTCTGGACCAGACGTGGGAGAATGGGTATTTCTGTACCCGCAAATTCATGCAGGCTCGTGAGCTCCGGCTGCCGGGAGGGGTGCGCCGTCGTGCACGCGCTATATAGAATTTGATACCGGGCTAGCTGATATATAGAAATCACCGGGCGTCGTCTTTATGACTAGTGGCGATGGTTTATCCATTTGAGTCTTCGCTGACACCGGACGTTGGCGAACGGGCCAAAAACCCGTACACAGCATGATTTTTCATGATCATCGCACTCGAATGTGGCCTCTGCTCAGCTAACAGCATCAGGTCAAGGCATACCATGCTTGGATTGAGGCTGCCAATGTATCACCGGGCCGTAATGGCAAGTCCAAGAGTATGCTGGAGGCACTTGCACTCGAAAGCAGCAGCAGCGGCAGGGATGCAAGACCTTTCCGCCGTTCTGCAGCGGAATTTGGCACTCCGCAACCAGTCCTTGTACAACCAGAGCTCAGATACGATACGATGTAGCATGTTTGACTCACACGGCACACTGATGGGGGGTGCAGCAGCAGATATCCGCCGCGAGGAACTGATCCAGAAACACGGGCTGCTACCGCGGGATCTGCGCAAGATCGAGATGTCGCGGCGCCACGACCTGGTGCCAATCATGCTGGTGCGCGACAGCTGCATCATGGTCAGTCTGCTGACCATCCGAGCGTTAGTGAAGAGCGATACGGTGCTGCTCTTTGACCCGATGGGGATTGGCATGGACTCCGTGGCCCACACGCGCTTCGTCACGGACCTGCAGACCCGGCTCAAGAACCAAGGAGCGCCCGGCATGGGCAAGGACCCGCTTCCATACGAGTTCCGTGCCCTGGAGTCGATCTTCATCACCGCGCTCGCAAACCTCACGGCGGAGCTGCGCGTGCATCTCGCCGTCACAAAGGGTGCACTACACGACCTCGAGTATGGCATCGACAAAGACAAGCTCAAGTTCCTGCTGGTGCAGAACAAGAAGCTCAGCGTTTTCCACAAGAAGTCGCTGCTGATGCGCGAGATGATGGACGAGCTCATGGACCAAGACGACGTTCTCTCCGACATGTATCTAACCGAGAAGTCGCTCGGCCAGCCCCGCGACATTGCAGACCACAGCGAGCTTGAGATGCTGCTGGAAACCTACTACACGCAGGTCAACGAGATCGTGCAGTCCGTCGAGGGGGCCATCGCCAACGTCCGCACCACGGAGGAGATCATCAACATCATTCTTGACTCGAACAGAAATGAGCTCATGCTCTTGGGCCTCCGCTTCGCTATCGGCCTGCTGTCGCTCGGCAGCGTCCTGTTCGTCGCGGCGCTCTACGGGATGAACCTGGAGAATTTCATCGAGGAGGGGAACGTGGGCTTCTTCCTGGTCACCACTACGGGGCTGATCCTGATGGTATGCCTTTTCCGTTATAGCATCAAGCGACTACACAAGCTACAGAAGATGACTTTACTCGGTAGTCATGGGCGTCATAGTTAGCAGGTGAGCTTGGTTAATTACGTAAGGCTCGTTGCTCGCTTATCCTGATTTTCTCGGGTGCCGCCGCTAAGGCCATCGCCATCCATAATGAACAAAATGTAATGAATGAACAACACCCACAAAAATGGCCTCAAGGTTTATAAAGCGAATTACGGATCAGTCATCACAGCTTTACCCCTTAGTCGATCTGAATTAAGGTACCACGACACACAGCAGTATGCAGGTTGAAAAGTACTTCTCTTTTCAAATCTTCTTCATTTTCCTTCGAGAGTCCCTTGAGATTGTCATTATCATCTCCATCCTTCTCACGATCGTGAAGCAAGCGCTCCTAAAGCCCGAACCAGCGTCTGGAAAGTACCTGAGTAGCGCACGACTGGATGCAGAGGACGAAGTAGAGCTAAACGCAGCGCTGCAGGATGCAGGGCCGCTGGAGGCGGTGGAGAACAGCCAGCTATACCGAAGGTTGAAGATCCACATTCTCAGCGGGGGGGCGCTGGGGCTCCTGTGTTGCATGTTGGTCGGGGGGCTGTTCATCGTGCTATTTTACTACGTGGGCAAGGATCTATGGTCTGCGAGCGAGCACTATTACGAGGGCGTGCTAAGCATTGTCGCGTCGCTGATCATATCGTTCATGGGGCTCTTCTTCCTAAGGATGGGCAGGCTCCGCGACAAGTTCCGCATCAAGCTTGCGTCGATGCTCTACGCGCAGAATAGCGACCCGCTTGCGCCCAGTCGGCGCGCGCGGAAGTTCAGCGAGAAATATGCGCTCTTCATCTTGCCCTTTGTGACCTCTTTGCGGGAGGGGTTGGAGGCAGTTGTATTTATTGGTGGCATTGGCATCGACCAGCCGTTGACCTCGATTCCCCTTTCTATGATCTCGGCCTCCGTTATCAGCTACTGCGTGGGTCGGTTTTTCTTTGCATCGTCGGGGTCCGTCTCACTAGAAATCTGTTTGGTAACTGCTACATGTCTACTTTACTTGGTAGCAGGAGGTCTCTTCTCGAAGGGCGTGTGGCAATTTGAATTACAGCATTATGTGGATCTTTGCAACGGACAGGACATGTCTGAGGTTGGAAGTGGCCCAGGGTCCTACGATATCTCCAACTCGGTGTGGCATGTCAACTGTTGCAACGGCGAGCGTGATGGTCTATGGATGATATTTACTGCTATATTTGGCTGGACAAACAGCGCAACATACGGCTCCGTGATCAGCTACATCGTTTACTGGCTGGTCGTCGTAGGCGCTCTCAATGTTTTGATGATTGAGGAGACGCTTGGCTACATTCCATACATCCCTATTAAGTGGCAAGCTAGGCGGATCAAGAAGCGGCTAGCGTTGATCGAGAAGGCGAGGGCCCTTCAAAGCAGGCCGCCTTCAGGAACGCCTCCAGCGTACCAGACGGCAAGAATATCTCAAGAGAGCACAAATAGTAATACCCTCCTATTGTCGTCTCAGGAATAACTGCGTGGAAATAGAACAGATACGTTGCTTTTAAAGTTTAACAGAGAATCCAGTTGAATAATAAATAAACTACTTTTCTACATATTTTTCAATACCACCACCAAGTTCCCAGCATCCACCATATCTCCATTTGCGTGAAGAATACTTAGAACCTCACCATCAGCGGTAGCCGAGACGACCATTTCTGTCTTCATCGCTTCGATAATGACTAGCTTGTCACCCTCTTTGACTTTATCTCCCACTGAGACCACCTGCTTCCAAAACCGGCCAGCATATTCGGAATACACCATATGCGCATCTTCCGGATACTCGATAGCTTCTACTTGCTTTGGAACAACTGTCTCTAGGTCTGAGTTGGCAACTTTAATTAGACGCGCAAACTCCGCTGCACGTTCGCCACTCTGACCATCTTTGAAAGCCTGTATGGATTCCTTATTATCTTCAAGCCACTTGTTGTACGCTCCATTATCAAAGACGGTTTCCTGAACTTCAAGTGCGAACGTACCATTGTCGACCTCTTCAGTGAGCTCATTTATACGTTCTTCTGTAACAGGATAGAACTCTACCTGATCAAAAGGAGTCAGTAACCAAGGATGATCTTTCCATGCTTCTCCTAGCTGTAGGCGGTTCCAGATAGGAATTGTTCTCCCCATTAACTGGTAGCCGCCAGGACTGTCTGTACAATATATGCACATGTACATCCCTCCGATACCGACGACGCCATTTGGAGTATAGGTTCTTGAGGGATTGTACTTGGTACCTAGAAGCCTCTGTCTTGGGTCTAATGGCACGGCGCAAGGAGCACCCAGGAAAACATCACCAAGCCCCAAAACCATAAATGTTGCCGAATAGAGCAAATCTCTGACGTCTGTACGTGTGATCCCATTAACGTTGGCAACAAAATCCGCGTTATTGGGTAGCCAAGGGGCATCCGACCGGATTGTCTCCTGGTACCGCTTAACAGCTTCCAAAGTTTTGCTATCTTCGAATGCCATTGGCAGCCTGAATAACTTGGACTTCACCTTCCACGCAACATCAAAATTTAACTCTAATTCATATGCGGACAACACATCCAGCAAATTCTCTTGAGATATGCTATAACCGTCATATTCTACCAGCAAGGACCTGATACCCTGAGACATCTCGACAATTCCCGTAACCTTGTTCTTATTAACCATCTCTTGAAGCTGTTTAATTCTGTAAGAGATGTTAATATCCATTTCATTTTCGCCATACTCAATGAGAATATACCTATCTCCTGATTGCCGGAATGTAACTTTTGGACAGAGCTCAGATCTTTTAGGAAGTGTGAGAAGCACAGGATTCTGGTAAGTGGGTAAAACCATAGACTCGCTTAAAGTTATCGAAGAATGGACATCTAAGGCATCTATCGCAACATCCTGTGACCTTTTCAGTGTTCTGGCGATCTCCACGCTTACCGGTACAAACTCAATAGTGTCTCCTGGCTTCAATTGGCCAACCTTCCATAATTCTGCCTCAGGAACTACTGCAGGACAGACGAACCCCCCAAGAGATGGTCCTTCGGCGGCTATAATAACCGGCTCATCTCCAGTAAAGTTAATAGCCCCCACGGAATAAACGTAGTCATGTGTATTTGAAGGATGCAGTCCAGCTTCTCCACCATCCGATCTAGCCCATTTGGGCTTCGGACCAATAAGTCTGATACCAAATCTGTTAGAGTTATAGTGAACTTTCCAAGGACTGGCAAAAAATTCATCAAGTGCCTCTTGCTTGAAGAAATCTGGAGAGCCATGAGGACCACACACTAGACCAATTCTCCATGTGTTAGAGGGTATGATGGGTCGTAACTCTGAAGGTATTGCTACCGCGTCACTAGGGGCCACTGGAGGGCTTTGGTTGAAAAACAGTACGTCACCAGGAGCTAGCACACGTCCGTTATGTCCACCGATACCACCCATGGCAAACGTGGATCTGGAACCCAAAAATTCAGGGACATCTATGCCACCGCGCACCGCTAAATAAGCTCTCGATCCGCTCTCAAGCTTCCCCACTTTGAGCACGTCCCCCTTCCCTAGAGTAAGCGGGACATACTGCTGGACGGGCTTCCCATTCACGGTGACTGGAACAACTCCACCTGTAACAGCTATGACTGCATCTGCGTGGAACTTCAGCTCTGGTCCATTCAATGTGATCTCCAGAGCAGCAGCTTTCGAGTCGTTTCCGACCACCCTATTTGCTAACCGGAAAGAATAAGAGTCCATGGGTCCAGAAGGCGGTACTCCGATGCGCCAGTATCCAACACGGCCAGGATAATCCTGTATTGTAGTATATGCACCTGGTATCTTCACCTCAAATGCCTTCGGGGTATAATCAAAGTCGTTAAGGAGCCGCGTAAAAACAAGAGCCTTTCTAAATTCTTCTGAGGAGGCAATTGATTTCAAGTAGTCGAGGTTAGTCATACACCCTGCGATACGCGTCTCATTTAGTGCTAGAAGTAATTTATCAACAGCCTCCTCGCGATCCTTGCCGTGAACAATAATCTTCGCCAAAGTTGGATCGTATTCTGCAGCTACTCGTGTTCCCTTCGAGATCCAAGTATCTACTCTGGCCCAAGATGGGAATACAACCTCTGTGAGCAGCCCTGGAGACGGAGTGAAGCCTTTGACAGGATTTTCTGCATAAACACGAGCTTCCATCGAAACACCTTCTATTTCAACGGCCATATCAAAGTCAGGCGGGTCATTTGCTGCTATACGCAACATCCATTCAACCAAATCTAGACCGGTTACCATTTCTGTGATAGGATGCTCGACTTGCAGCCGGGTATTCACTTCCAGGAAGTAGAATTCGTCCTTCTGCTCATCGTACATAAACTCGACAGTTCCCGCACATCTATACTTCACCGCGGAACATAAACGCTGCGCAGCTTGACGGATTTTCTGCCGTGTGTGCTCAGGGAAGTTGGGCGCAGGCGTCTCCTCAATAATCTTCTGGTTCCTGCGCTGTAACGAACAGTCCCGTTCCCCAAGGGCAATTGTGCGACCATGCCCGTCTCCCATAATTTGCACCTCCACATGCCTTGCACGCGCAATGAACGACTCTAAAAACACACCAGAGTCGGTGAAGTATAGCTCGCCTTGACGCTGAACTTGTTCGAATGCAGCAGCAAGCTCGGCGGCAGAATCCACCCGTTGCAGCCCGATACCGCCACCACCAGCAGTTGATTTAACCATCAGAGGGTAGCCAATCTCCGCTCCAGCCTCGAGCGCGGCATTCACGTCCCGCAGTAAACCGGTCCCCTTCGTGAGCGGTACGCCCGCAGACGCAGCCAGTTCGCGCGCCCAGTGTTTCAGCCCAAGCTTGCGGATCGAGTCTCCAGACGGTCCCACAAACACTATACCCTCTGCTCCGCACCGTTCTGCAAATGTAGCGTTTTCAGAAAGGAACCCGTACCCAGGTATGATGGCCTGCGTGCCCGTCTTCTTGGCAGCCGCCAGTATTTTGTCAATATCCAAATAAGTTTCAGCTGCGGTGCTGCCCTCCAGCGCTATCGCCACATCGGCATCGCGCACGTGTTGCGAATGTCTGTCTGGGTCGGAGTACACTGCAACAGAACGTATCCTGAGCCGCTTCAATGTACGAATAATGCGAACGGCTATCTCGCCACGATTCGCCACGAGTACCGTATTGAAGGGCTTGTGCGCTTCCTCCTGCTGCTGCAGATGTTGCAGATAACGCCGGAAACCGCCGAAGTGCGTAATGTCGACGGTGCCATCCTGGCTGTAGCCGTCCTCTTCGCAGACAAAGGATTTGATGTACTCCCCAGTGTCGAGCTCGACAGACCCAATGGCCAGCGGTGCAGGCACCATGGCCACAAAGCGGCCGAATGTCGCCTCCGGAACTGCGTAGACCTCCAGCTCGATCGCTGCGCCCTCGTCCCTGCCCACGCGTCGCAGTCCGGGCTTGAGCACAGGCCCTGTCTTCGGCAGAGCGTAGAGGCGGTAGGACGGCGCCGTGCGCGCCTCGCCCACAAACTCCGCCTCCACCTCCTCCAGCTGCCCGTGCAGCGCCAGGCCGCGCAGGTGCGCGCCTACCACCGCTAGCCGGATCGTGCCGCTCCCTTGTTCCCTGACACCGGATATCGTATCGTCGCACACAGCTTGGCTCGCGTGCAGCGCCCCACAGCGCCGAGGCACCGACTCCTCCACGCGCAGCAGCCGGCTCGCGAGCTCCAGCAGCGCGTAGTCGCTGAACTTAGGCCCCACCAGAGTCACACCTTGCGGCAGTCCGTCGCGCCGGAAGCCGCCAGGCACCGCAACCGCCGCGAGGTCTGCCAGGTTCACGAAGTTCGTCCACTGGCCCTGGCGCGCGTTCACCAGCAGCGGCTCTGCCTCGATAGCCGCCAAAGTCGGGTTCAGCGGGCACGTCGGCACCAGCAGTGCATCCACGCCTGCTAGCTCTGCCTCGATAGCCGCCACGAGCGCCTGCCGCCGAGGCATGTGGTCGAAGACGTCAGAGGCGCTGTAACGGCCGGCGGAAGTGATTATCTCCGTGACCGTTGGGTCCAGCGTATCTCTGGGCGGTTGCCCGGAGTAGAATGTCCGCAGCGCGGCGTAGCGCTCAGCTACCCACGGACCCTCGTAGAGCGACTTGCCCAGGTCCAGCAGCGGCTGCGAATCCACCTCCACCACACGCGCGCCTGCCGCCCGCAGGCGCTGGCAGGCCGCTGCAAACACCTCCGCGTTCTGGGATTCACCAAACCACTCTACCTCGCGAGGAACGCCGACTACGGGACACGCTCCAAAACGGCGCGGCGCACCCGCCGGAAACGGACGACTATACGGGTCTGAGGCGTCAGCCTGCGCCAGGACACGCAAACACTGCTCGGCCTCTGCCAGATCCCGCGCAAACACCGACACACAATCGAGTGAGCGGCATGCAGGCACTACGCCCACGCATGACACCACGCCGCGCGTGGGCTTCACGCCCACCAGATTGTTGAGCGCCGCAGGCACCCGCCCGGACCCCGCCGTGTCCGTCCCCAGAGCGAGCGGCACCGCGCCGCGCGCAACTACCGCAGCCGAGCCGCTGGACGAGCCGCCCGCCGCGTGCGCGCTGCTGAACGCGCACGCTACGCTCCCGTATGGGGAGCGCGTTCCTACCAGCCCCGTCGCGAACTGGTCCATGTTGGTCTTCCCGAGGATTACCGCCCCCGCGTCCCGCAAGAGGCGCACGGCCGTTGCGTCCTGCGTGGCCGTGTACGCAAAGCTCGGACACGCAGCGGTAGTCGCGAGTCCGCGCACGTCAATATTGTCCTTGACGGCAACTGGTACGCCGTACAACGGCAGTCGCTGGCGGTCGCTGCGCGACTGCAGGACCCGCCATTGGTGTGCTATGTGCTCGTCTGTGGCGACGGAAATCCACGCCGCGCCGGCGTCGCGCTCCGCGCGCGCCAGAGCTAAAAGCTTGGCGAGCGATGCACCGGCAGCCGCGCTGCGGTGGAACTCGCGCCACTGCTGTGAGGTCCACCCCACTGTGCTACTGCTGTCCGTCATTGGCCTCTCCGATCCGAGCCAGGCCAGCGGCCCGTAGGCTCGGTTATATACGACAGTTTGAGGTTATCGCGGCCGCCACTAGTGCTGGCGCTTATCAGCTCTGCCTGATAGCTGCGCACATGTGCGATTACAGCAGAGATGTGTGTTCGCGATAGCGTTCCGGCTATCGCGCTCGACAAAGCCGGGTAACACTGTCCGGGGAATGTCTTGCCTCGGCGCCGGGCCGCCTAGGATTTAAGCGGTTTAATTGCGAACGTTGCGCACGCTGTGGGGAGGGGAGAGCGGAGACCTACGTGCTCACGCACTTGTAGCCACTATTTCCAGCAACCATCTAAAGCCGGTACGCGGCCGCGAGTACGGCGAAAACTATATATACACTTCGGGCGGCCCGCTGCACGCAGAAGAACCGCGTCGACCAACGCAGCAATGAGCAACGAGACACAGGTTAAGAGCTACCCTGGCATGGGGGCAATCACGCTGGTGGAGGTGATCCGGAGCGACCCGCGGTTCGCGGAGTTGTGGAAACGGCTGTCGCTATTCCAGCGCGGTAGCGTGGAATTCTACAAAGAGCTGTACGACAACATGCCGCTGTACACGGGGGTGGAGGAAGGTCTTCTGGGAGTGCCCGTGCCAGGCTCCGAGCAGAAAGGCCACAGTCCTGTGTTCCGCAATTCGCTTGTACCAGAGGGCAGGCTTTTGACCGCAATCGACGAGGGTGTGGACACCGGGTATCACGTGTTCAAGTTGTCTGCGCGCATGTACCCTAATAACCACTGCCTGGGCACGCGGGTGTACGATGAGGCCACTGGCAAGTGGCTGGAGGAGTACCGGTGGGAAACCTACAGCGAGGTAGAGCAACGTGCGCGGAACCTCGGTGCTGGTCTGCTGTCGGTTGTTAACGTCAAGCGCAGCAAACCGTTGAACACCAATGACTTCATTGTGGCGCTGATGTCTGTGAACAACAAGGAATGGGTCCTGACAGATCTGGCCTGCCAGACGTTCTCGATGGTCAACACGGCGTTGTATGACACGCTGGGGCCATCCACCTCCGAGTACATCATGAACCTGACCGAGGCGCCTGTGGTGGTGCTATCAAAGGCGAACTTGCTCAAGATGTTTGCTCTGGCCTCAAAGTTGCCAGCCCTTAATACGATCGTTATAATGGACGACATGGACGCTCAAGAGGTGGAGCGCTTGTCTTCACTGCTGCCAGTGACGAAGAACTCTCACGGGGAGACGATTTCCGTCCTGACGTTGCGGCAAGTGGAGCGGATTGGTCAGCTGAACAACATTGCGCCGATCCCGCCCACCCCAGAGTCCATTTACACGATCTCGTTTACCTCGGGGACAACGTCCCTGCCAAAGGGTGTTGAGCTGACGCAGCGCGCGTATGCATCTGCCCTTGCCTTTGCTTGCTCCTACGTGCGTTGTGAGCGTGACAAGCAGAAGTATGCACTATGTTTCTTGCCGTTAACTCATATTTACCAGCGGCAGATGACTGGACTCTCTCTCATGCACAGTTTCGGGATAGGCTTCTTGCATAAACCAGACCCTGAAGTACTTCTGGAGGATATGCGCGTGCTCAAGCCCACGATGATCTCATTGGTTCCTCGGGTGTTGACTAAACTGGAGGCAGGAATTAAGAACTCTATCCAGGGCGATGAAATCTCTGCATTGGGGCGCACGATTGCTTCGAAAGTGCTAGACGCTAAGCATCGGCGCTTCTCTACTGTGAGCGGCCCCGATGACTCCTACGTCAACAGATTTGTTTACCGTAAGCTGTTTGTGGACAAGGTTCGTGATAAGCTGGGCTTTACCAACGTTCCTTTGATCACAACTGGCTCTGCGCCAATAGCACCAGAGACGCTAATGTTTATCCAAAGTGCGTTGGACCTGGGTATCCTGCAAGGTTACGGATTGACCGAGACTTTCGGCGGTAACTTCTTGTGTGTCCCATACGAAACCGACTGCGGATCTTGCGGTCCTCCAGCAATGACCACCGAAGTTAGACTGCGCAATGTGCCAGGTATGTCGTACGATGCCGAGAAGGATCATAAGGGTGAGGTCCTAGTGAGAAGCCAGCAGTTATTTGAAAAGTACTACAAGATGCCGAAGAAGACGGCTGAAGTCCTTGACAAGGATGGCTGGTTTGCCACTGGTGATGTCGGTTATGTGGACAAGAAGGGTAGACTCTACATCACAGATAGAGTTAAGAACATTTTCAAATTATCGCAAGGTGAATACATTGCGCCAGAAAAGGTGGAAAACTGCTACTTGTCTTCCTGTCCGTTTATTAACCAAGTATACATTCATGGCAACTCCCTCCACAACTTTGTGGTGGCCGTTGTGGGTCTCGACCTAGCCGCTTTCAAGACCATTTTGGACCATCGTACTCCAAAGTATGTCAAGTTGACCACTGAAGAGCTGGTTTCCGCCATTAACAAGGATCCGGCTTTGAAGCGCTTGACGCTGCAGATTATCAACAGCTACGCTACTGATCTGCAGGGTTTCGAAAAGATCGGAAACATTTACGTGGACGTCGAGCCACTTTCCGTAGATGCCGGCACCATGACCCCAACGTTCAAGGTCAAACGTGAAGTTTGCGGTAAGGTCTTCAAGGATGTTATTGACCAATTGTACGCCGAGGGTCACATCTTGAAGGCAGGCAAGCTCTGATTCACGAGTGCATCCCATGGCGCTTCTGATGTATGTACGCGATATAGGAGTATTAAAGTAGTATTTTTTCCCATAAAATAACGAATGCATTGGCCAATTGGATATCCGGGCTACCCGCCCTCCCCCCTGGTATGGATTCGGAAATATAGTCATGCTGGTAGATATAGCGATAGATATCGAATTCTTATGGCCCCCCCGCTTCGGCACTGTCCATCTTTAGTATACGACGGTTGTGGGAAAGCATTTGCAGATGCCACCACTTCCAGCAACTATCTAATATCGTTAATGGGGTAACATCACTGCTAGGGTGGGGTTTGCCCTATGACATTAATAATTTATGATAGTAATAGTAATATTAATTAAATAAAGAATAAATAAATTTGATAGTATAAAGATAACTGATAAATTAGTACTATTGCCGGTAAGCAGCCTCGAGTACTCCGAAATCTATATATAAGTGTAGGCAGCCTACTGAAGCAGAGGGACCACGCAGATCAACATAGCAATGAGCAAGGACACACAGATTAAGAGCTACCCTGGCATGAAGCCAATTACGCTGGTTGAGGTAATCCGGAGCGACCCGCGATTCGCGGAGTTGTGGAAGCGGCTATCGCTATTCCAGCGCGGTAGCGTGGAATTTTACAAAGAGCTGTATGACAGCATGCCGCTGCACACAGGGTTCGAGAACACTCCGCTGGGAGTGCCCGTACCAGGCTCCGAGCAGAAAGGCCACAGTCCTGTATTCCGCAATTCGCTTGTACCAGAAGGCCGGCTTCTGACTGCGGTCGACGAAGGTGTGGACACCGGGTATCACGTGTTCAAGTTGGCCGCGCGCATGTACCCTAATAACCACTGCCTGGGCGTGAGGGCGTACGACGAGGCCACTGGCAAGTGGCTAGAGGAGTACCGGTGGGAAACCTACAAGGAGATAGAAGGGCGTGCACGGAATTTCGGTGCTGGTTTACTGTCGATTGTTAATGTCAAGCGCGGCAAACCATTGAACACCAATGACTTCATTGTGGCATTGATGTCTGTGAACAGCAAGGAATGGGTCCTAACAGATCTGGCCTGCCAGACGTTCTCGCTGGTCAACACGGCGTTGTATGACACGTTGGGGCCCTCCACCTCCGAGTACATCATGAACCTGACCGAGGCGCCTGTGGTGGTGCTGTCGAAGGTGAACTTGCTCAAGATGTTTGCTCTGGCCTCAAAGTTGCCAGCCCTTAATACGATCGTTATAATGGACGACATGGACACTCGAGAGGTGGAGCGCTTGTCTTCACTGCTGCCAGTGACGAAGAACTCTCACGGGGAGACGATTTCCGTCCTGACGTTGCGGCAAGTGGAGCGGATTGGCCAGCTGAACAACATTGCGCCGATCCCGCCCACCCCAGAGTCCATTTACACGATCTCATTCACCTCGGGGACAACGTCCCTGCCAAAGGGTGTTGAGCTGACGCAGCGCGCATATGCTTCTGCCCTCGCCTTTGGCTGCACATTTATGCGTTGTGAGCGCGACAAGCAGATGTATGCCCTATGTTTCTTGCCATTGACTCATATTTACCAGCGGCAGATGACTGGGATCACTCTCATGCATAGTTTCGGGATAGGCTTCTTGCATAAACCCGACCCTGATGTATTTGTGGAGGATATGTGCGCGCTCAAGCCCACGATGGTGTCATTAGTTCCTCGGGTGTTGAACAAACTGGCGGCTGAAATTAAGAACTCTATCCAGGGCGAGGAAATCTCTGCATTGGGTCGCACGATTGCTTTGAAAGTGCTGGACGCTAAGCAACGACGCTTCTCTACGGTTAGCGGCCCTGACGACTCCTACGCCAATAGATTTATTTACCGCATAACTGCGGACAAGTTTCGTGATAAGCTCGGCTTTACCAACGTTCCTATGTTCACCGTTAGCTCTGCGCCAATAGCACCAGAAACCATAATGTTTATTCGAAGTGCGCTGGACATAGGCGTCATTCAAGCTTACGGGTTGACTGAAACTTTCGGCGCTAACTTCTTCTCTCTTCCATACGAAACTGACAGTGGTTCTTGCGGCTCTCCAGCAATGACCACCGAAGTGAGACTGCGCAGCGTGCCAGGTATGTCGCACGATGCCGAGAAGGACCATACGGGTGAGGTCCTAGTGAGAAGCCAGCAGTTATTTGAAAAGTACTACAAGATGCCGAAGAAGACGGCTGAAGTCCTTGACAAGGATGGCTGGTTTGCCACTGGTGATATAGGTTATGTGGACAAGAAGGGTAGGCTTTTCATCACAGATAGACTGAAGGTCATTTTCAAATTATCGCAAGGTGAATACATTGCGCCAGAAAAGGTGGAAAACCGCTACTTGTCTGCCTGCCCGTTTATTAAGCAAGTATACATTCATGGCAACTCCCTCCACAACTTTGTGGTGGCCGTTGTGGGTCTCGACCTAGCCGCTTTCAAGACCATTTTGGACAATCGTACCCCGGAGTACGCCAACCTCGCAACCGAAGAGCTGATTACCACCATTAACAACGATCCGGCTTTGAAGCGCTTGACGCTACAGATTATCAACAGCTACGCTACTGATCTGCAGGGTTTCGAAAAGATAGGAAATATTTACGTGGATGTCGAGCCACTTTCCGTAGATGCTGGTACCTTGACTCCAACGTTCAAGGTCAAACGTGAAGTTTGCGGTAAGGTCTTCAAGGATGTTATTGACCAATTGTACACCGATGGCCATATCTTGAAGGCAGGCAAGCTCTGATTTACTAGTGCACCACATGGCGCTTCTGATTTATTTGTACGCGATGCGCAGACAGGAACCCACATCAGCATTCGCCAGCGACAGCTCTGGGTGGATGGGCCTTTGCCGGCTCTAGACACTCCGATCTCCCTTGGCATACGCGTACCCCTTCTCAACGTTTTGCACCTCTGCTATCGTACGGTAGCCGTACCCAATTATGCTTCTCAGCAACAAAGACGCATGGCCTATATGAATATTAAAGTAGTAGTTTTTCCGTAAAATAACGAATGCATTGGCCAACTGGATATCCGGGCTACCGTCCTCCCCCTGGTATGGATTGGGGAATATAGTCAAGCAGGTTGGAATTATCGTCAGATATTGATTTTTTATGCGGCCACTTCGGCACTGCCCGTCTAGTAGTGTGCTACCCCATTAACAATATATAGATAGTTGTTGAAAATAGTGGCAGGTGCAAACGCTTTCCCCACAACCTTAATATACTGAAGAGCGGGGTTTGTCCTAGGACATTTAATAGCGTTGATAGTAATACCATCTAAGTAAAGAATAAATAGATTTGGTATAAAAATACCTAATAACTTCGTATAAGAGCCAATAAGGGCCCTCGTGTACTCCGAAAGCTACGCTGCAGGCGGCCTACTGATGCAGAGAGACCATGCAGACCAACATAGCAACGAGCAAGGACGAACAGGTTAAGAGCTACCCTGGCATGAGGCCAATCACGCTGGTTGAGGTGATCCGGACCGACCCGCGGTTCGCGGAGTTGTGGAAGCGGCTATCGCTATACCAGCGCGGCAGCGTGGAATTTTACAAAGAGCTGTTTGACAGCATGCCGCTGCACCGCGGGTTGGAAAACACCCCGCTGGGAGTGCCCGCACCAGGCTCCGAACAGAAGGGCTACAGCCCTGTATTCCGCAATGCGCTTGTACCAGAGGGCCGGCTCCTGAGCGCGGTCGACGAAGGTGTGGACACCGGGTATCACGTGTTCAAGTTGGCCGCGCGCATGTACCCTAATAACGACTGTCTGGGAATGAGGGCGTACGACGAGGCCAGTGGGAAGTGGCTAGACGAGTACAGGTGGATCACATATACAGAGGTAGAGAAACGCGCGGAGAACCTCGGTGCTGGTCTACTGTCGGTTGTTAACGTCAAGCGCGGCAAACCGTTGAAGAATAATGATTTCATTGTGGCACTGATGTCTGCGAATAACAAGGAATGGGTCCTGACAGATTTAGCTTGCCAGACGTTCTCACTGGTCGTCACAGCGCTGTATGATACACTGGGGCCCTCCAGCTCTGAGCACATCATGAACTTGACCGAGGCGCCCGTGGTAGTGCTGTCGAAGGCGAACTTGTTCAAGATGTTTGCTCTCGCCTCAAAGTTGCCAGCCCTTAACACGATCGTTATAATGGAGGACATGGATACCCAAGAGGTGGAACGCTTGTCTCAACTGCTGCCAGTGACGAAGAACTCCCGCGGCGAGAGGATTTCGGTCCTGACGTTGCGGCAGGTGGAGATGATTGGCCAGCTGAACAACATTGCGCCGATCCCGCCGACCCCGGAGTCTATTTACACGATCTCGTTCACATCGGGCACAACATCTCTGCCAAAGGGCGTTAAGTTGACGCAGCGCGCATTTTCTGCTTGCATCGCCTTTGGCTGCACATGTATCCGCTGTGAGCCAGACAAGCAGAAGTATGCCCTATGTTTCTTGCCAATGACACATATGTACCAGCGGCAGATGACTGGAATCACTCTCCTGCATAGCTTCGGGATAGGATTCTTGCATAAACCGGACCCTGACGTACTTGTGGAGGATATGCGCGTGCTCAAGCCCACAATGATATCATTAGTTCCTCGGGTGCTGACTAAACTGGAGGCGGGAATTAAGAACTCTATCCAGGGCGATGAAAGCTCTGCATTGGGGCGCATGATTGCTTCGAAAGTGCTGGACGCTAAGCAACAACGCTTATCTACGGCCAGCGGCCCTGACGACTCCTACATCAACAAATTTGTCTACCGTAAGCTGTTTGTGGACAAAATTCGTGACAAGCTGGGCTTTACCAATGTTCCTTGGATAACAAGTGGCTGTGCGCCAATGGTGCCAGACACGCTATTGTTTCTCCAAAGTGCGCTGGACATAGGTGTCATGCAAGCTTACGGATTGACTGAGACTTCTGGCGCTAGTTTCTTCTCTCTTCCGTACGATGACAGTGGTTCTTGCGGCCCGCCACCAATGACCACAGAACTTAGACTGCGCAGCGTGCCAGGTATGTCGTACGATGCCGAGAAGGACCATACGGGTGAGGTCCTAGTGAGAAGCCAGCAGTTATTTGAAAAGTACTACAAGATGCCGAAGAAGACGGCTGAAGTCCTTGACAAGGATGGCTGGTTTGCCACTGGTGATGTCGGTTATGTGGACAAGAAGGGTAGACTCTACATCACAGATAGAGTTAAGAACATTTTCAAATTATCGCAAGGTGAATACATTGCGCCAGAAAAGGTGGAAAACTGCTACTTGTCTTCCTGTCCGTTTATTAACCAAGTATACATTCATGGCAACTCCCTCCACAACTTTGTGGTGGCCGTTGTGGGTCTCGACCTAGCCGCTTTCAAGACCATTTTGGACCATCGTACTCCAAAGTATGTCAAGTTGACCACTGAAGAGCTGGTTTCCGCCATTAACAAGGATCCGGCTTTGAAGCGCTTGACGCTGCAGATTATCAACAGCTACGCTACTGATCTGCAGGGTTTCGAAAAGATAGGAAATATTTACGTGGATGTCGAGCCACTTTCCGTAGATGCTGGTACCTTGACTCCAACGTTCAAGGTCAAACGTGAAGTTTGCGGTAAGGTCTTCAAGGATGTTATTGACCAATTGTACACCGATGGCCATATCTTGAAGGCAGGCAAGCTCTGATTTACTAGTGCACCACATGGCGCTTCTGATTTATTTGTACGCGATGCGCAGACAGGAACCCACATCAGCATTCGCCAGCGACAGCTCTGGGTGGATGGGCCTTTGCCGGCTCTAGACACTCCGATCTCCCTTGGCATACGCGTACCCCTTCTCAACGTTTTGCACCTCTGCTATCGTACGGTAGCCGTACCCAATTATGCTTCTCAGCAACAAAGACGCATGGCCTATATGAATATTAAAGTATGGTTTTTTCCCATAAAATAACGAATTCATTGGACGACCTGATATCTGGGCTACCGCCTTTCCCCTGGTATGGATTGGAAAATATAGTCAATGTAGTAGAAATATCGAGAGATATCGAGTTATTCTAAGCTCCTTCGGCGCCGCCTGTCTCCAATATACCACGGTTGTGGGGGAACCGTCTGTATTACATATTATCACGTGACCATGCAACTTCTAGCGAGCTCGGGTACGACGGGAGTTTCGGTCCGTCAATTTTCGATTAATCTTCTACAGTAACAGAGCGAAAACCTGCCACGAAAGCGCCCATATAACCAGCGATGTTTGCCACATTTTCGTCTAGTATTCTACGTTCATCTTTACCTCTGCGTAGCGTTGGCACCAGACTGCTGAGCCAGGAAACCCGGCAAGCTATCGAGGGTGCCATTTCTTCTGCTCCAGTTGTTCTCTTCATGAAGGGCACTCCAGAGTTCCCTCAATGCGGGTTTTCGAAGGCCGCCATCGAGATATTGGGCAGACAGGGTGTTGATCCTGCGAAGTTTGCCGCATTCAACGTGCTGGAAGATTCTGAGCTGCGGAGCGGCATCAAGGAATATTCCGAATGGCCTACGATTCCTCAGCTCTACGTCAACAAGGAATTTGTTGGGGGATGTGACATCCTCACCAACATGGCGCAGTCCGGTGAGCTGACTACTATGCTAGAAGAGGCGTCTGTGCTTGTACCGGACTCTGAATGATGTCGCACATGGTCCCCGCCAATATTTATAGGAATACAACTTGCTAATTTACGATTTGTATTCTCATGCCTTTAGACTTGTAAATCATGGTTCTTTAATTTACAAACTCCGCTCTTTCAATCGAAAGAAGTGAGAACAGCTTGTTTTCCGTCATGTGTGAAAGAGGCTTCTGATGGATGAGGCGTTCGCACGCCCAGAGCAAGTCTCTCAAAAAATGACGTCTGTTGACAAGAAGGTTGGACGCAGTCATCCTTGAGTGCTAGTCAATCTTCCGCCAACACAGGCTAGGAATTCCGTTCATGGTCTGCTTCAGAGACCACCCTAATGACTTCAATACGATTAACAGCAATGTATTCTCATTATTTTGGATTTGTAAACAGGAAATTCCGATAGGCGTGCTTACAACTCTTGGAAAGAGAATTTAATATTCGTCATTGGTTCAGGAGTGCACCCACGCGACACTGTCTCGTATCGACAGGAAGCCCTCTCAAATAAAATGACGATCACATAACTGCATGCGGCATTCAGCCTTGAATGCCACACATGCAAGAACGAATACTAGATCTTGCATCAGCGTATGTGATATGCAACGAAGAATAGTGCATTCAGCCCAACAGCTGCCAGCTAGGGGAGTGAAATTTTAGGCGTAGTTTACGGGACCATTTTAAATAGCAAGCTACACATGTGTTACCCTCAGTTGCAGACGCTACCACTATGAGTTAGGGTTGCTACGACATATTAAGGCAGGTTGCGCAGATCTTCGCCTAAGGATTTCCATCCGAGCACGGCTTCTTTCCTCCATAGACAGACGTCCTTGTAGTCACATATCTTGCAATATGCATTAATATTGCTGATGCTGGGCTCTATCGGCTCTATTTCCCTTCTCCCAAACCAGAAGCCGGCGCTGTCTTCGCAGTGCTTACGCAGCTCGGCAGTGTCGTATTTGAATGCATTGACGTGGAAGCGTTCCCCGCCTGTATAGTACTCAATTAAGAGCGTATTGGACAGAAGGGGCGCAATACAACCGTACAGCTGAGCCATCCGAGCCGCCAGAAAGCGCAGATTGAATGGCGTTTTCCACTGGCCAAAGAAGGCTGCATACTTCTGTAGCTCCGGTTGACCTTCCAATAGGGCTGCATGTTCCGTGAAATTGTATGTCTCCTGCGTTGCATACCGATTATAGCTGTCGAAGGGATCGAAACCAATGGGATCCCCGCGGACAAGCCGCAGTAGGTCTGCCGCTAGTGGGGGGGTCGTCTCCATCACAGAGATCGCACTGCCGGCGGCTAGCGGGGCGTCCACATCAAGACCACGGCGCTGGGCGTTTGTGAGCAGCTTTTCGTATGTTTCGTCAGCATCCGCACCCAAATCCTCCAAAAACTTCCTATAATACATCACCTGCAGGCGCGATGTCTCGACCACGGAGGTCTGCACGGGCACGCGGCCATAGTTCCTGGTTTTAACGTCGCCTACCACAACCTCCCAATCAAAAGCTTGGCGCTCACAGATGTCTTTCAAGAACGGTACGAGCTCCGCCATATCAGATGGGAACTCCATTGCATGAGCCGGTTGCACCGGGCTCAGCGGGCTGTCTGCACCGCGCTGTGTCAGTAGCAGGTGGTCGATGACCCCGCTGACGAGCACATCACTGTCATCCCGCACCGGTCCCTCGACAAATGCACCGTTTGCCGCGTCAATGTAGCCGTGGCACAACAGTTCTCGCGCCTCGCCCTTCTGGAACAGCGTGCACATCCTGTCGATCGCGCCAGCCCAGTCTGCCGCTAGCCGGTGGAGAGGATCAGTTGGCACCGATAGTTGCAGCCGTTCCAGCGCTTGTGCCGCCGCCTCGTCCGACGCACCGTGCAGCTTGTCCTCAAGCTTGCGATGTGCGCGCTTGCCGATCCGCATCGCCTTGCTCTCGAACAGCGGCATCTTCGAGTACAGGTCGTAGGCCGTGCGCAGCTCGCACCACTGCTTCGTGAGCAGACGTGTCACAGAGAGCCGCGGCGTGCCCTGGTATACCACTCTGCCCGTGATCTTGTCCACTCGTGCCCGGGCCTGCACGTCCAGGTATGGGTTCTCCAGCCCCGCGGGCTTGTGATAGGTCAGGTAGCCGCCGTTCTCTGCCTGTCCGAAAAGCTTCCCCACCACCCGATACTTGGCCGACAGATACTTCCTTCTGGGCGCCGCCGCCGCCTTCGCATCCAGCTTGCCCATCTCCGGCAGCGACGCACGTTCCGCGCCGCTGGCCTCGGTCGCAGCCCTGCAGGTGTGCAGCGCCCGGCACCACTCGGTCGCCCATCGCTGTCGCACCGTTCTCATGCTGCTCTGGTGCCCGGGCCGCCTGGGCGTCGGCGGGGCACTGTGATTTTTGGCCACCGCCGCCCGCCGTACGCACGCTGCAAAACGCTTCATTCGTTTGTTACATAGAGATACCTATGTACATGCCTAGAACAACAGCGACACCAGCTCTAGGATACCACCGCCCACAAGCAGGAATAGCAGCACGAGTATCCATGTCTTGGAGATCGGGTACTCGGTCTTGCTGCCTGTCTTCTTCTTCTTCCCGACCTTCTTCTCGTTGGCCTTGGCAAACCGCAGGTTGGCCGCGCGTTGCTTGGGGGTCTGGAGCGCCATGCTGTTGGTGGTCCGTTCAGTAGGGGAAGTGCTTGTGTCCACGCTGTACCACAAAAACCCCGGCCGCGGTTGCCGCCGCGTCACCCGGCTGCCCGTCACCCGGCCCAGATCGCCCCGCGGTTACCCGCCCTGATCTAGGTTACCCGGCTGCGCCTCACGTGCCGCCTCGGCGGCCCGCGCGGCATGCGATTTCCGTGGCTGACGGCTGAGCCCGCGCGGCTGCTGCGACCTAGTAGCCGCGAAGCTGCCTTTAAAGCTGCTGCCTCGCCAGAGCCTCGTACGTGTCCGTGCCACCGCCCCCGCGCGCGCCTGGGCGGCGAATTGACCGCCGGAGAGACGCGCATGGCCGCCCCAGACGGTGGTGACGTGCACTAGTCACCCCGCCACTACCGTTGCCCCACCACCGTCAGCCCCTGCCCCCGGGCGCCCCCGCGGTTTGCGTGCTGGGGCGTGCGCGCCTGGATGGCCTGGACCTCCGATCATCGCGGTTACCCGCCCCAGCAGATCGGTTCGACGCACAATACAACGGCTCATCCGTGAACCACACCTAGAATTGTTCGAGATCTCGCGCGGCGGAATCTGGGCCGGAATGCCCGCGAGCAGAAAACAGAAATACAACTTCCAGATCTGGCAACTGAGGAAACCAACGCACCTGTCTCCGATAGGAAGGTTACGTCCGCTGCTACGTGTCTGAAACCAGCGGAGGCGCGACTATGTTGCGGACCAAAAAAGGAACGACTGTCGTGCAAGCGTGGACGTGCAGGAACGGTGGAGGCAGAGTCTGTCTCCCCCGGCATGCTGGCACTGGTGGCTTGTATATAAGAAGCCAGACGATCTCCGTGAGCGTGCGAACAGCAACAGCAACAAAGCAAAGCACTCTTTTATCTGTTCCAACTACTAGTCATTCCTTTTTACAAGCGGTAATACAATATGAAGCTGTCGACAGTCGTGGCAGGAGGACTGCTCGCTGCGCAGCAGGCGCTGGGTGAGTGTGATTTTATCGGAGGCAACTACTACTGCTCGAAGGCCGACACGATCCGGTACGCCAACGTGGGATACAGCGGGACGTACTTGGACGTGACCAGCATGGACGAGAAGACCGGCAAGTGTAAGCAGAAGAAGGTGGAGTTTTCCGGCAGCCTTTCGCCTCTGGACCAGGAGCTGACGGTGCACTTCCGGGGGCCGCTGCGGCTCAAGCAGTTCGGCGTGTACTACCCTGTGGGCGATGCCAGCAGCGAGGACGAGAGCGGGCACAAGCACAAGCACAAGCACAAGCACGGGCACTCGCACGACAAGCGCGATGCGGCGGTGCAGTACGTGGAGGTGACCTCCACGGTGTACGTGAAGGGCGGCGCGCCTGCCGGCACTCCGGCGCCGGCTGCGACGTCGAGCACCTCTGAGCCTGCCGCGCCAGTGCCCGAGAGCTCGACCTCTTCGTGGTCCGAGAGCTCCCCAGCTGCGTGGTCCGAGAGCTCCCCGGCTGCGTTGTCCGAGAGCTCCCCAGCTGCTTGGTCCGAGAGCTCGTCTTCCTCGACGAGCGAGGAGCAGGGCAAGGGCGGACTGCACTCTTTGCTGACGAAGGTCTTTGGCCACCACGGAGACAAGCATTCCTCGGCGACCTCGACTTCGTCTGCTCCTCAATCAAGCAGCACCGATTCCAGCACAGACGGTAGCAGCAGCGTTTCGGGCTGGAAGCGGGTGGCCTACTACACCCCTGGCTCGACCGACAACTGTACGTTTTTCAACCACCAGGGTGGCAAGGGCTCCGGCACTTGGTCGTCATGTTTCGGCAACTCCATTTCCTTTGCAAGCTCTGATGGTCTTTCTGGCGCGTCCAAGCCTACGCCTCTCGACGATGTCACCTTCAAGTCCAACCAGGAGTTCATGATCTTCTCTGGCGCCTCCTGCAAGGACAAATCGTTGGGTGACTGCGGCTACTACCGTGACAAGATTCCAGCGTACCACGGGTTCGGTGGCGCCACGAAGATGTTCGTCTTTGAGTTCACCATGCCCAGCGACGAGGGCGGAAATGACTACAACCAGGACATGCCCGCCATCTGGTTGCTGAACTCGAAGATCCCAAGAACGCTGCAGTACGGCGACTCGTCCTGCTCTTGCTGGAAGAGCGGCTGCGGTGAGATGGATCTCTTCGAGGTGCTAAGCAAGGGCTCGAAGTACATGATCTCCCACATCCACGATGGCCAAGGCAACGACGGCTACAACGCTGGCGGCGGCGGTACCCAGGACTACTTCGAGCGCCCTCTAGACCGCCCTATGAAGGCCGCCGTCATCTTTGATGGAGAGAACAGCAACGTTCACATCGTCGAGATCGACGGTGACTTCGAGTCTTCCCTTTCCGCAAGCACGGTGCAGAAGTGGATTTCAAAGGAGGGGACCGTGGCTATGCTTCCTTGATTGAGCTAACGAATCTCCCAGCCGTGTCTAACGCAAACCCATATGTATCAATATTTGCTTCTACCTGTGACCCCGCACAATGACGTCCGTCCTAGCTTCCGCGCGGTGCCGCCTCGTCATCAGCAAACACGATTGCGCGCGATGCGAGGCTGTGCCACACAGGCCTAGATCGCTCCTATCACGCAACACTTATTTTAGGTAAATTGTAAATACAGCCAGCTGGCGCGTTGATGCGTCGCAGAATGGCATGACATATGCCTGTCGCAGCTATTACATATATGTGGGCTTTAGCCGTCTCGGAAGTCGCCATCGTGAGGCCGAGTGCGTTCCATCGTCCACCGCTACGCGCCTGCCCTTCACATGCGTCGTCATACCCCATGCTATAGCAGGCTGCCGCTAGCATTCCCCGGGCACCCCTAGCCTGCCCCGGCGGCTATACGCAACACAACAGAAAAGCTTTCGACCCCCACTGTACGGCCAATTGCAGTTTGTCGGCCGTGAGCAAGTGCGCCCACACAGCGCCGGACAACCGCGGAAGTGCACAGGCAAGCCTATTTTCGTACGCGCTACGTATTGCCCGCACCCGGGCAGGCATTATGCGGCTGCATGACTCACAACGGCCGCGTACTGCCCGCCTCAGGACTCCACGCAGCTTCTGCGCGCTGCAGTCCATCCGCGCAGGCGGCTCTCCGTTGTTTGCGTGCCGCCGTAAGGTCCAAGCTGCGGAGTCCGCACTCTTCGAGGTCGCAGGCGCCTCCCGGAGCCAGAGATGCGCACATCATTGGGGTCCTCAGAAACACCCCCACAGTTCAGCATCTTTAGCAAACTTCCGTGCCTGGGTGCAGCTGCACCGGCTTTCTGCGCCGTTCTCAGCAGCGCAATTTACATGCAAACGCGGTACAGCACCGGCGCTACTATTTATACCACCTACGTAGCTGCCCGTTCCGGTAACGAAACATGCGCAGGAGGCCGCCTAGGCGGCGAGGGGAGGGTAACGGGCCTGCCCTACTCGTCCTTGAAGTACGGGTGCGTGACGGCCCGCTTGGCGCTGATCCGGTGGATGGGGTCGTAGGTGACCAGCTTTTCCAATAGATCCAGGCCGTGCTCATTGAGCGAGGGAACCACCTGGGCCAGGTCGCGGCGCTGCCATTTGGGGAAGGAGGGCTTAAAGTCGGGCAGATAGACGATGTCCGGCCAGACGGACTCGTTCGGCGTACCGAGCAGGCGGAAAATCTTGAAGATCTGGTCGATCTCGCTGTCGCCGCTGAACAGCGGCTTGCGGTTGCACATCTCAGCGAAGATGCAGCCAATGGACCAGACGTCGACGCCCGTGGAGTACTGCTTGCCGCCCAGCAACACCTCCGGCGCACGGTACCACAGCGTGACGATCTCGTGGGTATAGGCACGCAGCGGCACGCCGAACGCACGGGCCAGACCGAAGTCGCCCAGCTTCAAGTTGCCATTGCGGTTGATCAACAGATTCTGCGGCTTGAGGTCGCGGTGGATGATGCGGTGTGCGTGACAGTACGCGATACCCTTGCACAACTGCATCATGAACTTTTTGACGATTTTGTCGCCCAGGGGCTGGTCTTTCGGCACGGACTCCATGTAACGCTTGAGATCCAGATCCAGGAACTCGAAGACCAGGTACAGCTTGTGCGCGTCCGAGTGCACGATGTCATACAAGCGCACTATATTATCGTCCCTAAGCTCCTTGAGCAGCGAGATCTCGCGGATCGCCGTGCTGGGCACGCCCTCGTCCTCGCTTTCGAGCCGGATCTTCTTGAGCGCCACGATACGCTGGCCATGCCGCAAGTCTACGGCCTTGTAGACGACTCCATACGTTCCCTCTCCAACCTTCTCGAGGCGCTTGTAGTTGGTGAGGTCGCTCATGAGGGTGCTGGTGGTAGAGATTCACAAAATTTTCTGTCCAGGCGCGTTTTTTGCCGGCCTGTGGCCCGCGCCCGTAAGGTTACGTAGGGGGTATATAGGCATCTGCAAATGCGATTACTCCTGCTTCTCGGCAGCCTTGCGTGCAGCCTTCCGCAGCGCTCTCTTGCGGATATCTGCGTGGAAACGGTAGTTTATCGCGTTCGCAAGTCTGGAGTGCACGCCCACGGTGTTCTCTATGAGGAAGTGGTAGAGGGCGTGGGACCAGTAGGGAGTGGACGTAGCGTAGCGCTCCTGGGCGCCGACGCGGCGGCCGAGCGATCCGAGCGTGGCGTGGACGAAGGAGCGTGGCGTAGGAATTAGGGCTGACACGCGGCGGATCTTCGACATCGCGGACGTCACGAGGTAAGAGAGCACCAGCTGGACGTCCACGTTGTGCGGAGCAAGCTCCCCAGCCAGGGCAGCAGACCATGCTTGTAGGAACGCTTTAGACCCGGAGTACGTCGCTAGCAGCGGCGTGGGCAGCAAGCCGCCGAAAGAACCCATTGTCAGAACCAACCCACGGCATTTCAGGCTGCGCGCGTTCTCGATCACTAGCGGGGCCACCGTCTGCGTTACAAGCAGCGTCGCAGTGTTGTTCACCGTCAGTATTCCGCGCAGCTCCTCCTCCGTGGTCTCCAAGAATGGCACGGGGATCGCGTGCGATACTCCCACGTTGTTTACCAGGACCGTCACAGGCAGGTCGCCGCATAGCTCGCGGATCGCCGTGTACGTCAGCTTGTTGTCCACGCCGAAGTCCACGGCCAGCACGCGCGCGTCCACCTTGTACTTGGTTATGATCTCTTGCTTCAGCTCCAGCAGCTTCGACTCGGTCCGCGACACCAACAACACATTGAAGCCCTTCGACGCCAGCTGCAGAGCGAACTCCTTGCCGATCCCATCCGACGCGCCCGTAACCAGCGCGTAAGCGCCCTTGCGCGCTCCGTACTTCTTGTACGATACAGCTGGCAAAACCGTTGTTTCCAGCAGCACGCTGATCAGCGACAGCGTGAATGTCGTAAGTTTGACAGCGCCTACAGTGAATGCACACCACAGGAGGGCATTCACGCAGCAGTCGCGCCTGGCCACCTCCTGTAGATGATCGAAGAAGGATATATTGGATAACGAACCCATGTTTGTTTGCTTGGGAAGCTGCCAATCGAAGGAATCTCGTTGGTCTTCGAACGTGTTTTTTTTATACATGGAGCCCAAGGGGCTTAAATCTAATGGTTACAATTCTAGTCTAGCACGGAGAATAATCCTGCGGCATACGTAGAGGGTGCGGGGGGAAGGGGGGACTATGGCCTTCTGAGGGTGTCACCCCTGCATGAGCAGAGCGTCGAGTTTCTCCTGATTTAGCTGCACGTTCAATGCATCTTTCGCGGACTGGGTGTCCAAGAGGCTGAGCTCGAGTTCGGTGCGCCACATAGCGAGCTTCTGCTGCTCCAGCTTCTGATCGAGCTGCACGCTGTCCTTGAAGGTTCGTCGGATGTCCTCCAGTTGCCGGGGATCATCGGTGGAGCGGTCGAGCTCGGTGAGATGGAACAACGGGTCGTCGGTCAGCTCGAAGGGCTGCTCGGGCTCGGGCTCCGGCGGCGGTGGTGGTGGCGGCGGCGGCGGCGGCGGGGCCGCCGCGCGCGGGCGCCCTACAGCGGGCGCGCCGCCGTTGTACCGTGTGCCCACGGGCGCAGGACTGTTGAAGCGCTGGTAGCCTCCGTGCCCTCGGTACTCTCCCTGGTAGCCGTAGTAACCATGGTTTCCGTGTCCGTAGTAGCCTCCATCGTAGTAACCTCCTCTGTGGGCGTAGCCATAGCCTCCATAGTAGCGTCCACCGCTGCCACGGTAGCTGCCGCGCCCGTACGGCTGCCTGTACCCGTTGCTGCCCTCTGCTCGCGCATAGCCTTGCGAATGTGGTTGATGACTATGAAACGCTCCGTTCAGCGGGGCTGCTCTCGCACTCCCGCCCTGCGACGATGGCGGCGCAGACGAGTGCGACGGCGGCGGCGGCGGCGGCGGGCCCCCGTTGCTCGCGTTGCCTGAATGGTCACCTGAGAAGCTCATGCCGGTGGCTATGTCTGGCGAAGTTATCCTCTGCGAGGCGGTACTTTTATCGTTAAATTTTCCACCGCCGTGCAGAAGAATGCAACATAGTAACATTAGAGATGACTACACGGTGTATATACTACATATCGAGGCTAGTCCTCATCGCCGTGGAGCCAGGAAGCGAGTTCCTGGACAGTGCTGACAGAATTTTCCTTATATAGTTTGCGTTCCTCACAACGGAACAGCTGCGTCAGCCGGTCGCAGCCTTCGACAAGGACTGGCAGGCCGCGCGACTGCTTCCACTGCTTGTAGCGCACCACCGCACGGACATCGGTAAGGTGCGGGATGTTGCGCAGCTCTAGTACAGACAGATTAGGGAACGCGTTGAGCGCCAGCAGGGCCGGGACCGACCGATTGGTCAGGTAGCGGCAGTTGTTGAGTGACAGCCGCGCCAGGCTGGGCCCGCACACAGCGGCCAGCTCCCAGAGGCCCGCGTCGTTGATGTAGCAGCCAGCCACGCCCAGCGTCTCAAGCTGCACGTGGCGCGCCAGCGCGACTACCGACACGCTGGTGATCAGATGCCCGTTTCGGTGGCGGCCGAGGTTCACGGTGTGCAGGCGCGGGCAGTTGGTCGCGACGGCAACGACGCCAGCGTCGCTGACGCGGTCGCACGCGCGCAGGTCCAGCACCTGCAGCCGCGGCAGGTGTGCACACGCCTGGATCAGAAAGTCGTCCGACACCAGCTTGTTGCCCGGCAGCGCCAGGCGCCGGAGGCCGTTCGCCCGGCCGAGATAGGACGCCGGCGGCAGTACGCGCGGACACACGTACAGCTCCAGTCTTCGCAGCCGCTCCGGGCACACGTGCTGCAGCATGCGATCTAGATCCCGCTGCTCCAGCCGCGTCAGCTTGTGCAGCACCACCAGCTCCGGCGCCAGGCGCCCGCGGTGCGCGGCCGCCGCGAACTGCCGCAGCCGCCGCGCGTCCGCGAAGTACAGGCGCTCGCGCAGCACCGCCAGCGTCACCGCGTACCACAGCCGGTTCACCAGCAGGCAGTGGTGCAGCGCGCGCGGCGCGCCCGCCTGCTCGCTGCCTGCCGCCACGAACCGCACCAGCTGCTCCACCAGCTCCGGCACCGCGAAAATCACGTGACCCAGCGTGCGCGCCGGCGCGCGGCCCCGCGGCGCCCCCGCGCGCCAACCGGCCTGCGCTATGTCCGCCGGCACCCGCGGCGTCCATGGCGATGCCGCGCACGCCGCCGTCGCCCGCGGCGGCGTCGCCGGCAGCCCCCATGCCCACGGCGCTTGCTCTGCTACCTTGGTCTTCTGTCCGCTCATGCCCGCCGCCCTGCCGCCGCCTGCCGCCGCCGCTACATATATACCTACCTGCCCTGCGACGCCTGCCAGGCCTTCCGCCTACCTGAGACAAGCAACTGCCGCCGCGGGCCTTCCCAAACGTCCCTGTGACGCCTGCCGCACCGTCCGGAAACCGCCGGACCAGCCCACGGGCCGCCGCCTACCAGCCCTCTCTTTTTGCTGCGCGACCGCCTGGCCCTCGGCGCTGGTCCCCTTCTCCTTCCGCACACCACACGCTCCCGCACACCACGCCCCGCCGCCCGTTCCTGATCACCACGGCAGCCAGTGGCTCAGATTGGAACCCCGACCAGGAACCGGTCGTTTGGGCCGAAAAGAACGCCCGGTCCGTGTGCAGCATTACAGCGCAGAATGATTTCCCGGATGCGGAGTTAGGCACTGCTATAGTTATCTGTGACGCGCGTCTAGCCAAGACACCCATGCCGCTGCAGCCTCACTCCCCTGTCTCCCTTGTGCGATAGTAGCAGATAGCGCATAACGAGGTCGTTGTTAGCCGTCAGCTTTGAAAAAGGGTACCATGATCACCTCCTGCCCACGGATCAGGCCGGTTCCTAACGACTGTCGCTGCGCATACTTAAGAGCACGGCAACAGAAGAGATTTCAGGGTGGACAAGAGAGAGAAGCGCAGCAGGAGGGCTACAGAGGTCGAGGGAGATGTACACATACAGTCAGAACGGCGCTGGCGGGCAGCGGACCGGCCGGTGTCGGGCGCGCACACGCGCGAAGAGCTCGCAGGCGAACCGGGCGCGGACCGCTAGCGATGGAGAGGGGGAGGGCGGGCGGCCGGGGTTCACGGCGCAGCACCAGAAGGCAATCATCGAGCACCTTCTGATCACCAAGAACTCGGCACCGCAGAAGAACTACTCGCACGTGCCATGCAAGTTTTTCCGGCAGGGGGCGTGCCAGGCCGGGAGCTCGTGTCCTTTTTCGCACTCCCTGAACGTGCTGGTGGCGGACCAGACGCCGTGCAAGTACTTCGAGAAAGGCACGTGCAAGTTTGGCGCCAAGTGTGCGAACGCGCACATCCTGCCGGACGGGACGCGGGTGAACCCGTCGAAGCAGGCACTATATGCGGGCGGCAAGGGCGGCGCGGGGGCCCGGCAGGGGCGATCCGCGCGGTACGCGGAGGGTGGCGCGGAAGGCGGCGCGGAGGGCGCGGGCGGCGGGCTGCGCAGCCTCGCGTTTTCGACGCCGCCGATGGTCGACGAATTCGACGTGTTTGAGGGCGAGGTGCTGGTGCCCAGCGAGCTGTCAGACTTGCTGACGCCCAAGGAGCTAAAGCGACGGAACTCCCGGCCGTCGTCCACGTCACAGAGGGTCAGCCTCAGCGAAATGTCCACCTCGAGCACGACGAGCAGCGAGCAGTACGGCTACCTACCTGGCCGTACCTGGTCTGCCGCGTCTGCGACCACACCACCACCGTCGGTCATGGACCCGCTTGGCTCAGCCGCCTTTGGGAACAAGCTGCTCTCTTCCTCGAATTACACGTACCAGGACGCATTCGGCGGCCTGGCGCCGAAATCACCTTGGAATACTGCGCCCAGCGGCACGCTGGGCGTCCGCAGCTCGAGCAGCGCTGCCGCGGCGTACGCACCAGCTATAGGCCCGAACTGGACCGAATATCAGTTCCACCAGCTTACGGACGACTTGACAAAACTAAAGATATACGAAGAGGACGCACCGCCTCCGGCTAACCCAATATCCACTGCCGCTCGCGGAGGTGCGGGCCAGGGCGCTACATCCAAGATACATCTCCACCACAACCAGGCGGACGGTATGCAATTGTTCTTGGATGACTTCACGCGCAGCATCTATTGACCGCTACGTACTCAGGACGGCGGCAAAAAACAGGCGGCGGCAGCAGTCTGTGACGAAGACGGTCCGCTTACAGGACGGTCATGGGCCCAATTCAGATAAAGGGACACGGATCCTAAAACCAGATCCGTAGCCGCGCTTGACGCATCTGTCGGAACCTGCTCGCTCCTTAGTCTCGGTCGGTTTTTCTATGTCGTCACCGGCTTGTCTTCATATGGATACTACAGCATTGGTCTTGATTAAAAGTGAACGTATAATAAAAGTGGAACTCACGCACCCAATTCATAGGGACACCAGACGGGGATAAAAATAGAATAGTTCGCTACACGCAGTTACAGTTAAACATTAATGTTAGGATTTAGTGTAATCTGGCACGCCAATCGAAAGGTATTTCTCCAAAAAGATAACAGAGTCTGCCAGTGATTACCTCAATTAATAATGGTTTTTTTGGTTTTAGTGTATATCCGCCCATTTGGGCATTAGTTAGATCTTACTGCTACTTTTTCAGCGCCAGTGTTCTAATGGCGCGCGAAGATGAGATCTCATGTGCGGGCGAGAAAAAAAATGCGAATTCTGTGGATCGAACACAGGACCTCCAGATTTCGGACCGAAGTTAACTTCAGTCTGGCGCTCTCCCAACTGAGCTAAATCCGCAGTTGTTGAAGTATGCAACTGGATCGTATTACATCAGGCGTTGAGACGATCACCCGGTTAACCAGATACGAACAGCTTGTTCATGCGTCGCAAAATTACCACGTGAGCTTTGGCGGGACAAGTCCGTTTCATAATCCGAAATCCGCCCGGCAGGGAAGAGGAAACCCAGTTTCCGTAGTAGTAGCACATGCTCAGTGACCATGCAGCCAACCAGATCTGGGAGCCACTGGCCATTTAAATACAGCGCGCTGGAATTGGCGGCTGGGATGGCCACTCTTGCACGCTAAAGACCACGCGAATGTTAGGGCTGGTATGAATCACGTGATTGAATAGGGTGGCGTATTCCCTTAAAAATTTCGTCCGGGCGAGGGGCTCATCGTATGGCCAGGTAGTTCCTACAGTACTTATAACAGCAACGCTTTCTGATCCGCAGCTATCTTTAGCTTATACTTTCTGTGCTGTAGACCACTAACGCTTCATTAAACAAGGAATAATGGCTGAAATCGCTGGGAACTTGCAAAGGATTCTTCAGTCTCTAGACAGGGTATGTTTGTCATCCGTGTCCGGTCCGACATTAGGAGCACAGAGGAACACATATTAACATATCTCAGCAATTCGCGGGCAACAAGTACCTGCAGGAGTTTGAGCGTAAGACTGGATTTCCCAAGTCTTATGCCATCGCTGGTGCAGGTGTTGCGTACTTGTTTATCATCTTCATCAACGTCGGCGGAATCGGGGAGATCCTATCTAACTTCTTGGGCTTTGTGCTACCATGTTACTACTCGCTCCATGCAATCAAGACGACCTCGACCGCTGATGATACCCAATTGTTGACATACTGGATCGTCTTTGCGTTCTTCAGCGTGATTGAGTTCTGGTCTAAGGCGATCCTTTACTGGGTGCCATTCTACTGGTTCTTCAAGACGATATTCCTAATTTTCATTGCTCTCCCCCAGTTTGGCGGTGCGCATCTTGTGTACAACAGAGTTATTGCTCCATTGACGGATCCATACATTGCCGGCGACGCACAGCGCAAGGCAAGTGGCATCTCCTCCAAGATGGAGCAGGCGGCCAAAGGCGCCTCCGCACGGGCGAGCGGCGCCGCTTCCCACCAGTCCAGCAACTAAGCATCAGCTTAGCGCACGCCTATTTGATTTGATGCAGATGCACACCAATATTTAGTTCAAGCGATTCAAGCCGTTTTCTTTATCACTATATATGTTCAATACATGCAGATGCATATATGATTGCAGTTGTGGATTATAAGATAGCACTAAACTTGTGATCGAATTGCTCCGTAACGCCGCCATTGGCTTCCAATTTGACACGAAGTTTCAGAGCGCCTGTGCCCACTACTTGTAATGACTGACATGAGATATCTCCTGGGTTCAGATTGGTGTTCGTAAGTGCGCCCAATGTTAGTTGTTGCGTCTTAGCGACAGCAACAAGAATGTGAAGCTGAGTAATCCTAGACTGTGCCTTGAAGTAAAGTTCCAACTCAGCTTTACCAGCGGCAGAAGATACAACAGAGCCGAACACCTGCACAAGATTGGAACGGTGAATCTCAGTGGCTCCTGCAGGAATACTCACAGCGGTTTTGGTAGAAGTGGATCTCTTCAGGACAGGCGGCGGCGAGCTGCTCTTAAAGATATCTGCGAGTAGATCCCCCTGCTTCGTAGTAGCGGTATTTACAGCCATCGTAGGCTGGGACTGTGTTTGAGGAATATCGCTGAGCAGGTCTCCAATAGGATCTGGCTGAGACTGCTTGCTAGTAGCGTTTGTAGCTGAAGGCCCACTGCTACGTCTGGTAGTTACAAACAAAGGCATAGACTCAAGGAACGCCTTTTTGATGTTGGCCGGTTGGCTAAATAGAATTCCATAGTGGACTGCTTTTGTTTGGAGAATCAGGTCGGTATCACGGTCGTGGGACTTAATTAACTGACGAAGCTTCTCGAAAGAGGCAGCATCATGTATTTTCGAAGATAACTTCAGGGCAGCCGTCAAAATATAGCCAATAAGTTTGTGATCATCTGAGTAAAAACTATTCAAGTTACTCAAATAATTGGTCAAGCTCATATCAGTTACACCAGGCTCACCCAGCATTAGTTCCGCATACTCTCCAATGACCCAAACAGTAATTAGTTTCCAGCCGACGTTATCTTCAGAAATATTATTTTGCTCCTTGTCAAGCGAAAACTGCACTAGTTGTAGTCCAATCTCCTTTTTAGTGGCAACATCGGAAATGTTGTTCAGCATTACCAAAATCTCACTAATAATTTCCACCGTCATGTGCTGACCTATAACTTTCAAAGTACGGATAAGGACTGTGAGCTTCCATCTTTCGTCTGTGACCTCCCGTATTCCGAAAATGTTGAGTAAGTGCTCGACTGTGTACACTATTAGATCACGATCTTCACCATCAGCCGAAGTCAGGAACGTTACAATCTCTTCAACTGTTTCTTTCATATTTGAGTCCTCAATGATAGCAAAAGTCAGTTCTAATGCTCTTCTTCTAATTGATGCATCGGGATCAAACAAGCACTTTGAAATGAATTTCCGGCGGGTCTGTACAGCTTGTGGTTCAGTCGAAACAACCTGCGTTAACATATTCAAGGCAACATATTTATTGTTGATATCCTTACTGGTCAAAAAGATGGCCAAAATGTCAATCGCCTGGATACGAAGTTTATGCTCGAGCTTCAATGCAAAGATCGTCCGAACAGCTTCATATAGAATTGCATTCGTGCCATTTTTGGACTGTTCAGCGTGAGAACAAAGACTGGATAAGACCGAAGCAAGCTTCCCCGAATACCTGCTCACATTATCCGGAACCTTTTCAAAAATACGGCGGAGGGTATAGAGAAGCTCCACTTGTAAGAATGGGTCAGCCACTCCGACAGCATCATACTCTGGCGTGAATGATGAGGTATTCAACGACTGCAGTTTGGACAGCAAGTCTGGGACTGCGCCGGCAATCGCATCGACAATTTTATTTTGATCATCGACCTCGCTAAGGTCTTCCAAAGCAACAATCGATTGTAGTAGTTGAAGCGCGCCAAATAGGACACCATGCGTAGATAGTTCGTGTGAAAGGGCGCGCCGTATGTAAGGGTAGAAAATACTTGCGAGGAACGAATCACGCGCAACCATCTTGGCCGCACACTGCAGCGCCTTCTTGAATAAGTATGGATCCCGAGAAGTCTGTAGGATTCGCTCGACATCAGGATACAGGTCCCGTGCTAGCTCCACCGACGCCAACGTGCCCAGCGCGCATAACGCCAAGGATACAACGTACTTCGTCGGGTGACACAGATCGCTGTTAAGCACATTCGTAAGCAATGTGAGAAGCTCCTGTTTCTCGTCGAGCAGTAACATCGCGGCTAAATAGCCCAACCGCTTGTTTTCAAAGTCGTCCGACGCAATCAGGTTGATACACTCCACCTGCGCAAAGTGCGTCTTCTCTCCCAGAACATACAGATATAGCAGCTTATGGATATTCTTGCGCCGTTTCGAAAGCGAGAGGTGGTCGTCCTTCAATTTGGTCCGGATCTTGGCTGATTCCTTGGTAATGATGGACCGCTCGTCCGCCAGCGTCTTCGCCGACCTGACGTCCTTTATGAATGTCCGTAACGAGCCCATTCCCTCCGTGCTTGGTTAGCTTCCAAATACAAGAGCCTCGCTGACAACAGAATATACTGCTGCTTCCTGGAGCAATCAATGAATATTCCTGGCTCGTTGTTGAGTTTAAAGGTAATAGCCAAGTCGCCATTCTCCCGTACCCGCACATGAAATACGGTATCACGTGACTAAACTCGTAGAAAACTACTGTACTCACGTGACTGGAGATAGCGACAACACCGATGACGTGAGCACTGAGGCTACGATTAGTGTTTATACATCTATTAGTGGCTTGGACTCCAAGCTGCGGTCCGCGAAGCACTACGTTCAAACAACCACTATAGGTAGAAAATACTGCATGATATTGGGGAAGACCCAAGTTGCAGCTCACATTTCCGCATCGCCATAGTATTAAAAATGAACGCTTCAAAGCTTCAAGGGTGCTGTGTCGCAGTTAGCTTTGATCTCGAATTTAGAGGAGCTCTACCTAGTCCCACTGGACGCTACAGCACCGTAGGAAAAATCTCGAGAGACCGCCCAGGTAGGTAAGCCTTCAATTCATAAAAGCTACAAAGAGGTGCTCCCCGCACTAAGCCCGACAGCATTTGCCCATGCAGGACTGGAGCGATTTAATGGAATTGCAATGTGGGAACACTTACATATATCTATTCTCAAATACATAGGCCGATGTCAAGAAGTTGGGCCACCATGCGGCAAGCATATCACCATTGGGTTGGGCGGTATTATTACTAAAGACTAACTGTATGAGTAAAACTCGGTGTTCCTTATTTTTAATTAATGATCACGTGCAGATTCCCCGTGCACATTACACCCGAACACCGCATTAAATACCCTTATTGCTTTAAGTTCGCAACCATCGCTTCGAAAGGTCACAGGCTGGGACCAGCAAGCAACTGCTGCATAGGCTTACGATATAAAGCGCCTCCTGCATTTACTCGGCCTATATCCAAGTTATCCTATACGGGACAGAAGGCTGCAATAACTCCAGACTGCGCGTGGATGAAGGTGCAACTTTTTGCTGTGGGTAAAGATTGAGTATAGAAGACAATATGATGCCGTTTGCAATTAGACACCCAGTTACGGCGCTGGAGGACGATACTGGAACGCAAAGCAGAAGAAGGCGATCCTCTAGTGTTAAGCAGGCACTGAGCTCATTTTTCACAGGTGATCACGGCTCCGAGGAAGTCGCGGAGATGGATCGATCTGGGCCGCAGGGGCGGAGGGCGAGTACGCCAGGTCTGGAGGGGACGACTCGCAGGGTGGCGAGACGCTTTAGTAGCCCAGCACGTGGGGATTCTCGGTCAGAACATAGAGCACGGTCCGCGTTGGGCGACGAGGGACCAAGATGGCCGATGGATCACGGGATTGAGGATATGTTTGACGAGGGCACTTTATTCGGTATCGATGATGTCGGCGCAGGTAGCAGTGCAGATGTCGCAGGTTGTGGCGGGCTGGACTCACGCGAGTTTCTTACAGAGTACCTGGCAGAGCGGGGGTTTGTGCAGCAGCGAACTCTGCTATCGAAGGGCGATGTTTCGGTATACGCACTGACCTCAGGAGAGATTGTATTTTTGCCAACGGCCTCTTCTCTGGAGGAGGGGTATCTGAGGAACATACGGAGGTCCATGGAAAATGATGACGCGTTCAGCGAAGATTATGGCGACAGCCGTACCATGTATGACGACCCGGAGACTGCCATACCTGACTCATATAGCGCCACCAGCTTGGAGTCAGACGAAAGCGAGAGTGCGATGCCTGTGACTCAACTCACAACGGAGCTGCTAGATGACACAACTACCTTGTTCAACCTGGCGGTTGTGGTCTCTGTAGCGAAACCAGTTGAGATGTCCGAGATCAAGGCGAGGCTTTTCTCACGTGTACGCGTTCATTGGCATAACGGGCTCCCTCCCGGACGCAGGAAGTTTGAGGAGTACTATACAATTGGTGATTTGAAATGGACTCTTACAGCTGAGAACTACAACCTTTACGTGCCAATGCATGTTTCGACCGATGATCAAATAATCGAGCGCTCTACAGGGGTTATTCACAGAAAGTTATTCAAGAATATTTATGAAAGGAATGAGAGCACTGATAGGGTGACCTCTAACATTTCATCCTTTGTGCACACTCTATCTGATCACACCTACACGTTTAAGCCCGGCGAATATGTTTTCATACTGCCTGTTCAATTTATTCGGCAGGTTCCCGAGACCATCTACGTGCCATCTGCCCGTTTGAACTATGACTTTTGCTGTGGTATGCGGGTTAACAAGCCCAATGTACCCGAGAGCGAAACTGCGGAGCAGCATGTGGCTGAGAAGAGCAGCTGCTGCTCGAAGGCTCAGAAAGATACTGATACTTCGCATAAGCTTGCAGAGCGCCTTCTCAAGAAAGTCAAGGCCCGCCTAACGCCATCAAACCAACCTTCTGCGGGCCATGACGCCAACGCTGATACGGTGGCCTGCGGCTCTATGCCTGTCACAGTTGTGAGGACGCCGCCACTCCGGTCAATATCCATTGCAGACAAACCCATTTATATTAACAGAGTATGGACTAATGCGCTATCCTATGAAATCTCCTTGCTACAAAAGTATGTCCCTCTGGATAGCGAAATCCCTCTGAAGATAAAATTGGTTCCGCTAATGAAGCATGTGTCTGTTAAACGGCTTCGAATAAACATAACGGAGAAAATTACGCTCGCCTCCAAGGATTTGAAATACGAGTTCGACCAGATGGATGTCATCATGCAAGATCCGTATAATCCGTTATTTCCAGAGCTTCAGTTTCTTAAGAAGCCAGCTCGCTCCTTGCCACTCTTAGAAGTAAGAACGAAGGAGAAAGGCATCAAGGCACTCAGAGAAGAGGTCATTGAGAACGCTATGGGGGACAATTTGTTATGCTACACCGATAACATACTCAACAACGAGAAGGGGGTCGAAATGGTTGACTCCTTGACAATCGAGACGACCTTAAAGTTCCCCAAGTTTACCGTACCCCGCAAAAATGGGACTATGCCGCCATACGGGATCGAAGAGCTCGTCCCGTCGCCGGATAGTCCGCACGCTCAGCGTCAGCAGCCCAGCCACGGCGTGCTTGGACTCTTTGGCAGGCGGTCCAGTGCCGGCCACCTCAGGACAGAGGGATCTAGCCCAAGCACGACGGCGGGCAGCTCTGCGGAGCACTCCGCCACGACGCTCCGCACAGGGTCTCGTGTGCCTATCGAACATTCGACATTCATCAACCTGCCCAAGCGCGGCCTGTACGCTGACAGCACACATTTCAAGCACATTGTGGTGAAGCACAAACTGGAAGTCATGCTGCGCGTCAGCAAGCGCGACTCCGACCTCGAGGGCGCCAAGCTTCGCCACTACGAGGTGCTCATCGACACGCCCATCGTCCTGCTCTCGGAGTACTGCAGCCGCCAGAACGTCGACTTGCCGACATACAACATGGTCACAGGCGACAGCCGCTTCCGCTCGTCGTTGCCGACATTCGAGGAAGCCGTCTCCGAAACGCTTTCCGCTCCGGACTCGCCCGTCACCTCGCCCATCGCGTCGCCGGATATACTCGCCTCTTATGACCCCGACGAGTTCTCCATCCAGCAGCTGTCGCTGTCCCGCACCACCACCCACACGCAGGGCGACCCGCACGTACCGTCGGACTTTTCGCCCCTCCGCCGCTACAGCAACATAGACGAGATGATGCGCTCCAGCTCCAGCAACACGGGCTCCGCCGAGTCCGCCCGCTGCCCGGCCTACTCCGCAGACCCTCCAACATACGAAGACACGTAACATGCCTACATAACAATATACTTAGATGCGCAGCGCCCCCCGCGCAGTGTTCAGCCCCGCCGCGCTCACCATGCGCAGGCCCGCCGCGCCGAACGGGAAGTAGCTCACGCCGTAGTACACCACTGCCACCAGCTGCAGCAGCGCGCATGGGATCGTCAGAATCGTGCTCTTCGCGATCGCCGCAAAATAGATCGTGGACACGCACGTCGTCAGGAAGAACGCCGTGAACGGCAGCCGCTCGCGCGACACCATGTGCTGCGCGTACGCCACCGGGCCCTGCAACACGCCGAACGCCAGCACAAACAGCAGCGACCCCACAGACCACAGCAGTCCAAACTTCCGCGGCTTCAGCGCCAGCACCGGGAACAGCATTACGCACGCCGCGAAACATCCTGCCGCTGCCGCCAGAAAACACACGAACAGCGCCAGCCGCTCCGTCCGGCTCAGCGTGAACCACGCTGGCTCCGGGCTCTGCACCAGGTCCTGCTGTGTCAGCGGCAGCCGCTGGTACACATCTGCCGCTCGCGCGTTGAGTGACTCCGCCCACCCCGCAAGCAGAGTCTTGGCGCCTTCGTTCGCGCTGGACGACTGCTGCACGCGTCCGGCGTTCCACCGATTCAATGAGTCGCGCAGACTGCTCGTTTGCTCGTTGGTATCCATGCCTAGTACTTGGCGCGTGCTCTGCTACACAAGACGCTAGTGGTGGCTGGAGGCTTTGACTCCCGGATAAAAAAAAAGCCCAACATGACGGTTGTTGGTTTCTTGAGCCCACCAGTTCGATAGAGTCGTTGTCAGGACGGTTGAATCTGCCTTAGATTCGGAGCACACGCCAGGGATGGATGGCCATCTTCAAGGCGCAGAGGACTTGCTTGAGGAGCTCCTGAAGCAGGCGCAGAGCGAAAGCAACGACGCAGAGTCCGGAGCTGCGGGCGCGGGCTACGCGCAGCACGACGTGAAACAGCGACAGGAAAGCGTGGTCAGTCAGCTGGCGGACGACGGGGCGTTTCTGGATGAGTACTTCCTCGGGGGCGGCGACGGGCTGTTTGCGGACACGCTGCTGCCGGACCTCAAGCAGGACGACGGGGGGCGGTCGCCGCTGGGGTCGTCGCTGGGCAGCGTGACAAGCGAGTTCTTGTCGCCCGCAGGGTCCGTGTCCCAGCCGCAGAGGCTGGGCTCGCTGGAGTCGGGCCCGCAGTCCCTGCGCTCGCCGTCCGCCAGCGCGCGGGCCGGCGCGCACCTCTCGTCCAGCCTGCGCAGCCAGGCGCGCGCGCGCCAGTCGTCGCTCAGCAGCCTGGCCAGCACGCCCGTGCTGGAGGACGGCGCGGGCAGCCTGACGCAGGAGGAGAAGCTGCGGCGGCGCCGCGAGTTCCACAACGCCGTCGAGCGCCGCCGCCGCGAGCTCATCAAGTCCAAGATCAAGGAGCTGGGCAAGCTCGTGCCGCCCAGCCTGCTCAACTACAACGACGAGGGCAAGGAGGTCCGCCTCAACAAGGGCATCATCCTGCTGCGCACCGTCGAGTACCTGGAGTACCTGCGCCAGGTCCTCGACGTCCAGGCCCGCAAGCGCGCCCAGCTGCTCGAAAAGCTGCACGCGCTCGAGCGCCGCCGCCGCGACCTGCCGCCGCTGCGCCCTGCGCCCGCGCCCTGCCCGCGCCCCTCGCTGGACTCGCCCGAGCAGATCATCGACGGCCGCGCGCTCCCGCAGCTGCTCAAGGACGAGCCCCCGCCGCTCGCCGATGACCTGCGCCAGTTCCTGGCTGGGCCCCAGATGGAGCACGAGGACAATAGCAAGCTCATCTTCAGCGCCGCATCGGAACACCCCGCCGGCTTCCTACTGAATTTCGAGCCCTGACACACAAAATACATACTGGCCCGACGCGCGACGCAAGGCGTCGCGAGCGTCGCTCTTGTTGCGCCTGCCGCCGACTAAATAGCTACGATACTGCCCCCGTAAATCGTGACGCTGCCGTCGCGTCCACGGAACGCTCATTTCAAGGCTCTTGCCCTATAATTCTGGCGAGATTGGAGTTTGTTTTCATTTTCCTCAAAAGTTTTCTCTTTGTGTTGCTCGCTACAACGTGGAAGCAAGATCGAAGACTGGGCGTATCGGGAAAGGAGACGTCAATTGAGGCCGGCGGATCGACTAGGAGTGTGCAACGGCAGCAGCGAGGCAGCAACATCGACAGCAGCGAATCTGGCAGGCATGTACGGAGCCAGGGCGGGAAACGAGAATAGCGGAGCTGCAGCAGCAGGCAGCAGGGCCGGGCGGCGCGGCAGCGGCGGCGGCAGCGGGGCGAGAGTGGCGTTGGGCGATGTGACGGCGCAGGTGAACAACCGGGGGACGCGTGTGGGCGGCAAAGATGGGCGGGCGGGCAAGCCGCGGGCGGATGCGGCTGTGCAGGGCGGCGAGAATGTTGAGGAGACGGTGACAGCGGTGGGGCCGGTGTGGGACGCGGCGGCGGAGGCGGCGGTGGCGGCGGCGGCGGCAGAGTACGGCGGGGCGCCGGACCCTGCGGACGAGGACACGTGGGACGCGGTGATGGTGGCGGAGTACGCGCCGGAGATCTTCGCGTACTTGCGCGGGCTGGAGGCGCGGTTTGCGCCTGCGGCGGACTACATGCGCGAGCAGCCGGAGTTGCGGTGGGAGTACCGCGCGACGTTGGTGGACTGGCTCGTGCAGGTGCACTGCCGGTTCCAGCTTCTGCCGGAGACGTTGTACCTCACGATCAACATCATCGACCGGTTTCTCAGCCGCAAGACGGTGACGCTAAACCGGTTCCAGTTGGTGGGCGCGGCGGCGCTCTTCATCGCGAGCAAGTACGAGGAGATCAACTGCCCGACGCTGCGGGAGTTGCTGTACATGTTGGACAATGCATACACGGCGGACGAGGTGTTGAAGGCCGAGCGCTATATGATCGACACGTTGGAGTTCGAATTTGGCTGGCCGGGGCCGATGTCGTTTCTCCGGCGCGTGAGCAAGTCCGACAACTACGAGTACGACATACGAACCTTGGCGAAGTACTTGTTGGAGACCACTATCATGGATCCGCGTCTTGTCGCCGCACCGCCCAGCTGGCTCGCGGCGGGGGCATATTATCTCAGCAGAATCATCATCGGGTACAACACATGGACACGCCAGCACATCTTCTATTCAGGATACACAGCGGAGCAGCTCGTGTCGCTCGCGACCGTGATACTCGAGAACTGTAGGCACGCGGAGACGCGCCACCAGGCTATCTTTGAAAAGTACTCTAAAAGCCGCCATCGCCGTTCCGCGCAGGTGGTAGCCCGGTGGATCGCGATGGCCGAGGAAAATCTCCAGCCGGCCTAATGCATCTGGCCACCCACGATCGGGCTGGCGTGCTGTGGGAATAGGATATGAAACTAATAAGCATGCGTTTGACGAAATCAGAACCGTCCAAACAAGTATAGGAACCTCCCTCATCTGCAAAGGTTGTAATGATATCAAATTTTATTCTTGGTCCACATATGTAGTCATCATTTAATATTATATATAGGGTAAATTTTGAACTAACAAGGCATTAAATGATAGGATCCCAGCATTAAACTAACACACGGTGAGCTCTTTGCCCGGTGCCTGAAGGCCCTCCGATAACTCCGCAGGAAAGGTACAGCCGCGGAAAGTATGCGACCATCACACTGGTTAGTTTCAGGCATGCGTTAACTATACACGGACGCACAATCGTATCCAATTGGACAGTAAAGACAGATATATGAGCTCGATAATATAATCGGAGAACCGTAACGGACTTACGCCGTGTTATATGTGAAATGATGAGATATCTGCCACCGGCAACAGCGCCAGATTTACTAGCTTCTAAACTTGACAGACTTAGTGACGTTCTTCCTGATACCTGTCTGCTCACCCTCGTATGCACCGTTCTGGCCTCCAGAGTAGACAGCACGCACGGATTTGAGTTTCTTCTGGGCCTTCTCGAACTTCTTTCTCTTCTTGACACGCGAGTTTCTGTTATCCTTCTTACGCTTGGGCGTCAAACCCTTGTTCTTCAAGATCTGGTAGTTGATTGCACGCTTGCCATCCTCACCAACGTTTTCGGCCAATTCGCTTAGCTTGCCCTCCCGGACGGCTCTCAGAGCGTCCTTGTGGGCCTTCATCCGCGTCTCCTTCTTTGCAATTCTATTAGCGCTAACCTGTGCATAGTATTCGTCTACGGCCTCAGCATTAACGGACTGAGCAGTGCGTTCATCATCCGAATTAAAATCTTCATTCTGAAGGTCGGCACCATTTTTGTCATGAACTCCGCGCTTCCTGGCTTCCTCCAGTAGGCGCTGCTGCCTCTCAAACAACCTTTCCTTGTACGGTATGTCGTCGTCACCCTTGAACTTCTCCGTCTTATTAGCCTTCTGGTCGATCTTGGAGGTGTAGAAACGAAGGGTCTTTCTGCGTTTCTGTTTCTCCTGTGCATCGACTTCTGTTATATCCGACTCGGCGAAGTCATCCGCATCATATGCCGCAACCTTCTTGTGTGATTTCTTAATACGTGGTTTGCTTACGTCGATATCCAGCTCCTCTTCAACATCGGAGTCCTCCTCTCCGGCCTCTGCAGGTAGTTCCTGCTCGTCGTCTTCTTCTTCTTCTTCTTCGTCTCCTTCTTCGTCAGTTTCCTCCACAGGTGCTTCATATTCATATAAATTATTCGACTCCTCTTCGACTTCCGACATCTGCTCCTCGTCAGCTGGCACAACGGCATCTGCCGAAATTTCCTTGGCCTGCCGCCACATTTCTCTGCTCATTAAAATGCTTTCCATGATCGGGTGATCCTTCATTGTGCTGAAGTCCTCATTGGTCTTCAGTTCATGTAAGAATATCGCAAAATAGGAGGCTATGGTACCCAGGTATGAAGAAAGAGCCATGATCTTAAGCCTGTTGGCTTCAGTTTGCTCATCTTCCTTTAAGATTTCTAGCTCGGCGTTGCGCTTTTCAAAGTCTTTGCATAGAGGGTAGAACTCAGGAAACGAAGTATTGAGAAAGTTCTCCTTGGCCTCTATGCTCATGTTTAGAACGTCTGCCACGGAGACAGATGCCTGTTGGGTGGATGCCTGGAATTCGCCAATGTCAAATGCCTTTGCCTCCTTCACCCAGTCTTGCTCTATTTCGTCCTCCAAGAAATCGCCCATGTTCAATTCCTCTAGGTGCTTCCGCTGCTGCTGCAGGGCTTCCTTCTCAATCTCCCGCGCCGCCTCTTCGTCGTCAAGATCATCTGCGCCGTAGTAATCGTTCTTCGTTGCACCCCACGCCGCCTCATTGTCCAGCATGTCACCCTGTTCCGCTTCTTCTATGTCAGTCTCCAGCCTTCTGCCGAAAACTCTCTTGTATGCCTCTTCGCCGTCTAGCGCTGAATCATCGTCACTGGAGGCATCTGACATGGCCATAACTTCGTCTTCATCCTCATCTGGAACATCGGAATCCTCGCTACCGGCGTGCTCGTCCAGCCCGGCTTCTTCCAGCATCACCTTCTCGCGCTTGGCAGCAAAGTCATCTACCTCGTTCACGCCATATGGGTCCTCAGGCGACGCCCCTTTTGCAGAATTGCGAGTTTTCATATTAGAACCTTTTCGAAAGGATCAAGTTGGCCTCTAATAGATCCTGCTAGTTCCTCAACTACCCTCAATATCTGCGTATTTCGTTGAGATGAGCTGCGACAATTTTTCAACTTCCTTGAGAACGTGCTCGAGCGTTTCTTTTTATCCAAAAAATTTTCAACTGAAATCTTTAGTTCCTGAACTGTGCTCATCACCAGAAGTTCAGCCGTTAGTCAGGACTGCTGCATCTCCAGCTTGCAAGCGGCCACAATGTCGAATCGTTTAAATTCTTTGGGAGGAAACAACAGCAAGCCTGGGTTGAAATTCAAACCTAAGGTAGTTGCCAGAAAGTCAAAGGAAGAGAGAGATGCCGCTACCGCAAGAATAAATGCAGAGGAAAAGCCCTCGTTCGAACGGAAAAAGTACACCAAGAAGCCCCCGCAGCAGCGTCGACTTCCAAGATACCTGGAAAACACTAAGGTGATCACATCGGGTCCACTTGCGGCAGGAAACTTTTCCAATGGTGGCGACAGTGGGCGGCCGTTTTTTAAGGTAGAGGGCTCACAGTCAAAGCTACTGCAGCAGGGTCTCCTAGCGGCCGGCAATGACCCAGGAGAGGATGGGTCAGATCAAGAAGACTACCAAGATAGCAAAAACCGCATTAACATGGGCAAAGAAACCAAGCCCGAAGACCTATTTCGTGAGGAAGAGGAGAGCGATGTGGAGATGGACGCTGACGCCGCCACGTCGCGCCGCGTGGCAGAGCTGTTCCCTGTGCGCGCCGTACGCGTTTGCCATGAAGAGCTCGAGAGCAGCGCTAACGTGGCAGCGGAGGTGTTGTCAGACACTGCTACGCCGGAGGCCACTCCGCAAGCGTTTGGGGATGCGACGCTCGACACAATGCTGCGCGTGCACCAGGAAGAAATGCGCGCTAAACTAGACGAGCTGCATGTCAGCGGCCAGGAATCTGCGGAGCTGATGGCCGAGCGCGAGAAAATCTCACAAGACCACAAGCACATTAAGGAAAAGCTCGATCGCCTAGATAGACAACCGGGAAAGTTTCTATTTTTCCAGCTACCGTCCGAGCTACCTGAATTCCGGCTCCTCAACTCGAAGCAAAGCGAGCCCGCGCCCGAGCAGCAGGCCGAGCCCGCGCCGAAGACCGAGGATACGGAAAATAGCGAAGCAGACCATGTCCCCGCTACGAACTCCAGTGCAGAGCAGCCTCCGCTGGACCAACTCTCAGGCAACATCGGCTCCCTCAGAGTACACAAGTCAGGCATGCTTTCTATAAGGTTGGGGGATTGCATCATGGATGTCGCCAGAGGCGCGGAGTTTACGTTCCTGCAAGATGTCATTGCCCTGGACAATGAAGGCCAGGAAATCGAGCTCCTTGGCCAGGTGGATGGTCGTGTGGTGGTGACACCACGCTTCTGAATTCGCTGAACAGATCAGCTTTTGCATTTTACTCATATGTAACAACACCACTGGACCGGCATCACACACCTTGAAGGTTAGCTAGTTTTGGGAGAGATTTAGAACGTGCAAGCGCATATCCAGAGTAAGTGTAGAGACCATGAGCCACTATACCCGTAAGTGTACGTGAGCCGGTGGTGTAGTCATATGATATACTCGTCACGTGACCAATGAGCCACATTAATATGCTGAACCGCGAGAATATGGGCTGTTTGCTTACTACATAAATACCATTGAAATAGGACAAGAGCCGAGTCAAGGAGTTTACTTCCTCTTCTTCGCGCGTCTTGGTTGCAATATGGAGCAAAGTGAAGACACTATCCAGCATGAGAGGAAGAATACGTTTCTGTCGCGGGTCTTTGGAGTTCATTCGTCAGAAGTAGGTGACTCGATTGAGACGGCGGAGCTGAGTCAATACCCCATACAAATCGCTCGTTCTGGTAGCCATACGATTGACGAATCACGAGTTATTGAGTCGGATCAAGCCAGTTCAAGCGAGGAAGAAGATACAGATGGCCGCGATCTGTCAGTTGCGGAGAACTTGCCCAGCTATAATGGCCCGCAGGGATCCGGGAGCGAAGATTCCGACGTGCAGTTTAGCGACCAAGAACTAGAGACTATGGAGACGTACACGATAGCCAAGGTTGGACAGGGCTCCAGCAGCGAGGATGACCGGCTTCAAGCTGATTCTGCAGAGGAAGAAGATGCACTATTGTTTCAACATCGGCTGCAAGATGGGTCCAAGGGAAGAAATAAAGTCAGTCCCCAGCCACTCGGTTTGAAACGGATATTGGGCAGCAAGGGCAAGAGCATATTGGGGAAGGAGCCCCCTAACCAAGAAGACAGCTTTATATTTAGGAAGGGCTCCACTTGGGACGAGGAGAACCAGCTTAGACCGGAGTTGAAAAAACCCGGCTTATTGTCGGGTAAGTCAAATGTAAGGCTTTCCTCGCCCAGCAGGCCTAGCCCACTTAGTGCGAGAGAGCGGGCGTTGTGGAAATGGGCCAATGTGGAGAATCTGGACAGCTTTCTTCAAGATGTTTACAGCTACTATTTGGGTAATGGGTTTTACTGCATTATGATAGAGAAGATACTGAACCTACTGACCCTTTTGTTTATTGTGTTCATTTCCACGTATATGTCTCACTGCATTGACTACTCTAAGTTACCTAATAGCCACCGGTTCAGCGAGGTGCATGTGGACCAATGTTATGATACGCAAATTACTGGAACCACTAAACTTTTATTTTGGATATTTGGAATATTTGTTGTTTTGAAGGTGGTACAGATGTACTTTGACTTCAGGCGGATACACGAGATTCATAACTTTTACACATATTTGCTGAATATATCGGATAAGGAACTTCAGACGATCCCTTGGCAAAGTGTAATTCATCAGATAATGCGCTTGAAGGACCAGAATGCCGTTACTGCAAATGTGGTAGAAGTTAAAGCTAAGAATCATATTGATGCGCATGATGTTGCAAATCGAATTATGCGAAAGGAGAACTATCTTATTGCACTCTATAACAAGGATATATTGCACCTGTCGCTTCCAATTCCGTTATACAGAACGAGCACCTTAACAAAAACCCTTGAGTGGAATATCCATCTTTGTATCATAGGGTTTGCATTCAATGAAGCCGGATTTTTGAAGCAGAGTTTCCTCAACCCAGCACAGCGAGAATTTTTAAGCGAAGAGCTCAAGAAGAGGTTTATTTTGGCGGGGTTTCTAAACATACTCCTCGCGCCTTTCCTTGTTGTATACTTCGTTCTGCTATATTTCTTCCGGTATTTTAACGAATATAAAACTTCACCTGGGTCATTGAGTACCAGGCAATATACACCAATTGCAGAGTGGAAGTTCAGAGAGTATAATGAACTATATCATTTATTCAAAAAAAGGATGGGCCTCAGTTACGAAGTCGCTAATACGTATATTAATCAATTCCCAAACGCAATGGGCGACTACTTTTTCAAGTTTGTGAAGTTTATCTCGGGGTCCTTTGTTGCAATTTTGGCATTAATGACAGTGCTTGATCCGGAGAACTTCTTAAACTTTGAGCTAACAGCCGATAGAACCGTTTTATTTTATATGACGGTGTTGGGAACAATATGGGCAGTCTGTCACAGTGCAGTGAATGATAACTGTAGCGTCTTTGATCCGGAGGACTCCCTGAAGGAACTGATAACATATATTCATTATGCGCCAAAGGAATGGGAAGGTCGCTACCATACCGACGAAGTGAAGCAGGAGTTCTGTAAGTTTTACAATCTGAGGGTTATACTTTTACTCAGGGAGCTTGCTAGTCTAATAATGACACCATTTATTCTGTGGTTTTCCCTCCCCAGTTCAGCGGAGAATATCGTAGACTTCTTTAGAGAGGTGACGGTCTATGGGGACGGGTTGGGCTATGTTTGTAAATATGCCATGTTTGATGAGAACTGCAAGAAAGGGCTTCGAACTAATAAACGGATGCGGCCAGCCCAAACCAGGTACAGCAATTCTGTAGGCGATGAACATGATTCAAGTGATGAAGAAACGGACAAGGGTATGAATAAAATGATGCAATCCTATATGTATTTTGTCGATGACTATCAGAATAGCGTTAATGCAGTAGGAAAATATCAGATACCGAAAACCCAAAACCTGAATCATGATCCGAAGTATAGTATGAAATCTCACCAGCACTATTCATGGAAAAAGCAGTTTAAGCTAGGAAGCAGGCCCGAAGACTTCAAGATTGGGTCAGTGACGCCGAGAGCGATATCCTCTTCAATTTTAGCTAATAAGCCAAAATCGAATCTGAGGGCAAGATTAGACCAAGACAACGTGCAACTTGATGATCTAGGTGAATCTTTCATTAACTCAATTCCGGTGACAGATTATGATCCTATTGAAAGAAGTGATGGTATGGGAGGAAATGGCGTCCTCGGGTTACTGAATCAGTATTATAGAAAATCGGATGTAGGTAGATAATAGTTTGAACTGAGCTGTAAGTCAATTCTGGCTCATTATAGTGCGAAAACTAAAATACTACAAGACAAAATATGGACAGAAAGTTTATGGTGCAGGTCGCAAATAAATATTTAACATATAAGTTACCGCTTCCCAGCGCGCAGTCTTTTTTCCCTTTCATACTTATTCTTGTCAGCTCCCTCCTCAGTGCTAATTTGGTTGACAATGCGGGCCATTTTGGCTTTGTATTCATCGGCATGCTTACGCTGTTCTTCAATCTTCTGCCTGGCTTCAAACTTGGTATCCTTCCGAAGTTCTTTCATTGTCATCTTACGCTCCTTCTTCAGCTGTGCCTTCATCTTGTTAATATCGTTACGCGTTCTATCAGGATCGTATGATTTCTTCTCAGGATTGAAGTTCTCTTCGAATTTAGGCATGTAGCTAGGAATAGCTGCTGGCTTATGATTCTGCAACGTCAGAGGGAAATGTTGCTGGAGTTTAGATATTCTATCCATCTTTTCCATGATCTGCTGCGGTTTCGTGAAAGTTGGATATGATGATGTGAACGCGGAAAGAATAGGTTTGAATGGTTCGATGAGTTCCGGAAAGGCAGATACTCCCTTCCAAAGTTGGCTCACACATGTGTCAAGAGTAGAAAGAAGGTTGAGCAAGAGCTGCGCTTGCACTGGTTCATCGTACTCCTTCATGAATAGAAACCTTAATTTTAACGTGGGCTCAATATCTTCCAATACCAAGTTGCTACTCAGCGAAAGCTTATCACTATCCAATCTAATGTTAAATGCTTGCGAATTATCCTGACTAGATGGTAATAACGATGCAAGTGCCCTTTTCAAAAAATAGGCCAACTCGGGTACATGTCTTTTTGAAATCCTCTGATACCTGACACATATATTCGCCGCTATGGCAACAAAGATCAGCCTCTCGTAGTCAGTTAACTTGACTTGTTCCAAGAATTCCCCTAGCAGTATACAACATGGTGTAACAACCAGGTGGTAATGGTCTGATGTCGAAAATATGAAACCAACCAACGAAAAGAATACCAAATCCGAAGGCTTCAAACCCAAGTAATGATGCGATTTAAATCGCTGCTGTATGTCAGTTACCACCTGTCTGCATTCCTCAGATAGTGCCTGGTTGTATTTTTCAGACATCACCTTTAGTATGGAAATTAATGAATTCTGTACTTCAACTACCATGTCTGCCTGAGATGCATAATCGGCACTAGAGAGGAACAAAATATGATGAAGAAGCACGCCGCTAAACTTATCAAGTTTTTCCTTATTCCCTTCTGCCAATTTTGGTTGGTAAGCCTTGATGATATTTCTGACAACTTGTGGATGCTCCTCTAATGGATACGTTGCAAGGACATCCATGAGTTCAGCATGCACGGCAGGGCAAGGAAGTGCTGCCACCTTCTTTAGTTTATGCGATGCACCAGTGGTTTCAGTTAGTTCTTGTTCGTTCTCAAACTTTAGGTCGTCGTCAGAGTCAGCAATATTTTCCATATACTCTCCATACTCCCCAGCGTCAGAGTCGTCTGCTTCCCAGAAACCATTATCGAGATCCTCAACACCTTGCGCATCTTCTCCATCGATTAAGCCGTTCATACGGTTTTCTCTATCAAGCTCTAGCTTTTTGAGTTTCTCCTCTCTTTCCTGCTTCAGTTCCTCATCGGTTTTGACTCTATCCGCGGGCGCCGCTCTTCTATCTAGATTGAGCTCTCTCACCTTCTGATCATAATCAAGTTCTTGTGCTGGTTTCTCGTCAACCGGCTTAGTACGGGCCTTCGGAGCAGCCCGCAGTTCGGACATAATGCCTTCGAATTCATCGTCAAGGTCTGCAATCTCTGCTTCCATCTTTTCGTGCGCCTTCTGTCTCTCATGCTTGTAGAACTTGGACTTCGCAATAACTTCCTTCATGACTTCTGCTTTGGTCTTCTTCTTCGGCACTTCTGGCTCCACATCATCGTCCGCAAGGCCTCTTTTAGGTCCCAGGGCACCAGCCATGCCGACACCAAGATCACCGTCTTCGAAGTCAGACGCTAGGGGCCTGCCAAAATGCGTCAAGTCAGCTGGAGAAGCCCCATCGTCCTCGTCGTCATCCAAGTTGAAAAGAGACTTTTTCGACTGCCGAGACTGTGCCTGGCGTTCTTTCGTAAACCGCTCCAGCATGATCTCCTCGGCAGTCATATGCTTGTTCCGCTCACCAAAACGTTTATCGATGAGCCCTCCGGCACGGTTCTTCTGCGCCTTCTTGGACTCGTGCAGCTGCAGCCTCTGCTGCTCGCCAATCTGCTTCGAGATGCCAGGTTTGCCTACCGCTACCTTCGCAGCACCCGCGTCCGCTGAATGTAGTTTACTCCGATTCGCCTTCACATCAAACGGGTTGAACTGCTCGCGGATGGCAGACACGACGCGCGCCTTTTCTTCATGGTCGTACTCCTTGCTGGTCTTGCGATTCTTCGATTTCTTCACGTTCGTCTGGCCAGTCAGACCATGCGCTTTCAGAGTCGCCTTTAAGCGCTTCAATTGTGACCCTGCCATTTATAACTCGGGCTCGCGATTGCCGCTTATATCGTGGTTCAGTGCACTTGCTACTTCTCCAGAGTTTGACTACTAGCTCATCTCGAGGGCTGCGATATGTGGCAGCGATGAGCTAAAATTTTTCAGGCAAAAGCAATCCAATATCGTCACGTGGTAATCACGTGACGATGAATTACATAATAACGAGGTGGCAAACAAATCTAAATATCTTGAGTACTCTATAAACTCTTGAAGAGGGGACAACTGGACGACCCGATAACTGAGCATTCACACGTGTTTGAAATGTCGCGCGACGCTCCAATCAAGGCCGAGAAGAACTATGCCGATATATTGGATGACCAGTTCCCCGGTATCGACATACTAGCGAAGACAAACCATGCGGAGGCGTTGGACAAGTTGCTATCATTGGAGAAACAAACCAGACAGGCGTCAGACCTCGAGTCTTCCAAGCGCGTGCTAGTGCGGATTGTTGATCTTCTGGTGGCTAATAACGACTGGGCGCAGCTCGATGAGCAGCTGGTGCTTCTCTCCAAGAAGCACGGTCAGCTGAAACTGTCAATTCAGACAATGGTACAGCGAATCATGGAACACCTTGGCGAATTGGACAACGTAGATACGAAGATAGCCACGATTGAAACCATTAGGAAGGTGGCGGAGAATAAGATCTTTGTCGAAGTCGAGCGCGCGCGTGTGACAAGGGAGTTGGCGCACATCAGGCGCGAGCAGGGAAAGCTTGATGAGGCGGCGGATATCCTGTGCGAGCTACAGGTGGAAACCTATGGCTCAATGGATATGAGCGAGAAGATCGAGTTTATCATTGAGCAGATGGAGCTGAGTATCCTGAAGGGCGATTTCTCGCAGGCGACTGTGCTATCCCGCAAAATCCTAAAGAAGACCTTTAAGAACGAGAAGTACGAGGCTCTGAAGTTGGAATACTACAAGCTTCTAATCAAGATTGGTCTGCACAAATCTGACTACCTTGAGATTGCGCAGTACTATCAGGAGATTTATAACACGCCGTCTGTGCGCAACTCAGATGAGCAGTGGAAGACGGCCCTATCGCATGTGGTGTACTTTTTGATCTTGGCTCCATATGACAATCTGCAGAACGATCTCATTTTCAAGGTTCAGCAGGACAACAATCTGAAGAAGCTCGAGCTGCAGGAGTCGCTTGTTAAGCTGTTCACTACTCCAGAGCTCATGCGGTGGCCAATGGTGAAGCAGACCTACGAGCCTGTCCTAAGCAAGGAAACTGTGGTTTTTGGCTCCAATAAGGGCCACTGGGAAGACTTGCGGAAGCGTGTTATCGAGCACAACCTTAGAACGATCTCCAAATATTACACACGTATTACACTTCCACGTCTGAATGAGTTGCTAGATCTCAATGAGGCCGAGACGGAGACTTTCATCAGCAACCTCGTCAACCAGGGTATCATCTACGCGAAGATAAATAGGCCAGCCAAAATTGTCAATTTCGGTAAACCGAAGAACTCAAGCGAACTACTGAACGAGTGGTCGTCTAATGTCGACCAATTGCTCGAGCACATTGAGACGATCGGTCACCTCATTACTAAGGATGAAATAATGCATGGATTGAAGGCTAAATAAATTATACCTAGAGTTTGTCTCCTCCATAGATACCAGATCTTATATATGAAGTGCGACGCGCCCTCATTGACGCTCTTGCTGGTTCCGTTTTTGCTTTGCGCTTTCCACTAAGCTATCCCAACGGTCTTTGAGTCTTATCACTTGATTGGATAACTTCCTGTTCTCCTTGAGCAATTGATCCATTTTAGAATCGTATTCCCGAAACTTGCGTTGTTCAAATACGGTCATCTCCTTTTGGAATTGCGTCATCTGCGAGGTCACGGCAGCCTCCAATTCTTGTCTACCCATAGGCTTGCCCTCTCCTGCTAGCCGTTGTGAAAGCGTTTGTAGGATGTTTGTCTGCAACTTGTTAATGATCGAGGCGAGAAAGGGGTCTGCAATCGGGACTCCATTGCTGAGGTGGTTGGTGGCCTCAGGACCCCGAACTGGGCTATTCTTTCGATTGGGCGACAAACCTGCCCCTAGTCCAACGCTTGGCTGCCGTAGCTCCCATTGCTCCAGTTCCTTAATCTTGATTTGAATGTCTTCTCGGAGAAGGATCATAGCATGCTTAAGTTTCCCGTTCGTCCCCAGTTGTTTCTCCAGTGCCTGGAGGTCTGCCAACGCAAGTTCATATTCCTTTACAGCGCTCTGGTAGTTCCTTTCCCGGCTTAGTTGCTCGGCTGCTTCTATATGGTCATATATCTGTGTATTGTTAGTGAATGAATGGAAAACACTTGGGCCACCAAAAACTTACATCTATTAACTCTACCATACCTGAGCACTACAGTGAATTTGAACTGGGGTTAGTCTTCTGAACAGCGTGGGGAGTTCAAGGCTCCTTGAATTAACGGAAAATAGTGTCATACCCGTGTCGCCATGTCACAATAACTTCACATCCGGTGAAGCACTGAAAAGATCCACAATATCGGAAACGTAACACAGGCCGATGGCACTGAAGCCCCCATATTCCTCCGAAGCTAGTGGGGTGTCTCGGAGTCGGACGCAGGCGGAAACGGTGCACTTCTGGGACTATCTAGAGTCCCTTTTGGATGCGACCGATTGTACCAGCGAAGCACAAGTGAATTCCGCCCTCGTTGCATATGTGAAGACTGCGTCGGAACGTTATGGGGACTACCTTGTAGATGACAGGGACTTCTACAGAGTGGCGCTCCTACTACTCAGCGCTCCTCTTTATGAGCGCAATAAGGCATTTTGCATATCGAAGATGCTCTCGCTCTTGAGTATCGACCTGCTTGAGATGAGCATGAAATTCGTCATCAGCTACATACTGCTATGTGAATGCAAGGCTGACTCTTCGTCGCTTGATTACGTTCTGGACTATCAGGGCTTCACGGTGATATACAACAAGCTATATGAACATTTTGCATATCTTCACCGTTACTCAAACGATGAAGAGTCAAAGTTGGAGGCCAACATTACAGAGCTGGACGAAGAAATTAATGAAGAGTTGAGGAAGATTTCGACTGTATTACTCGACCTTCTCTTCCAGATTCTCAAGTATTCTAAATGTGAACTTGGAAATCTCCAGCAGGTGGATGACTTCTTTGTGTACTACATGATGGTATCCCTTCGCTCGGACACAGTCGAGGACATGTACAACAATGCCAAGTTTCGGCTGCTACTGGCTCTTAATGAGCAGTACATCATTTCGAACCATAAAGCAGGCCTTGAGAACAAAGTGTATGCGTACTTGATGAACCACACTGTCTCGAAGCAGTTCATGGAGCTATTACTTTTGCAATTTAACCGGACTATTGATAAGTCCTTGCAGATAATGATGTGCAAGATCATCTACCTCATATTGACAAGCAGGGATGATATCGCAATGAATTATTTTTACTTGAATGATCTACATGTAGTCACGGACGTTTTAATCAGGAACTTGACGAACATTTCCGAAGATGAAGAAGTATTGCGTAATACCTTCTTGCGCATTTTGGATCTAATACTAAGGAAAACTGAATGGACCCAAACTCACTACCGAGAGCAGGAACTTCTCGAGCTTTTAGAGTACTTATGTTCTGTTGATAACCTCTGCTCTTCTGGTGATGTGAAATCGGAACATATGTCAACTACGAAGCTTGCGCTAAAGTGCAGACAGTCGATCAGGCAGTTGAAAGCTGAACAAAAGCATTCGAGAGACATTGTAATGGTTCAACCCACCCGCCCAAAGACTCCAGAGTCTCGATTTGAGCAGAAAGAGTCACATATAAAGATCCCTATGAATAAAATCACTAGCGCCATTGGCCGCAGTCCATTTGCATCTCCACCACCTCCTCCACCATCTCGACGGGTATGAGCACTTAGCTCTCGAGAACAAAACCACGATATATATATATATAATATAACTTATTTCATGTACAGCAGGAATTTGCAAATGATAAATTAAATATATTAGAAGGTAAGAGTGCTCATATACAACAACTCGCTAGTCTCAATCCACGCACCTCTTGTAATTTTACAGGTCCCGTTCCTAGTATCTACTAGCGATGAAGCCAATGGTTACTACTAGCCTATGTACGCGGCGGCTTACCTACTTAGCTCATATGATGTCGTCGTTACTTTCAATATCGATCATTTCAGCATCTCCGCCCACAAAATTACCATCTTCCTCCAACACATCATCCAGATAGTTTTCCTGTTCAGCGGCTATGTATTCGTCAATGACACCCTGGATCACCTCGCGTGACTCCAAGAACTCATCCCATCCATGTTGGAACATTTTACCGTTCTGGAATTTATGAAGGAAGGCACCGCGTTTGAATATAACATCAAAGCTTGATACTGTCTTTTGAAATACCGAGACTATCGATGATGTATTTGCTAGCATCATTCCGCTGACATAGTCTGAATTCGCAGAAGAATTGTAAGGCGATTTTCTCCCAAGATTCACATGCAGCGACGTCGGAGACCATGGTGCAAACTTTATCCGTTGCTGTGTTTTCAATATGGCTCTAGTGACATCACTTTGCTCTACTGAACCTTGGAGCGCATCGTATATTGCCAAATACACAGGTGTATCGGTTTCTCGGGTAACCATGGAATTGTTCTTATCGAATAAATCCAAAATCACATCGTATGCAGATAGTCTCTTGAAATCTTTTGCACCAGGAACAAAGTCAGATGTGAATGGAGTAAAGCTGGGCGCTAAAAAGTGTAATTCTGGCGTAGGAACAAGCGTGGAGAAGATACTTGGCAGCGAATTATACATATAACTGGGAAACCGCAAACTATTCGTTACTGAAGACATCACGCTTGCAATTAGCTGGTTCGTTTGTTGATAACTTGTGTTTGAATCACGTAGCACTCGTGCGGTAAGGTTGAGTAGTGCATCATTGTCAAATAATACCGATGCATCGCTATTGTCTATGAGCCTCCGCAACGTCAAAATGGTGTTATAGGGCTGTACCACAACCTCGGACTCTCTGCTCGGAAAGATAGAATATGTGCTCACAATCTTCTTATGATACCTGTCGGATAGAGCTTCCAATAGATTTGACCCGAGCCCAGATCCAGTGCCGCCCGCCACCGAGTGAATAAGCTGGAATCCTTCAAAATTCCCCGTGGCGTCGATTTCCTTGTCAATCATATTCATGAATTCGTCTTGCTTCTCTAGACCGTAATCATAACCGATAGACCATGTATTGCCTGCGCCTAGTTCCTCTTTAGAGATCCACACATTCCGCTCATTGAAGAAGCCTGGAAAACAATTCTGAACATCGCCAATTGCGCTCGGCTCCAGGTCATACAATAGAGCCCTCGGAGTGAACCTATTATGATCATTTTGACGGAAAAATACGTTTGTGTCGTCCTCTCTTATAACATTGGCGTCCTCTGGGTGCAGGCTTTGGCCGTCCACCCCAATTCCATGTTCCCTAGCTAGCTGGCCCCAGAACTGTTTCCCCACCTGATTACCGCATTGACCGACCTGAATAGATATTATCTCCCCAGTCATAAGTGCTCAATGGTACATACAAGGACAGTTCTATCTAGTGATGGAAATATGGGTTTGTTTATATGGACCTGCTTCAGTTCATGTGGGGGGCACTTTGCCTTTGAGAAATAAAGCCGGGTAATGATTCCATAGGTTCGAATTCACCAATTGAATGAGCAGAAGATAGACAGTTTATTCTCTTTTATACACGTTATGTTTTACTTTATGAGATACTGTGCCTTAAAGGTGAGACTGGCACCACAGTTCTCAAATCTGGATCCTTAGACCTGATGCTGCAGCACCGATCTTCGAAATATACGCGATCTGGTCCAGCTTACCTTTTTCAGAGATATGGTATTTAGCACCTGTCAGTGGATCGACCACACTTGGAGTACCTTTGTATATTGGCGTGTGAGTCGCCGCACATATATCGAACTCTGCGTAAGGATCAAAGTCAATTTCCACAGCATCATTTGCAAAGGAATCCGCCTTATCCTTAATCTTGCGAGCCTGGTCAGCACGAGGGCCCGTTGGGACAATCTCCAGGAACTCTGACGCGAAATGAGAGGCCTGAACAAAGTTCTTGTGCTTGAATGACTGTGACATTGCAACCTGAAGAGCATTAGAGCGATGCTGAGCAAAAAGGTTCACTTTGGTGAAATAGGAAGCAAGTTCCAGGTTACGCTTAACATCAGTTTGTGGCAATGCACGGCGCTCCAGTTCAATGGAGAGACCAAGAATGTAGTCGCGCGCCCGCTCCAGCGCATTACGGGCCGTCTCAGCGTCCTCCGCGTTGTCAACTGCTAATAAGGTGATCATGTATATGACATTGCGGAAGGCGTCTACAGCGGCCTCGAGGTTATTGGCTTTGAACAACTTGAAGCCTTCGTTCAGCTTTGAGGTGACCGATGAGATTCCGACAACGTAAGGTAGAGCCTTGGAGTCGCTGTCGTCAACGTGCATACGGATATTACCAACGATGGACGAGAGCTCCTTTGGTGTAGCAGGCATATAAGCCCTAGACCCTTCGTATATATCGTGGAACTTTTGGCGGAGAGGTTCAAAGTTAACGACACCAGCCTGCTTATGTAGAGCCTGTGCTGCCGCCTCAAATGCACCAGCAGCTACGAGCACTGCTGGTAGTTTTGAGTTTTTGACCCACGTATTCTCCTCCGTAGCATCGAGCTCTTCCACCATAGTATCTTCATCCTTATTTGGCTCCTCGTCTAGTGCCAAATCATTATCATCAATATCCCAAGCATCTTCCTCACCGCTCATGGCTGCATCTTCGAAGAGGCCCATATCTTCTTCGTCTGCGGCGAAATCTACGTGTTTAGTTTCATTTTCAGGTACAGGCTCAGAATCCAGATCTAGTTCTTCTATCTGACCCAATACTGCTTTCTCGAAGTACGATAGCTCGGGTTCACGCATAGGCCAGTTTTCGAAAGGTTGCGCAAGAGTGGAATCCTTGACGAATACGGATCCAGAAACAGTATCAGGTAGGACCACATCATCTTCCGATAAACCTGCATCCTTCAGCAACTGAGAGGCCTTCTCATCGTCACCATTAGCTTTTGCAACGGCGTAAGCTAGAGGAATAGAACCTGCAGAAGCAAAGGTGTCTGCTCTCCTATCCACAGAGTTAGTGTAGAAGGTGTGCATCAGCAAACTGGAAATATCGCCACGTTGTTCTGCGATGTTTTCCATCTTGGAAAGCTTCGTGGAATCTCCTTTCAATAGGTATAGGAAAGAAAGTTTGTCAAGTTGCTTTAGGTTTTGATAAACACATTCTGCGATAGTTGTATTGCCCTGAAGAACAGCTTCCTTACCGAGTCTTTCCCAAACAGCATCGTTTTGTAGCTTGCTGGCTTCCGTAAGCGCAACAGTCAAATTTCCATACTCTAGGGCGAGGTCGAATCTTGTCTGAGGGTCTTCCACAAACTGCAGTGCAATCTCAGGATATCCAGCCTTTTGCAGATACGAAATGATATTTTGGCCCACAAGGTTGGAAGTACGGATGAGACGCAATACTTCTGGGAAGTTCTTGTTTACCAAAGCTTTCTTAAAACGGTACTCGGTCGGATCAATGGCCAATATCTCAATATCGCCATCTCTATTCAAAGCATATATGTGCTTGCCATGTGCTTTCGTAATGTAGAGGGTCTTGCTCAAAGTTTTTATAATCCCGCTGTCACCATTCAACAGGCAATACTTAATGTGGTTCAAAGTAGATAAGATCAAAACTCCAGTTTCATCCCATGCTGCTGATTTGATTCTGATAGTCTCATGGTTCGACGTAGTAATCTCCAACTTTCTAGTAGCAATGGTCAATGTGTGTTTACTCATCAAAGCAACGTATTGCCCATCTGGGGACCAAACTGCATATTTAACCATTTTCAGGGCTGCCTCTGCCAATTTCTTCCCCTGTTGAACGTCAAACAATACTACCGCCTTCGGTTTCAAAATGAGTACAGCCCCAGGGCCTCCATAGACAATGTCTTTAACAGTTCCTTCTATCTTGATCGACTTAGTTACCTTATTGTCCAACCCACGTACTTCAAGAGATTCAGAGGCAGAATTGTAGACAACGTACCTATTCCGAGCAACAAAAGTCGCAAAGCTTCCTTTATCCTCAACTATATTTGTGGCTTCGACAGCACCAGTAGCCTGTTTTGGAAGCAAACAGAGAGCATATCTATCACCATCCCTGCTACTTGAGTTCACGAGAAGAGAGTGTTGCGAGGGATTATAAGAGATAGATTTGAACACATTATATGGCTTTCCAAAGTTCTTTAGAGAAACAAATGGTAGAGAAGAAACCTTCTTGTCGTAATCAAACATTTGGACCTGTTTCTCTTTGTTGACAAAGTAAAGCTGGTTCTGGTTGACAGCTACAGGCGGTCTTTCACGGTCTAGCTTAAAAACCATGATACCCGAATCATGTGCAGCACCAAACAGGTTCACATTAGGGTGGGCCCTAATCGACCAGAATCTGTCCTGTTCCCTTTTGAACTGTTTTACAGGAGTGCGCTTGTCTAGATCCCAAACTCTAATGGTAGAATCCTCGCCGACAGAGATAATTAGGCTTTGGAATGGGTGAAATATTACGCTGTCAACGTTGTTCGTGTGACCCCTGCAGGTATCGACCTCCCACGCCTTCGTGGAGCTCATGCGCCACAACTTCACTTGCCTATCATCAGAACCGGAGACAATCAAGGGCAGGGTTGGGTGGAAGGAGGCCCAATTGACTCCCCTCGTGTGGCCCTCAAGGATAAATTTCACAACACAATCCCCAAAGCCGCCGTCAAATAGGTTTTGCTGGGTTATCATTTGCTCCTCGAAGCTCTGCGATCCAGGCGCAGAGTGCCGTTTGCGAAGCCCAGATATATCCCAGATGCGCACAGTCTCATCCAGAGACGCAGAGACGACTAGATCCTCCGTTGGGTGGAACTGCGCACACATAACGAAGTGGTTGTGGCCTGTCAGGCACGCGATTTCACGCCGGTTTTGCCAGTTCCAGATACGGATAGTTTGGTCGTCCGACGCAGAGATAATCCACGGCAGCTCGGTGTGGAAGAAGACCGTGCGCACATAGTCCAGATGCCCATTGAGCGTGAACAGGCACTTGTGTGTGGAGAGCGACCACACCTTGATGCTGTAGTCATCCCCTGCAGAAACAAACAGAGGCTGTGTCGGGTGGAAGTCCACGCCACGGACAGGGCCCTCATGTTCTTCGAACCGGTGCAGCAGCACTCCCATCCTGTAGTCCCACAGCTGAATCGTCGACGAAAACAGCGCTACCAGCACCCATGGCCGCGACGGGTGGAATGCAATTGCCTTCGCCCTGGTAGACTTCGACTCAAACTTCGTAAGCATCTTCATCTTTAAAGAATTCTACGCAGACAATGTTGCGCGTTAGCTGTACCGACAGGTAGTGTGGCTTGTCGACACTGATTGAATGCTGTTTCTCTAAATAGTGGTGGCGTATTCTATGTTAAGCAGGGTTTACTTCCCAACCTGTCCTTTTGCCAGCTTTTGATAAAAAACCAGGAAAAACTAGATTACCCGGATTGAACTGTGCTGACACCAGGAGAGTCAGTATTAACACATACGGAAATATTCAAAGAAACTAGTAATTGGACGGCATGGGAGGTTGCTTAATGCTCTATGACAGCTTTGGTAGGCTTTAAAACTAGATGCAGACCGCGGTGTGCTTAGTATAGCTGAAATACCGACTGCATAGCTTGGAGAGCATTCACGTGGTATTGGTGGTGGGCGGCGCTTCTACGTGCGGCAGGCTGCGCCGGTGATGTTGCTGCTTCTGAGCAGCGGTTGGATGGAGCCCGGTAGCATGCCAGGAGGATAGGTGAAGACGGGCGTCCGTGTACCACTTCAATTTTTTCGGGTCGAAGTGGCCGTTGTTCGACTCGTATCCGTAGGCTACGCGAAAGGGCTCTTCCTCCGAATTCTGCGCGCCCCACTGGCCCATTGTCTCGTGTATTTCGGGGCAGAACTCGTTGTTGTATGGTGTGATTGCAACCCGCTGGATTTGTGCAGAAAGCTGTCCGAACCTCTTGATGTCGGGAGCATTTTCCCAGTCAATCAAGCCGCCGGCCCACTCGATGGTGCCCTGTGGCGCATCTGGGGTTCCTGCGGGCCAAAGAGAGATCTGAAGCATCATGGGTGTCTGTGGGTACTTGTATATTTTCTGGACAGGATCCCATGTGTCGCGCTTGTACAAGGTACGCACGATCTCGCCGTCGACCATCCAGTGGATGCGTTCGGCATCCCAGTCAACCTCGTATATGTGGTACTCTTCGTGGCTGTTAGATGGTAACGAATGTCTACGCATTCTGGAATGATTTAGCTCCCCCTGGTAGTAGTAGTTCGTCTGGACGGTATGGAGTTCACTCCCCACAAACTCGTAATCTATCTCGTCTTGCGTAGAGGACATGAATACTATGGCAGTGATGACACCTGGACCTCTGCTGGTCTTCATTGTGACGGCTGCTCTACCATATAGGAAAACTTTGGATGAGCTGATTAAACTACCGGTCGTCTTCTTCGGCATGCCCAAGACAAGGCCATCTGAGTCACTGTCTACACTGATGAAACCACTATGTATGAAGTCATATTGCTCCAACATTTCCTTTGCAACTTCAGGCTTCGATGTTATCATGTAATCTGGGAAGTGGATCAAGCCCCTGCTGTTCAAGTCGCGCTCCAATGCTGAGACCCCATACTTCTGTTCTTCGTGATGGACCTCTAACAACTGGGCTGAGCTCTTGGGTTGGAACCTTGTGACCATAGCTGGCTGACCTGACATTTCGAGGTATACTCCTTTATCGTCGCTAGCCACTATCTCTAATTGTGGTAGTAAAGCTGGCACCGGCACGCAGCTCTCAGGGCTATGTGAGAACTTTGGGTTACAGCCACTGATACATAACGGACCGCTCCCGCATTGTCCATATTGTGAGCAGCATGGCCATTCCTTTGGGCAATGGCTTGCCTCTGAGCAAGCAATATATGGATTCGATTTGAAGGGCTCCACATAGTTAGCTTGCGCAAAGGCAGAAAGGAGGAGTATGAGTTGAATGATTCGGTTGCTCATTAAGGACTAACACGTTGGAAACTGTGCCTAATCAGAGAAACAATAGACCCCGTCATCCTGTTCCATCGTTTTTATAACTAGCTATGTGGACCTTGCTACCTGACACAAAGATGTACAAAAACGGACGTCGATGTGACATAAATGTGCCAAAGCTAATATTCGTAGAGCGAGATCTCTAGCTATGAAAATATATTGGTACATAAGGAGCTCCATATATATTGGAAAATTTAAGTATAATTTATAACCCCTTGTTGAGCCTTTAGTTTTCCTTGCACAAGAACTAATAAATGATAAAGCATAGACAAAGTAGGCACTGGAACATTGTGTCTTTCTGCGATTCTAATTGGGTTCCCGAGGATCACTTCAAGTTCCATTAACCTAGAATTCTCTGCATCGACGCACATAGATGGCTTGAAAGGTATCTTTCCCGTGATATCAATAAAGAAAGGAACAAGTTTTTCATCCAATGTTATGCCCTCTTTGGCTGCAATAGCTATAATCTCATGCATCGCCGGCTTGAATATATGCTCTGCAGTGGATTTGCCTTGTATTCCATAATTTAAGCAGCGACTGACATCAAGTCCTACTAGGGCTGTAGTTGGGTTGATAGACGCATTGTATAGAAGCTTTTTCCACCTTGTTTCTCTAACATTTGCGTCATATACACCTTCATTAAGCCCTTCATTGTGATATAAAGTAGCAAACCGCTTTGCAAATGCAACCGCGCGTTCATCCATAGTATCAAATGCGCCAACATACAGACGATCCGGAGTTTTCTGGCTAATCTTCCCCGGCCCGACCTTAGTAGTGGCAACCATCTGGACGCCGGAAAGGATAGACAGCTTCCGATCGGAGGTATCATTGGGTTTCAAGACGGTGTTCTCAATGTCAATGCCGTTTTGCATCAAAACTAAGGCAAAGTGCTTCGCTGGATCCGCTCGCTTGTTTGAATCGAGGACCGGAGCCACTATATGGGAAACAGTATCTTCTGCAGGCCCATCGGGTAAGTTTTTGGTGGTCAGTACCACATAGTCGTAGAATTGATCCGCAGCTATTGCATCTGCAAGAGATTTGTATAGGTGCGAAGGGCGCCACCCAGTGACGTTTCCATAGTTGACCGAGTCTATCGTATACCCGTGTGAAACAACTTGGTCATAGTCAGATCTGGCAACCAGCGATACCTCTGCACCGCCATTTCTGAACAAAGCGTAAGCTGCAACTACGCCAACAGCGCCAGCGCCTATAACAAGGGCCCGTGGTTTGTCTTGTTCTCCTGACGCACTCATGGAAGCCCGTTTGCACCGCATGATAGTGGATCCGAGCGAAAAGAAGGATGCAAAATCCAACTGTCGATCAGTACTGCAGCCATTCCGTAGTTGGATGACTGATTGGCAATTACCGCATGCGGTACTTCCAACGGCCGAGCATGCAAATTTACCGATAGCAATGGCTGCGTCTGCCGTATTTAATCAAGATCTCGGACTACTTTATTAATACAGATTCACGTGATACAATGTAGCCCCCGAGGGTATTTATACCTGGCAGCTTTCTTCCCGTCCAGTGGTACCACACCACTTTAAACTACAACTTTCCTAACAGGAAATTTTCTATCGACGCTTATTAGGAATCAGGATAAAGTTTAATGGACTGTCCGATGGTCGGTAAAGCGAACGGAAAATAAATGGTGTTGCAGAACAATGATCACCATTTTAACAAGGTGCATGACCCACCAGGGTGCATGAAGCTTTTCAATATCGAGCATTTTAGGAACTGCTACCCCGAGCAGATAACCTTGGTTTCTCTCACCTTGATTACCTATTTTCTCGATATGGCCGATTTTGCTCAAAGATACAGAACAATGTGCTCATTTGAATGAATTTGCTCGAGAGCGCGTCAACGAGAGTGCCGCCCACCCAGCTTTTATAAAAGTCTACTGTTAGATCAGATAATACTGGCACAACGGTAATCGGCACCATAAACGGTAGCATCGCTGTTGCACTAATATAATGAGAATCCCCGTGCTAGCACTGGCGTACTTACCGCTAGTAGTGAATGCACTAGTCATCGTTGATTCTGCACTCGCGACCGCATGCATCTACTACGATAAAACATTCGACTGGGGATGTAAGTCCACTGGCAACGGCAAGCGTGCGTATGTTTGTCGTTGTAGTAACGTTAATTGGTTAGGAACGGTGACGAACTGCATAGTGTCCAACTCCGACTCGAAGAACGTCGTCGATCATGCACTACGTCATGTCTCACAGAGATGCAAAGACAGAGGCGACTTCAACTATTCTCTTGAGGAAATGTATGCTTTCTACCATAATGGTACGGCATATCTGCGTGATCCCACGCCCGAAGATCTTAAACGGACAGTCAACACCACATTGAAAGTCGACCCCCAGGAATTCAACTGGTACTACACAAAGTTCAAGCTCTTTAATGATGCGGTGGAGAAGTCACAGTGGTGTGGCTGGGCTCTTGTTTTTTATTGGGTTGCAGTTATTGGAGCTGCGACAATTTTCAACGTCAGCCATCGCATATTTGGTGTACGTTTGATGCGCTGGAACTGGGTGAAAAAGCATATTGCGCTGCCGTCTGTCTTCGCCGACTATCATGAGCGGACTTATTTCTTCTGCCGTTTTGTTCCGCTAAACTTCCCCACGAGGCTTCACGGTATGGTGGTGACTGTGTTCGTGGTCCTTACTGTACTATTATGCTGCTTCGGCTATAACGTTAAGCTGCCACATCCATTTACGACATCTCAGTGGTTCATGGATCTTGACCTTATCAGTTACCGTGTGGATCTCATGGCTATATCTCTGTTCCCAGTCATCTATTTCTTTGGTATTCGCAACAATCCATTTATTCCGCTCTCCGGCATATCATTCTCCACATTTAATTTCTACCATAAGTGGAACGCATATGCTTGCTTCGTTCTTGCTATGATCCATTCTCTAATATGGATTGTATACAGTAAAAGTGAAGAGGGCGGAGGGTTCAAATCATGGTGGAGTGGCGCATACATTAAATGGGGGTTATTTGCAACTGTTCTGGCCGGATTACTTGTCATTCATAGCGAAAAGTTCATTCGTCAGAGAACGTACGAATTCTTTCTGATACTGCACAAGCTCTTCAACATTTTCTTCATCGTATGCATGTACATGCATATCAAAGACTTGGGATGGCACGGATGGATTTGGTCTATGGTGGCCATATACTGTTTTGAACGTGTGGCGAGGATAATTCGGATCGTGCTCGCGGGCGGCATTAAGAAAGCTACGTTAACTGATGTTGGTGATCGTGTGCTGAAGATAACGGTGGAGAAACCAAAACATTTCAAGTATTATCCTGGAGCCTATGTCTTCATCTACTTTGTTAGTGGAAAAGATGCGTGGTTCTATCCCTTTCAATCACATCCTTTTACTGTTCTCAACACGCCCAAGATCGATGGCGATAATCTGGTAATTTATTTTAAAGTGCATAAGGGCGTGACACAACAGTTGCTGAATAGGATCTTTTTGTCTGGGAAGGAATCCATCGAATATAAGGTCCTTTTGGAAGGACCCTATGGAAATACCATTCCCCGGCTTGCTGCTACAGATCGCCGCTACGTGGGTGCGAGTGCAGGCCTTGGCGTGGCAGCCGTATACCCACATTTCGTTTCTCTATTGGAAAAGGAAAGCTGTTTCACCCATTCCTTCTACTGGATTATAAATGATCTTTCCTATTTGCATTGGTTTTCGCATGAGCTGAAGTACCTAGCAGAGCGGAACTGCGAAATAAAAATTATTTACACGAGAAGCAATAAAGCAGACAAGGAACTGACTCCCGAATTGATCGACTCAGCTTCCGAGAAATTCGTTAATACACTGGACATTCAGCGACTCTTCCAGCGCCCAAATCTGAAGGAGATCGTGGAGGAGCAGATTCTGCTCTCTTCTGAAAGACTACATGACGTTACGTTTATTAGCAGCGGTCCTTCGACCTTTAATGACCATTTTCGCTATGCTGTGAAATCTAGCATCACAAGTGAACTTCAATGTGACGTCGATCTAGAGGAGGAAAGCTACACATGGTAAGTAGACGCCACCTTATTAGTTAATAATAGATATTTATTCCTCTTCTTCCTGTATTTTAAGCATATCCTGCCACGTCTCAACTAGCTTCTGCATGCTTTGCGGATTGAGACCTGCTTCAACTACGTCTAGAGGTACCTGGTTTTCCGAATGCTCTTTCGCTGCGAAACGGCCTATGTTGTTCTCAGCAACCAAACGCAGCTCCAGCTGTCCATCGTCGTCGGGTTTCAAAGTGCATAATTCGTTCCAAGAGAACAGTAGCGGATCCGTCTTCCTCGCAAAAGGATTTATGTCGATCAACCAAACCTTGGTGAAAGGCCGGGGTATATAGACATCTGCAACAAAAGTGTCTTCCGGGAACCGCGGGAGCGCAATATCATACACAAAGCCTTCAATGGCCGCCTTTAACTGCTCCTCTAGCGGCTTGAGGTAGTCATAGTAGTTTAGGTCACGCTGACTAGCGCCCAGTATCTCGCCATTTCGTACAAAAACGCGGAACTCAAGAGCAGGGTTCAGGTTAAACCATTCCCGGAGCACAAGCTCCGGGGTCGGCTTTTCATTCACTTCATCACTGCACTCATCGAATGCACCCTCTAGATCATGCATCACGTGACTGGACCCATTCAGCAGCAGGTACACATCGTTTACCTCGCTGCACTTCATCGAGTTGTTCGGCAGTAGCCACGTCGCATCCTTCGGCGCAGACCAATTGAGCTTCGGCGCCACTGCCCCGAACCGCGCAATTACCCGTTTCACCTGTGCGTGCACCTCCGGGAAGTCCACTAATGGATCCACCGGTTCGGACGAGCGCTCGGTCCCGCTATCGCCGCCCTCCCAGTCACTGTAGTCGTTTTCGGCCGTCTGCTCCAGATTCTGGTTGTAAAAAGATACGGAGCCCTCCTCCTGTGCCAATCTAATGCCGTCTTGTTCTAGATATTTGACGAATGCCGCAGGAAGTGGTTTTATCACTTCAGCCCGCGGCGTGTGGCCTTTGAACGCCTGATACCAGCTCGAAAACGCGCATTTTTTGATATGCTCTTCCGTCACTGGTATTTCTGTTAGCGCCGCGTACTCCGTAGTCATTTCCTAGCCTATGGAGCCCAGATTTGCCCTCCAAATCGAGGGTGTTTAGCCGGCCATCTCGATGGAATTAGCTCTTCGGGAAGCAAAGGATCAAGTATCCGTTTGTACGAAGGGAAATTTCAGTGGCAAAAATCTGATCGTTTGACGGTAACTGAGGCGTCGTCAGCATAAACAAGCAACCTTAATACTTCTACCAGCAAGTAAAGCTTCTCGGCTCGGAATCAGCAAGTATATTAAGATGCCACCGAAGGTTAGTACCAGTAATGCGACGTTTAAAAACCGCGAGAAGCCGCAAGAGGTGAGAAAGGCCAACATTATTGCAGCAAGAGCGGTAGCGGATGCGATCAGGACGTCGCTAGGCCCTAAGGGTATGGATAAGATGATCAAGACGTCGCGTGGGGAGATTCTGATTTCGAATGACGGGCACACGATACTGAAGCAGATGGCGATTTTGCATCCCGTGGCGAAGATGCTGGTGGAGGTGTCTGCGGCACAGGACTCTGAGGCAGGAGATGGAACGACGTCGGTCGTGATTCTGACCGGAGCGCTTTTGGGTGCGGCAGAGAAGCTTTTGGCTAAGGGTATTCATCCGACGATCATTGCGGAGTCATTCCAGCGCGCTGCCCAGCGGGCGGTGGAGGTGCTATTGGGCATGTCCAAGCGGATTTCGCTGCAGGACCGCGCGGAGCTGGTGCGTGCTGCCAGCACATCGTTGAGCTCCAAGATCGTATCCCAGTATTCGTCTTTCTTGGCGCCGCTCGCGGTGGACTGTGTGCTGAGCCTCACAGACGAAGCATCTACGAACGTGGACTTGAATGACATTCGCCTCGTGAAAAAGGTCGGCGGGACAATCGATGATACTGAGATGGTAGATGGTGTGGTACTCACGCAAAACATCTTGAAGAGTGCTGGCGGCCCAATTAGAATGGAGAAGGCAAAGATTGGGTTAATTCAGTTCCAGATCTCGCCTCCCAAACCAGACACTGAGAACAACATCGTGGTCAACGATTACAGACAGATGGACAAGATATTGAAAGAAGAGCGGGCATACTTGTTGAAGATCTGCAAAAAAATCAAGAAGGCGAAGTGCAATGTCCTGCTGATCCAAAAATCGATCTTGAGAGATGCTGTCAACGAGCTAGCTTTGCATTTCCTGGCCAAGCTAAATATAGTGGTCATTAAGGACGTCGAACGAGACGAGATTGAGTTCCTGTCGAAGAGTTTGGGCTGCAAGCCAATTTCTGATGTAGAGCTGTTTACCGAAGACAGGCTAGGTTCTGCGGATTTGGTTGAAGAAATCGACAGTGACGGAACCAAGATTGTTAAGATTACCGGCATAAAGAGTGGCAACTCGAAGCCCACCGTTTCCTGCATTGTCCGTGGCGCAAACAACGTTGTACTTGATGAGACTGAGAGATCTCTGCACGACGCATTGTGTGTGATCCGCTGTCTGGTCAAGGAACGTGCTTTGATTGCCGGTGGTGGAGCGCCCGAAATAGAGGTTTCGCGTACTATCATGAGGGAATCGCGTGCTATGCAGGGTGTCGAGGCCTTTGTTTGGCAGGAATTCGCCGAAGCCTTGGAGGTGATTCCAACGACTCTCGCGGAGAACGCGGGCCTGAACAGCATCAAGGTCGTCACAGAATTGCGTTCGAGGCATGAGAGCGGTGAAACCAATGCAGGCATATCCGTTAGGCGTTCGGGCACCACCAACACATATGATGAACACATATTGCAGCCGGTGTTGGTTAGCACCAGCGCCATCACTCTCGCTGCAGAGTGTGTCAAATCCATCCTACGTATTGACGATATCACTTTCAGCCGCTAAGTCACTCGCCCGCTGCTTCCGCGCTGTACATATAAATATACTTTAATACCAAATAGAATGAATGAAGTAAATTTCTTGCGCTGACGCTACTCTATGGCCGCGGGCCTGGTGGCTTGAGGTACTTGACCGCGCTTTTGCTGAATATGTAGGACGCTCCGCTCAGCACAGTTGTCGCACCCACAAGGTAACCAAAGTACCTGTACGCCTCACGCCACCATGGATCTTCGCCTTCAGCCTCGGATCTAGTCTCGTCGGTACCTAGCGCCAGCACAACAAGACCGCATCCGAGGTAAATCATCTGAAGAAATGTGTTCCACTTCGAAATCAGCGTCGGTTTCACCTCCGCGCTAGGGTACCGAAAGAAGTCGCAATACGTGCTCCATGTGACCTTTCCGTAAACAGCCCGCATCGAGGCATACCTGTAGTAGATGGCGCTCAGCGCAAGCAGCCCATCCCGGCCCAGGATCAAAGTTGCAATTGACAAGGGAATTAGCTGCGGGCCCGTCGGTAGCGTCAGGCCCGCCGTCGTGACGATCATGAGTAGCTTGTCAGCCATGGGATCCAGAATTGTCCCCGCTACAGTCCTGCTCTTGTACTTGCGCGCCAGGTAGCCATCTAAGAAATCCGTGACACATGAATATGCAAATAGACAGAACGCCGGCATAAGCTGCTGCGTCAAAATGCAATGCCCTATAAAGGGCGCGCAGGCTATGCGCGACATAGTCAGTATATTGGGAACCGTCCATATGATTGACTTCGGCATTGTGTCCTGTTTCTTCTGTGCGCTGGGCGGTCCTGCCCTGCTAGAGTAACTCCGCACACGGAGACCTCCAGATACCATCCATCTGCTCCCTGCTATACGAGTACGGACTTCCAGGCCTGGTAGCCTCCATAATGGGCTGAATGGCTTTACAATCATGGCTACCGGCTAGCTAACTAAGACAGCGATGGATGGACCAACTAACGTCTACGTGAAAATTTAGTACTTTTGGTAACCATGAGCCAATGATATATGTGGTCTCGTCTGTATATAGAAAGACTTACCAAGTTACCTCAAGAAACTAGTCTCAGGCGATTGGACCCTTTTGATACAGTGGGCCACTGCTCATATTTAGTGCTCACGGCCTTCAACTGTGTCTTAGTCATTCGAGCATGGATCACCGGGAATCACTACTAAAAATTTCTTGATTCCCACTATGGAGCAGTAGTAGATAACTGCTAAACGTAGCTAGAGGTCGCTCCAAGTCGCTTATATTGGTTTTTAAGCGTTTGAACACAGCTTACGGCTTCTTTGCCGGTTTACATACATTTGCGAGGCGAGCAGCGCGGAAGAGAGACGACATGAATGTACTCGTGTACAATGGACCTGGTGCATCGCCGGAGTCCGTAAGGCAGGCGCTAATTGAGCTACGGAGATTGCTGGAGCCGCACTACGCGGTGTCGACGGTTCACGCCAAAGCTTTGTCGAGCGAGCCATGGCAGGGGAAGACAGCGGCCCTCGTATTTCCCGGGGGCGCGGACTTGCCATTTGGCAGGGAGTGCAAGGCTGCTCTGCCGGCTATAAAGCGGTACGTGAGCCAGTTAGGTGGGACGTATATTGGATTTTGTGCAGGAGGATACTTCGGGAGTAGCCGGGTGGAATTTGATGTCCATGGGCCACTGGAGGTGGTGGGACCACGGGATCTGCAGTTCTTTCCTGATGTTGCTCGGGGGCCTGCCTTTTCAGGTTTTAGGTATAACTCAGAAGAGGGAGCGCGCGCGGCGATGCTGCGCTCTGCGGAGAATGATGCTGGGTCCTTTGCATGTTACTACAACGGTGGATCTGTGTTTGTCGATGCCCACAAGTACGGAAATGTGAGGATCCTGGCATCTTTTGAAGAAGAACTTGATGTTGTCACAGATATGGATCCTGCTGCACCTTGTGCTGCAGTAGTTCTGTGCTCTGTAGGTAAGGGGAAAGCCTTACTTACCTCGCCGCACCCGGAGTTCAATCCAAGTGCAATGTCTGGTTCGCATGGCGGAGTGGCCCCCGAAATAATTACGAAACTGAAGGAGCATGAGCTCTCGCGGGCGCGCTTCATGCGGTACATCCTCACGGAGGCTGGATTGAAATGCAATGAAGCCAGTACGTCTCTACCACCCAGCCTTACGCCATTGCTGCTCTGCTCGCAGCCGCACCCTGAGCAGGTATACGGGTTCCTAGAAGGATTCAAGCAGTCTTCTAAACCTTTAGCAACCTACCATCTATTGGCAGATAATCATGATAACTTTGCTTTGCATGAAGGCTTTGAGAGGTATCCACTCGCAGAAGGTTTTCTACGGGATCAAGATCCAGACGCTACTACGAAGCAGCTGGTCATCGGGACAAATGACCAGATACTACCACCCGGTAAGCTGACCCCGAACTTCGATATGCAGAGATATTTTGCTAATTTAGACAAGGGTACGCAGATTGGCTCCATGTTGCTGTATGGTGATGTGGTAACCTCGACAAGCGTTCTTCTGGATTCGAATAAAAAGCTCCTAAGTCTCTTTCCTGACAATTCGGTATTGCATGTAGGCTCGTTGCAGCTTTCTGGAAGAGGCCGTGGGAACAATTCATGGGTAAATCCCAGAGGAGTATCCGCATCTACAGCCTGTGTTTCGTTGCCGCTAGTATCTCCTACAACAGGTAGCCATATCTCAATTGTGTTCGTCCAATATCTGGCTATTCTAGCATATTGTGAGGCTATTTTATCATATGGGTCAGGATTTGAAGACATTCCAATTAGGATTAAGTGGCCCAACGATATTTATGTTTTGAGACCACGTTATTATCATCAAAATAACCTCAGGTTGCTAGGTGGGGGTCTAAATGCGAAACTACCCTCTCCAGCTGACTCGGAAGAATCGTACGCAAAAATTGCAGGCTTACTAGTGAATAGTAACGTGGTGAATAATAAGTATTCTCTGCTATTAGGCTGCGGCTTGAATATCTCTAATGACTTGCCGACTGTCTCGTTAAAGACATGGGTTGATATTTTAAACGTCGAAAGGAAAGCCCTTGGATTGAACTTGCTGCCTGATATAAGTGTGGAAGAACTACTAGCTAAATATATGAACAGCTTGGATGTTATTCTGAAAGACTTTGTGAATCATGGCCCTCAGATCGTTCTCCCAAGGTACTATAAACTATGGATGCATTCCGGTCAGATTATAACCTTAACGGAGCATAATTGCAGAGCGAAGATTAGCGGTATCACACCTGACTATGGGTTATTGATAGCCAATGAACTCAAGCAGAACTCTGATGACGAGTATACGGGGAGAGTTTATCATCTACAGCCGGATGGAAACACTTTTGACATATTCCGCGGCCTGCTTTCACGGAGAGTAGAATAGAGTGCTGCTATATCGCCAACACTTTGAAAGAATTATGTTTTCGATAAAACACAAAACATTAAAGATACATATTTACGTTAATTAATAGTGGGATGCTATAACATATACAGAAGTTCATAAGCGAGAAATCTATCTCATTTTTATTAGTGGTTGCAATAAAAATTTTAGTTATCCAAGGTATCTCACGAACAGTATCAATGTGTGCCATTCTCATCTTTCTGCTCCTTATTATCGTTGTTAAAGCTTGGTGAATATGAAGGAGAGCGAGGGCTATACTGCGGAGAAGTAGGTGAATACGACGGAGAAGTAGGAGAATATGATGGAGAAGTAGGAGAATACGATGGAGAGGTTGGAGAATAACTTGGTGATGTTGGGGAATACGATGGTGATGTTGGGGAATATGATGGAGAGGTAGGAGAGTAGCTTGGTGAAGTAGGAGAGTAGCTTGGCGAGGTAGGAGAGTAGCTTGGCGAGGTAGGAGAATAGCTTGGCGAGGTAGGAGAATAGCTTGGTGAAGTAGGAGAATATGATGGCGATGTTGGAGAATATGATGGTGATGTTGGAGAGTACGATGGCGAAGTAGGAGAGTAGCTTGGCGAAGTAGGAGAGTAGCTTGGCGAAGTAGGAGAGTAGCTTGGGGAGGTAGGAGAGTAAGATGGCGAAGTAGGAGAGTAAGATGGTGAAGTTGGAGAGTAAGATGGCGAAGTTGGAGAATAGCTTGGAGATGTTGGCGAATATGCAGGTGAGGTGGGTGAGAAACCAGGTGAAGAGACATCTCCAAATCCAGGAGATGTTGGGCCGTTACCGTATCCACTGAATGGAGAAGTCGCACCCCCATAATCTGCGCCACCATAAGCGGTAAAACCACCACTTGCTATAGCATCCGAAGTACCTGCTTCTACCAACGGCGAAAACATCAACTCATCTTTAATGTCGACCTTTGTATTGACCAAGCCAGCATCACTATTGTATGGAGTAGCGCCACCATCATTACCTTCTACCGCCGTGCTCAACTTCTGTTCAGGCATGTACTTGATCAAGGACTCATCGTCAATCATCACATCAAAAGAACCGGTCCCAATTGGAGCCATTTGTCCTAATATAACATTTTCAGAAACTCCACTGCAATCATCCAGTTCAGCAGCTGCACCAGCCTCGAACAAGATCTCCACTGTCTCTTCGAAAGAACACCTCATCAACGCACCAGTGTCCGCCCTGTTGAAACCATGACGCGTCACCGACATCAAAAACCCTTGGGAGGTCATCACATCGACTAAGAGTGCCATATGACGGTAGTTCACATAAGAACCATCGGATGCGATAACGTTGTACACTTCCTTGTATAATGCAGCACGACCGGCTTCGATACCAAGTACATTCATTATGTCAATGAACGAGTTGGTATAGATACGAGTTGGGTCAACACCGGGAACGGACATAACCTCTGACAAATTGACACCATCAGTTTCCAAAACCCATTCTGGTATTTTATGGTATTCTCCTGTTTCACTAGGAACCTTACGGTCATACTTCATCATGACTACACGTGTAATATCTTGAACACCACGCAAAGTAATACTCTCCAACATGGTGTTTTCAATTTTCTTTAGCATATGATCTTCCTCTGCTTCAGCTTCCGCATCTAATGTTTTAGGATCACGAACCACGCGACAGCGGATAATCAACTTCTCCGCATTGTCTTCTGACCATATAACAAATAAGTCATTCTTAAATGTTTCCTTGATTTTTTCACCAACTTGACCCATAGTTAGGTCTTTGTCAGTCATGGCTACACGATCCAATTCTAGACGTAACAACCATGGCGATTGATGTTTCAAAGACGCTTCAGTCTCCTCATCCATCAAAGAAAAGTGCAATTGTATAATTTCCTCATCCTCCTCAATAACAGTGGAGCTAGGATCAGGATCATAGTAAATCTCTGAAGCAACTGTTACACTCTTCAGTGTGGTGTGTTCAATAGCAGATCTAATCAATTTAGCCTTCTCTTGGTCAGTCGCATATGATTCTTCCAAGTATACTGTCAAAGATGGCGTCTTCATATTTTTAGCGACGTTCAAGATTTCCTTTAAACGCGGCACACCCGATGTGACCTTCTTGGAGGCGACACCAGCAAAGTGGAAAGTATTCAAGGTCATCTGCGTAGCCGGCTCACCAATAGATTGAGCAGCTAGCACACCAACCATTTCACCTGGATGAACAATAGATCTCAAGAATTGAGCTTCAACATTATTCAATACCCATTCAAAAGTCTGCTTGGTTAATCTGTATTCTGTTATCACTCTGCGTGTTGCTAAACGAGAACGCAGTAGGCAGCAGAAGAGAGTGATGGCATTTTCCTGAGCCTCTTTCAAAATTTGTGATTTTCCGCGTAAAACGAGTAGTTGTTCTTGTAGCCTCCTTACACCTAGAACAACATCCTGAATTGACAAATCAGTTGGCTTCGTAGCATCTATACGGAATGTCTGCTGAGCATTCTGGATGATACGCCTGATGTTAACTGGCAGTGGCCAGTTATGCTCACCGTCCATAAATATCTTTCTCAAGAAGTGACGATCCTGGACTAACTGTTTGTATTCCTCATCCAATAAATTCTGAAGTTTTAGATCGCCGACAATCTCAGTCCCTGATTCTAATAGATTAGGATCCAATGCATAGTTTGGATTTAGTAGATCGATCCGGTAACGCTTCTCAAACGCCAAGTCAGACCCTGGGATAGTATCGATCGACTGCTTTTCGATGTGTGCAGCATCCATACCATCCTCACCATAAACAAACTGGATAATATTGCCCAATGAGTTTCTAGTTGTACCATCGTAATGCACCATGATATCCTCCAGTGCTTTGACCAAACGACGTTGAATGTAACCTGTTTCAGCAGTTTTAACCGCGGTATCGATCAAACCTTCACGACCACCCATGGCGTGGAAGAAAAACTCCTGAGGGGTCAACCCTCTTAGGTAAGAATTTTCTACGAAACCCTTCGATTCCGGTGAATAGTCGTCCTTGGAGAAGTGAGGTAACGTACGATCAGCGAATCCAAACGCAATACGCTTACCCTCGACCGATTGTTGGCCTACACAAGCCGACATCTGTGCGATGTTGATGAAAGACCCCTTCGAACCTGCGCTGACCATCTGCTTAACATTGTTCAAGTCTTTTAGATTAACTTCCGCAGAGCGACCAGCCTTGTCTCTGGCTTCATTCAAGTAACGCACGACATTATCCTCAAACGATTCCCGAAGGGTCATACCATGTTTGGCGGTCAACAGATTAGCTTGTGCTTCTTTCGTGACTTCCTCTACCTTTTTCTTGGCAAGAGCAATTGCATCTGTGATTTCTCTCATTGTCTTTTCATCAGCAATAGTATCACCAATACCGATAGAAAACCCGTTATGGAGTAGCCAATAATTGACTACCTTTTGAATGTTACCAAACAATTTAGCACAAACCTCAGGGCCCTTTTCTCTAGTAACAACATGGATGAGACCACCACTTGAAGAACCGACGGTTTTCTTGTCTACTACCCCGAAGATAATCTTTCCGTCGATAATCAGCATGCCGTTATCCTTTGGAGATAGATAGGTGGTACCCTCATCGAATCTTTGGAGATGGATACCACTAGGAATAGCCATAGATAATAGCTGCTTACCAGACCATAGTGGCTTTGGCTTTAAAATCGTTGGTGTTGGAATAACCCCATCCCAATCTGGGATCCAATAAAGCATGTTTAAAACTTGATCTAACTCAATAAAAGTGTCTCTCAATGTCATTTTACGAATACCACATAAGGTATCCTGCACGATACCCATACATGGCTTGTTCGACTGAGGTGAAACAATTTGTAGGGGCACAGCACATAGTTGTGATAATTCTGCCCTTGTTTCCTCCGACTGTGGAACGTGTAAGTTCATTTCATCACCATCAAAGTCAGCGTTATATGGAGAGGTGACGGATAAATTTAGCCTAAATGTCGAGTACGGCATAACTTTGACTCTGTGTGCCATCATAGACATCTTGTGCAATGACGGCTGCCGATTAAATAACACCGGGTCGTCGTCCATAATATGGCGTTCAACTTTCCAACCATATTGGAGCTGTATATCACCAGCACGCTTACTGTATCTCAAATCGATACGGTCACCGTTATCACGGATGACATACTTAGCTCCAGGGTGCTCGTTAGGGCCGTTGCGTACCAGCTGTGTTAGACGATCAATGTTATAAGGAGTAACGACCTCCGGATATGTCAAAGTTTTCGCTATCGACTTCGGCACACCAACTTGGTCCAGGTCCAAGTTGGGGTCACCTGAAATAACTGTACGAGCGGAGAAATCAACACGTTTGCCCATAAGGTTACCTCTGATACGACCTTCCTTTCCCTTCAACCGTGCACGAATAGATTTGATCGGCCTGCCCGATTTCTGAACTGCTTGAGGTTGACCGGCAATATCATTGTCCATATACGTCGCAACGTGGAATTGGAGTAGGGATTCAGATTCCTGAATCACATGCTGAGGCGAACCGTTTATTTCCAGCCGCTGCACGTTGATATTTGCCTTTAAAATATCACCCAGCTTATAGGTCAAGTCATCCTCACCTCTTTGGGACTCATTAAATGAGATGGATGGGCGTACAGGAGGGGGCGGAACTGGTAACACAGTTAGCAACATCCATTCAGGGCGAGAAAAGTCCTCGTTGAACCCGAGCCTCCACGAATCCTCAGGTGATATATGCTTGAAAACATTCAATATTTCCTCCGCGGAGATAATGCGCTTCTCGGGTTGGTCCGCATCGTCGGCATTCTTGTCTTTTTTCCATGTACCAACCAAAGAGAGACCATCCTTACGGATACTTGGCTGTGCGTTACCACAGCCGCCTCGAGAAATATATTTGCTGGGATCATCCTCAGAGGGAACCTCGGTATCGCACACCATCTTAGCCTTACATAATGACCATACCGCGTTGAACCGCCTTTTGGGATCCTTAATCTTGATAGCTTGCCGCATCAGCTCATTGTATTCATCTAAGAGAAGTTTGCCGCAGTGCATGCATACACACTCACACACCTTCTTGATCTTGGAGATGAAGCCAATATGAAACACGGGCTTCGCCAGTTCAATGTGTCCAAAGTGGCCCGGACAGTCGTTCATACCCTCACCACACGTCTGACACTTGAAGTTACGGTCGATAGACCCCAGGCGGGGGTCGTTCAGCCCCCCAACCTTCGCCCGCATCTGCGTCTCATCCATCGTTTCCGGAAACTCAATCTTGGCCACCGATATCGCCCGCACCTCCTCCGGAGAGAACAGCCCAAACTGCACCTCCTTGATGGTCCGCAGAGGCGCACTCGAATACGGAAAGTCTACCATCGCTGTGTTGTACTACCGCTCCCGGAGATACACCCGTTTGCAAAGTTCGTTTGTGCACCTGACGCCCAGTCGCCACTCGCAATCCTCGCTTACGCCTGACCGCTTTCTTTCGCTCCCTTGCCAGAACAACAAAGCTCAGTTAAATCGTGTCCCCAGTCAAGACCTAAGCCTGCTCCTGTTCAAACGCAACTCCTTCAAAGCGCAGAAACCCACGTATCTGCTACCTTGCTGCTTCTAGAATATGTTCGGGCCAGACCTGCTTATTTGCCTTGGCGAATACCTATGCTCGTGTAATCTCAGCTGGAATCGACGTAAAACGGACTCCACAACTAGCAGCAAAACGTATGGTAATGGATATGTGCAAGGGATGAAACAGAGTGTATCAAATCCTTACGAGCACAGCAAACGTGTATGTCTCCACGTGTACAGTACCTCTCATTAACTATATGAACACTACAGAAGCCGATTTTTTATTTTTTCACAGGTTTGCCACCGAAAAAATTTTCACCAACTCTCGTATAATATGATATTTGATCTCCAGCGAGGGGAGAGCGGCAAGAGCAGAGGCCATCGGCGGCCAGGCGGTGAGCAGGTAGCAGCACGAGCAAAGCGCTGTGCACTCCGGGAAACCAGCCACATGCCGTCTACAGCAGCGGGCGCAAAGCATTGTGCGGAGCCATCAGCTGAACATCTTGGAAAAGGCCTTTTTCTGCTGCTCACGCTGCTTCTGCTTCAACGCACGGGCGTTAGAAATAGCCTGTGCAATGCCGGCGTCGCCCGGCTGGTAGGTCGAGGCCAACTCGAGGTCGGTGAGGGCCATCTCCGGGTCCTTGAGATGGTGGTAGGCCACGCCACGGCGGTAGAGGGCCTTGGCCTTGGCCTTGTCGTCCGTGGCGCCGTGCAGCGCCTCGGAGGCGGCAGAGAGCACGCGCTGGTAGTTGCCGGCCTTCAGGGCGGCTAGCGCGACGTTGAGGTGCACGGCGACCTTGAGCTGCTCGAGCGCGGAGATATCCGCGTCCGGCAGGTCGTCCGGGAAGTACTCCTGCAGGAAGCCGGCGGCCTTCGAGTACTTCTGGACGGCGGCATCGAAATTGCCGGCCTTGAACTGCGCGGTGCCGATGGCCTTGACGGCCTCGACGGCGCGGATCACGCTGCGGACGTCCGCAAGATCGACCTTTGCGTCGTCGGCCAGCTTGTCCTCGTAGTCGTCGCCGTACTCGTCCGCGGGCGTCGCCTCTGCGTCTGCAGGCACCTCATAAGAGGCCGGCAGCGTGCCGCAGTCCTCGATGCGGACGTCTGCGACCGGGCGGTCAGAGTCCGCGGTCTCCTGGCGCTCGATGGCGCGCACCACGCGCTTCCCCTGGATCACCTCGCCGAACACGACGTGCTTGCCGTCCAAGTGCGGCGTGGGCGCGCACGTGATGAAACACTGCGAGCCGTTGGTGTTTGGGCCCGCGTTGGCCATCGAGAGCAGGAAGGGCCGGTCATGCTTGAGCGTGAAGTTCTCGTCCTCGAACTTTTCGCCGTAGATGGACTCGCCACCCGTGCCGTCGAAATTGGTGAAGTCGCCGAACTGGCACATGAAGCCCTTGATCACGCGGTGGAACAGCGAGCCCTTGTAGGAGAGCGGCACGCCGGGCTTGGTGCGACACTCCCCCGCGTCTCCCGCGCAGAGCCGGACAAAGTTCTCTGCGGTCTTGGGCGTCACGTCATTGTACACTTCGAACACAATGCGGCCAGCGGGCTTGCCCCCGATGCTTAGGTCAAAGTACGTCTTCTGTCTTTCGGTCATGGTGCGCTGGCTGGGCCGCCCCGGCGGCTGCGTGCCGCGGCATGGCCGCTTATATAGAGGAAAAATACAAACGTGGAATGTGCTAGAAGCTACGCGCGCTAGTCCACAGGCGTGGTAGTTTCGTGGCGAAGCGAACGGTCGCTGCGCGGCGACCGCTCCGGAGGCGAGGCCGCGCGGCTCGCGCCGCCGCCGTCGGAGTCCTCGCGCTCCAGATCGCTCTCCGCCGCGCCCTCACTCTCCGCGCCCCCGCTCTCCGCGCCGCTCTCCGCCCCCTCCGTCTCCTCCGCGCTCCACACGCCGCCGCGGTCCTCGTCCACGTCCACCAAGTCGCGCAACGCGCTCTCATAGCGCACCTCCGCGCGTGCGCCTGCCGACAGGCCGCGGATGTGGCCGTTGTCCTCGACGATCTCGCCCGTGTGCAGGTCCACGACGTCGCCCTGGTCGTCCAACGCCGAGTACTTCTCGATGATCCGCGTCCACGCCTGCTTCATGTTCTCGTCCGCGCGGCGGTGGCGCTCCATCACCTCCGCGTCCGACAGCCGCGGAATGGGCTCGTTCTCGCGCGACATCACGTACACAACCTTCGCCCGCGCCGGCTCGCCGCTGCCCGCCGTGTCCGCAGGCGCCGCCTGCTCATCCAGCAGCTCCCGCAGCGCGCCCGTCAGCCGCCGTAGGCGCCCCGTTCTGCGCTTCTTGATCATGGTTGTGCGCGTCCTCGCGCGGCCGCCGCGCGCCGCCTATATGCTCCGCGTCACGTGACCGGCTCTTTCTGGAAACAGCTCTATTACTGCGGCACACTATCTACAAGCACTATTTACACATGCCGCGGCTCGCTGCTCGCCCGGGCGGATCTCTATGTACAGCGCCCGGCCTCAGCGGTCCACCGTCCCCACGCGTTCGCGGTTGCCCTGCGTCTCCCAGCACGACTTGAACCGCGCCATGTCCGCGAGGCACGACCGCCAGTCGCCGGTTTCCGCGTGGCACAGCTGCAGCGCCATGTTTTCGACGTAACAACCCGTCTGCGCGATTCGCTTGTCCCACTCCTCCGGGTCTGTCTCCTCTTTGAGCGTCTCGTACTCCTCTAGCGCCTGTTTATAGTACTCTGTGTCTTCTGGCATAGTTGCTGGTACCGGCTAAGGCCGGAGGCGTTGTGCCGCTGATTAAGAGCACCACGAGCCTCACGTGAAGAGGACGTCCAGAGCGATATTCGACAGAAGAATCTCACAGCCTCTGATGGGGATTCTGAGACGGTGGCAAGTTTCCCGAAAAAACACACGTACGACATAGTGGTTGTTTGGACGGTCAACAAGCGCAGAGGAACAACACAGAAGTGGTACGTGTTGTTTGTTTCAGAGCAGCTTGGTTGAGTTTTAAGACGAGGCTAATCGGAGGATCAATCGAGAGAGGCTGCAATTAGTTCTGAAACAGGTTGTGTATTGAATATGGTGAAGCTAGCAGAATACCCCCGTACGGCGACGTTCGCGTGGTCGCACGACAAGGTGCCGGTGTTGGCCACGGGCACAGCGTCGGGGACGGTGGACGCGGATTTCTCCAGTACGGCGACGCTGGAGTTCTGGGAAGTAGGGAATGCCGAGGGCGGCCCGCAGGGGTCGGTGACCGCGGACGCGAAGTTCAACGACCTGGACTGGAGCTCGGACGGGGCGATGCTGGCCGGCGCGCTGGAAAATGGCGTGGTAGAATTCTTCAACGCACGTGAGCGGCGGTCTGTGGCGCGGGTTGCGCGGCACACGACGGGCGTGCGCGCGGTGCGGTTCAACGCGAAGCAGGCGAACGTGGCCGTGTCCGGAGGCAGCCAGGGGGAGATCTTTGTGTGGGATACGAACAAGATTAGCGCGGCGGGCTACAGCCCGTTTGGGCCGGGCACAGCGATGACGCCGATCGACGAGGTGCAGTCGCTGGCGTGGAACCAGTCGCTGGCGCATGTGTTTGCGTCTGCGGGCTCGTCGGGGTTTGCATCCATCTGGGACCTGAAGGCGAAAAAGGAGGTGATTCATCTAAGCTACACATCGCCCCACTCTGGGCTCAAGAACCAGCTGGCGGTGGTAGAATGGCACCCCAGCAACTCGACGCGCGTGGCGACCGCCACGGGCAACGACAACGAGCCGGTGATTCTCGTGTGGGACCTGCGCAATGCGAACATGCCACTACAAGTCATGTCTCAAGGACACTCGAAGGGCATTCTGTCTTTGGACTGGTGCAAGCACGATGAAAAGCTCATGCTGTCCAGCGGTCGGGACAACACCTGCATTCTGTGGAACCCAGAAGAGGCACAAAAGTTGACACAATACCCAACGCGCGGCAACTGGTGCTTCAAAACTAAGTTTGCACCAGAGGCTCCGGATCTCTTTGCTAGTGCGTCCTTTGATAACAAGGTGCAGGTGCAAACCCTCCAGAATCTTGCCAACAAGCTTGATCTGGATGAAACAGCGTTCAAGCAACAGGAATCGGAGGCCGACTTCTGGAATAACGTCTCGCAGAGCGAATCAAAGGAAAAGCCTGTTGTTACAAAAATACAGGCTCCTGCATGGTACAACAAGAAGTCTCCTGCGGCACACTGGGCATTCGGCGGAAAGATAGTACGTATCACCTCTGATGGCTTGGGCGTGTCTGTGAGTAAACCACATATCGAAGGATTTGAGAAGAATGTCATGCTGGATGAGGCCCTTCAGTCAAAGAACTTTGTTCCTATTATAAACAAAAGGTTGGCACAGACTGTTACCCCTATCAACGAGGAGGATTGGTCGCTGTTAGAAAGTTTATCTATGGATGGCAAGGATACCTACCTGCAGGAGGCCCTTGCTTTTGACGACAGTGAAACTGTAGATTCCCAACCAGATACGAAGGACGAGGACTTTTTCCTCAACTTAACTGCCCAGTATGAGCCGTCGGGTGAGTTTGAACTTGATGCAGCGAACCCAGCTCTAACTTCAAACCTTCTGAAGGGCGAGTTATCCAAGGCTGTCAACCTTGCGTTGGAAAAGGACCTGCTGCTGGAATCGTTAGTGATTGCTCTAAACTCCGACGATGACCAAATAAAGCAAAAGGTTAAGAATGCATACTATACTAAGTATGCTCCGGAATCGCAGCTTGCACGGTTGTTGTACTCAATCTCCGAAAAGAAGATCGAAGACCTGGTAGACAACTTGAACGTTTCACAATGGAAGCATATTGTTATGGCAATTAAAACATATGCTACCGAACAATCTAAGAACGCTTTGTTGATCAGACTAGGAGATAGGTTGTTGCAGGCAGGTCAGAGACAGAATGCTGTTAATCTTTACTTGGCCGGGCAGTCATTAGACAAGGTTGCATCCATCTGGCTCCGGGAGCTACCTGCGTTGGAATCTGAAATGCGTTCGCACAAAAATACTCTAAATGAGGCACATCTGGAAGCCTTAACAGAATTTGTCGAGCGTTTCACTGTTTTGTCTGCCTATATCAACGAGGATGGTGGTGCCAAGTTAACGAATGAAGAATTGGTATCGAAATTCTTGGAATTCGTCAGCATGGCTTCATCTAGCGGGGATTTCGAACTAGCCTTGAAATTCTTGGAGAACTTGCCTGGTGACAATGAACAAGTCAAGACTGAGAAGCAGCGTGTGCTAATCGCCTCAGGCAAATGCGCCACTACAACTGCTACTACTTCTACAAGAAGGGGCAAATATGGATCTACGAATGCGGCACCTGGAGTTCCAGGTATGCCAGCGGCCTCCATGCCTGTTGTCGGTATGCAGCCGCCAGCCAACCCACTAGTTGATCGTGCGGCAGGTTACGGGGGTCCGGGGTACAATGTTACAACGCCAGCGCAGCCTCTAAATGGAAGGCCAAACCCATACGCTGCGCCTGCACCTGCCTACCAGATGGCTAACCCTGCTGCGCATGGAAAGTACGTCAATTCTACTTCTGCTTCTCCAGGCCACAATACCCCTACCCGTGGTTCGGTATCCATGCCCAATAACCCATATGCACCATCAACCAATGGCGCTGGGGCGGCGGTGCATAACTCTTACGCACCACAACATGTGCAGCCTGCAGCGCAGCCTCAAAACATGTATGGCGTCCCCCCACAGAGGAATTTCATGAACCAGACTCAGGACAAGCCGCCAGTCAACCCGGCCGCCGCGAATATGCTATCTGGTCAGTCCCCACATCTAAACAGAAAAGCCAATAATGGCTGGAATGATCTACCCGAGATTGTGAAGGAGAAGAAATCGAGAGCTAAGCCAGTATCTACAGCACCAGTTGCTGTGGCTTCTATGACAGGAATGCAAGCATCGCCTAATGTCGCCCCTGGTGCGATTCCCCCTCCTCCTATTACACGGGTTACTTCCAATACCAGCATCGCCGGTTCTCCAATGACACCGCAAAAGCTTTCTCGGAAGTCTTCTGTGGTTCAGGCTACTGCCCTGAATGCTCCAGTGCCAGTCAATCCGTATGCTCCCCCTGTGTCGGGCAGAAATGCTGTGCAATCACCCCCACTGAACCCTTACGCGCCTTCCGGAGCGCACGCTGCGGCACCTCCTACAGGTGTATACTCGCCTCAACTAACTGGACAAGGGATAGATCCCGCTCACCGTGCGCCGCCATTATCCAACATGGCCCCCCCACCGCAGAAAGCCATGCCAGGTCCGCCTCCAAAGTCCATGGCAAGGAAGTCTAACACTTCTGAAAAAGACATCGACTCCGCTAACCAACTGCTCTCCTCCATTCAAAAAGCACCCAATGGCGGACCGCCTCCTCCTAGGAAGCACGCCGTAACCCCACAGCCTTCAGTATCTGGAACTCCACCAGTGGCGGAACCTATCGCAATCCCTCCACAGCAGCAGCTAATCATTGACTTTCTCAAAGAAGAGCTGACCCGCGTTACACCACTAGTTCCTCCAGAGTATAACAAGCAGCTAAAGGACTGTAGCAAACGGCTGAATATCCTGTTTACTCACATCGAGAAGCAAGACTTATTGTCAGCCACAACTATCGAAAAGTTGCATACTATTGTCGCTCTATTGCGGGAGCATAAATACTCGGACGCTCTAGCGGTTCATGTGGATATCGCCACGAACCATGCACAAGAAGCAGGGAACTGGCTGACCGGAGTCAAGCGGTTAATTGGTCTTGCAGAGGCAACTAACCTCTAACAGACCTGTTACAATAGAGCGATGTACTATATAATTTAGAACTACACCCAGTATGCCTGCCTTGCGTTTCTACCTATACTAGGAATCTGCATAGCCTTGAGTTTATCTGGTTAATAGGTAGGTAGCGTTAGCTTTGCACACTCGGTCATTGTGTGCTCTGTGGTTGACAAGCGCCCTTACATTTCTCGATCTTTCTTTTGCAACCTAATAGTCATTCGTTGCTTTTCAACAGCAAAGACTGGAAGATACCGTTGTAATAACGGTTAATAGAAAGGGTGTTCCGAGATCTAAGTTTCATACACTCAATCCAGCATCACTAGCTTGACGACAGAAGTTCAGAGAAGATTATCTACTGATACTAAGAGGAGAAGGCGTCAGCTCTGACGCGTCACACGAACCAATAGCATGGCTATGGGAATAGAGACCAATAGAATACTGGTAACATACTGAAAATATCATAACTACAAGGCTTTCTTGGTTTTGAACCCACTTCGATGCTGAAAAGTGCTGAGAAGTTAACACTACCAAAGGTAATATCACAGAAGCTCACGCTCCATTATCGATTGAGGCGTAAGCCTGACGAGATAGAGGAGAACTGCATCTCGTCCGAGACTTCAGATGAGAAGCACTCGAAGGGCTGCAACGATAAGAACAATGTAAGCCAATACGAGCAGCCTGCGATGGTAGCCGATTTGAGAGACGATATGGCAGATTCCTTGCAGGAGACCGATCTGGAACAACCGGCGATGCGACAGTCCAATAGGATGTCGATCCTGGTAGGTATATTTGTTGCTGTCGGTGGTTTTCTGTACGGATATGACACCGGTCTCATTAACAGTATCACCGAAATGAGCTTCGTCAAAAAGAATTTTGCACCCAATCATGTCAACTTTACTTCGATGCAGATGTCCATACTCGTCTCCTTTCTGTCCCTTGGGACCTTCATTGGTGCACTTTCAGCCCCCCTGCTGGCAGACTCGTATGGCCGAAAGTCGACTGTCATATTCAGCACATTCATAGTATTTGTGTTGGGGACGTCGCTGCAGGTCAGCGCAAGTAATATGGCGCTTCTAGTGGTAGGCCGTGTTGCCTCAGGGGTAGCTGTCGGACTGATATCTGTAGTCGTGCCGTTATACCAAGGCGAGGCAGCGCAAAAATGGTTTCGTGGTGCCATTATTTGTACATACCAATGGGCCATAACATGGGGCTTGCTTGTGTCGAGCGCTGTCTCGCAGGGGACACACCTGAGGAATGACGCTTCCTCCTACAGAATACCGATCGCACTCCAATACGTGTGGTGCATCATTCTTGGCTCGGGAATGCTTTTGTTGCCCGAAAGTCCTCGTTATTACGTCCTGAGAGACCAGCTGGACAAAGCTGCTGTATCACTATCTTTCTTGCGAGGAGTGCCGCACGACGATGCCGGCCTGCTGGAAGAACTGGTAGAGATCAAGGCTAACTATGATTATGAGATGTCGTTGAAGTCGTCCTCGTATCTTGACTGTTTTCGAACGAGTGAGCATAGGCCGAAGCAGCAAATTCGGATGCTCTCTGGAATCTTGCTCCAGGCCTTCCAACAGCTCTCGGGCATCAATTTCATTTTCTATTATGGAGTGAACTTCTTCAACGGTACAGGCATTCGCGAGAGTTATCTTGTTTCCTTCATTACCTATGCTGTGAACGTCGTCTTCAATATACCAGGTCTTTTCCTCGTCGAGTATGCCGGACGCCGGAATCTTCTTCTGGTTGGCGGTGTGCTGATGACTCTCTCCAATTTTATCATCGCAATAGTGGGTGCGTCCACTGGCTCGGTCATCGCTAACAAGATCATGATCGTGTTTATCTGCATGTTCATTGCCGCTTTCTCTGCCACCTGGGGCGGTGTCGTATGGGTCATGTCTGCTGAGATGTATCCGCTAGGCGTCAGATCCAAGTGCACCGCCATATGTGCCGCGTCTAACTGGCTCGTCAACTTTATCTGCGCGATGATTACCCCGTACCTCATTGATATAAGTTCCCACACTTCCCGCCTAGGCAGCACCATCTTCTTTATATGGGGTTCACTCAACGCCGTAGGTGTTATGGTTGTCTACCTGACCGTCTACGAGACCAGCGGACTCACCCTGGAGGAAATCAACGAGCTCTATCGCTGCTGTCCATCTAGCCTGGCGTCCTGTGCGTGGAATCGTCGTATCAAGCGTTCCCCAGAAGACTATCACCTAGCTGTGCCAGGGCGTTGCGCGCCAAGCGAACACCAAGACCACGTAGACCTCGGCAATGGTCTCTGTTTGGCCACGTATCATCGCGCCCCACCTTCGATACTTTCAGAATCCTCCAATAGCAGTAGCGACAGCGTTTTCAATTCCGGCGCTGGCGCTGGCGGTGCCGCCGCCGCACCTGCGGGCATCAATGCCTACATGTCCGACCTAATGAACAATATTGTCGTAGACACACACACTACACCCGCAGCAGGCACAAGTACATAGACGCTACTATCTCCCCGCACGTTATATACTTTATTCTACGAACTTCACCAAGTCATGTGACTCTATACCGTTCGATGCCGAGACGCACACGCTGTAGGCTCCCTTACCAACATGTGCCACCCCAGCTCTCATAGAAATACTGGAATAGCTGCTCTACTGCTGTCAATGATTTGTTGGTAGGTGATGCTTTAGCGCTTGCACTGTTTTGTGGTTTAAAGCAATGGATGGGCAAGCGGGTGGGGGATCTTTAAAATTTGGCAAGAACAGCAAACACTCCCATCAAAATAAAGAGTAGAACGCCTCCACACCTCTACGAATTCGGTCCGAAAGGCGATCTTGCAATGACGAGCAAGGTTACAAAGAAAGTTAGAGAGTCGCACAGTGCATGTGACGACCAGCAGCATAGTGCTCGGGCTCGCTGCGCAGCAGCGGAGGGAGCGCCCAGCAACGTGGTTCAACCGTCTCTGAGCGATTTGAAGAAGCTGGCAGAATACACACTCTCCACTCCTACCTCAAACGAATGCATTAATAAACGACTGCGGTCCACGAATGTGCGGGAGGTGAAACTAGGAGGACTGCAGTTTCTATTCTACAAGACGCTGCTGCTGTGCCTGTACATGGCATATGCGTTCTACCGCTACTTCCAGTACCAGTATAATAGGCTGCGTATCAAACTACTGAATCTGGCCTACTCGCCGTCCAACACTCCACAGCTGATCAGACAAGACGTGCTGAAATTGCAGAAAGTCCCCAAGCGGCTGGCAGCGATTCTAACGTACAAGTCGGAAGGGGAGGTCGGCGGTGGCGTTAACGGCTTGATAAACGACGGAAGCAACGTGGTGTGCTGGACGGTATCTGCGGGCATAAAGCACCTGTCGCTGTATGACCATGACGGGGTGCTGAAGACGAACGTTCATCAGTTCCGTCAAGGCGTCTACGATACCCTAGCGCGTTACTACGGTCCTGGTAACGTCCCCAAGTTTGCGATACGCATCCCACACCTAAACACGGTCTACTTTAACAAGCCCGAGGACGATTTACAGGTAGCAGAGGAGCCCAGCAAGGAAACGCACAAGGTAGCGATCGAGGTCTCTCTGCTCTCCGTGCGCGATGGCCGGGAGACCATAGTGGACCTTACGAAGGCAATGGCGGACTTATGCAAATCAGGAGACCTCAAGCTCGAGGAAATCACCATGAAGCTGGTCGATACTGAACTCACCCAGCTGGTTGGCGTGGAGCCAGACCTCCTGCTCTACTTCGGTCCCCATCTAGACCTACAAGGCTACCCTCCGTGGCATATCCGCCTGACGGAATTCTACTGGGAAGAAGATAATGACGAAGTTATGTACTCGGTGTTCATCCGAGGTCTGATACAATACTCTACCTGCAAGGTCAACCTGGGGAAATGATGGACATGTCGATATGTTGCCGTAATTACCATTCAGTCACATGCTGTCAACACTCATGCCGGGAGACAACAATCCCCGACGCAATCGACAATGTGTACCTGTTATCTTGCTTGTCTAGTCCAACTGTTTTGCATTGAATACCTTAAAGAGTATATATAGCACTCTGCTTCTCACCTAAACAGCTGAACATCAGCGATGGCATGCGCAGTGCGCGTATAGTACATAAACACTAAGTTTTGGAAGCCCATCGCAGAGCTACGGAGGCTATGCCCACGCAGTCACGGCTACAGGCTATCGAGGTCGGACGATTTTCATTGTATACAGGTTGTGGCGATCGGGCGGAGACGCTTGACAGGAACAGCACAGAGCATTCTTGTCGCGATAGACAAGGCACCTGAAACAGCGGACAACGCTGTTATAGATCACAGCAACCACGCACAGCCTTCCGACTATTTAAATAGGTGCACGCAGAGCGATCGCGCAGTACCTGTTTGGGCGCCCATTTCGGACATAATGATGAACGACGCCCTGTCTGCATGCCATAGCGACTGTGTATCAATCCTACTTCTGGGTTTGGCCTCTTCCGGCAAGACCACTTTGCTCAGGCAGCTACAGCTGGGGAAAGTGTCAGCAGGCGCCGTGGCCGGCCTGCCGGTCGAAACGGTCGCGTACAGAAACGTAGTGTTGACATCCTGGGACCCCAGTCGCGTCGTAGACCACGCAACCTTCACAGCCCCCCAGCACGAGCGCTGCAAGGCGGTGATTTTCGTGGTTGATGCCGCAGACCGCAGTGGTATAGAAGCAGCTCGGACCGCGCTGCACACACTGCTCGACGACGCTACGCTACGAACCCGGCCGCTGTTGCTGCTCGCCAACAAGACAGACATGCCCGACGCCCTGCCCGAGAGCACCCTGCGCGACATGCTCGGCCTCTCCGCCGGCCTGCCGCGCCCCTGGCGCCTGCAGGCTGTTTCCGCTGCCCGCCGCACAGGCATATATCCCGGCCTAGAGTGGCTCACAGCCACCCTCGAGTCCAGCCGTGACGTGCGCGCCGCCCAATTTGCCGCCAGCCGCAGCATTGGCGCTGCTGTCAGCGACTAGCGCCCCGCAGCCGCCGAACTTGACGTTATGCTAAAATATATACTGCGAGGCCCGCGCCGCACCCCGCAGCCCCGCTCGCACAAATATGGTACACTTCGCACCAATCAAGCCCGCAGCAGTATCCGACACATGATAGTCGATACTGGAGCTCGCCATTAGTCTCTGCATCACATGCGGCGCGGCTTGTTGATAACCTCCACCTATGTTACCCTGCCGTCCATAATAGTGGCTCATGATATGAGCTCTATTCAAAAAAAATTTTTAAAACCCACCGGAACCTGTTCGATTGCAACACAGGTAGTCGTAGTCAGTCGGTCAAAACAAAGCAACAAGAAACAAAGACAAGTATGTTTGGAGTGTGTCAGACAGCAATAGGGTGATTTAATGGTCGATTCCGCGGCACCGTGATTGGCGGACAGAATAGTAAAGCATTGAAATGGGGCAAACTCGCTTTGTTTACCGGGCTTTCTAGTATGTACGTGTCAGAATTGAGGGGAGGTGGCGAACACAGGCGCGCACACACGTGAAGCACAGGCGGATACATGCGGGGCATAGAGAAAAGACGGGGTGGCAAGGGATCCGACGGTTCATGGGCCGACAGCGGCTGGAGCGGTTTGCCACCCCTAGTATCACGTGACTGGGAGTCATCGGGGCGGCGAGTGACCAGAATACCCTGAAGGGGCAGATACTAACACAACGCGCAGCAATGGGTGTTTCGTTCTCGAAGTTGTTTAGTAACCTTTTTGGTCACAAAGAGATGCGGATCTTGATGGTTGGTCTAGACGGTGCCGGTAAGACCACCGTTTTGTACAAATTGAAGTTGGGTGAGGTTGTCACCACCATCCCCACCATCGGGTTCAACGTGGAGACTGTCGAATACAAGAACATCTCGTTCACCGTCTGGGATGTTGGTGGACAGGACAAGATCAGACCTTTGTGGAGACACTACTTCAGAAACACAGAGGGCATCATCTTCGTCGTGGACTCTAACGACAGATCCCGTATTGCCGAGGCCCGGGAGGTGTTGCAGAGAATGTTGAACGAGGACGAGATCAGGAACGCGGTGCTATTGGTCTTCGCCAACAAGCAGGATTTGCCGGAAGCCATGTCCGCGGCTGAAATCACCGAGAAATTGGGCCTCCACTCCATCAGGCAACGCCCATGGTACATCCAGGCCACCTGTGCCACTTCTGGAGAGGGCTTGTACGAGGGATTGGAATGGTTGAGCACCAACTTGAAGAACCAAGCATGATTGCGCTCTCATTCCAAATCACTGTCTTGGCATAATTAATCTTTAGGTTAGGCTGTAAATGAACTAGCGAAGTCTCGTAGACCCTAGTATACTACTTTTTTTTGTGCGTGCACTGTTACCATCGATACATAGTGTAAGAAGTCGCCCCCATCGTGTAACCCTCTGATGCTCCGTTGCACTTCCGGCCTTTGGTTGGCTATCGGATGGGTGTTTCGTTTCGGTCACGCGCCGAGCGCCCAGGTGTCCCGGAACATTAAAAATGTCACGTGCTTGTCACGTGCAAACTGTTGACTGTTACATCCGTACATTGTGGAAGTGTATGGGTTGAAGCAGCAGAAGAATCTGCGTCGTTCGAACAGACTCGCTCGCGCGCACCCGACCGGAGCAGAATCGGTTTCCACAGCAGGCGAACATCTTCAACAGAAGAGGCAGTTCATCTGGAGTGGCTCTTAGTGCAGGATACAGCAAAATCAATCATAATGGTATGTGTCGGTTGGTGTGTAGCCGGGGATGATGACATGGAGCTTTTTGCAAGGTATCGAGAGTGACGTTAGAGGTGCAGATCCATGAGAACGAGCTGCAGAGCAGTAACGTATGCGAGGAGTCCGCATAGCCACAACGAGCGGCCCAGCAGATAGTTAGGTGCGGCGAGCGGAGGTTACAGTGTCATTTCCCAGTTCGACAGGTGCTCAGAGTACTAACATATGTCAGGCCGGTGTTAAAGCTTTTGAATTGAGAACCAAGTCCAAGGAGCAACTGGAGCAACAGTTGATTGCCTTGAAGCAGGAGTTGGCTGCTTTGAAGGTCCAGAAGCTATCCAGACCATCCTTGCCAAAGATCAACACCGTCAGAAAGAGCATTGCTCGTGTCTTGACCGTCATCAACCAGAACCAGAGACAGGCTGTCAGAGAGTTGTACAAGGGCAAGAAGTACCAACCAAAGGACTTGAGAGCAAAGAAGACCAGAGCTTTGAGAAGAGCTTTGACGAAGTTCGAGGCTGCTCAGATCACTGAGAAGCAGAGAAAGAAGCAGATTGCTTTCCCACAAAGAAAGTACGCTATTAAGGCCTAAACGTCTACGTAAACCGTTGTATGTTAATTTAGTTTACTTTTAAGAACCCATCTTTAGACCCGCGGGCTTAAGCGGCGGCCTGTTGGAGGGAACAGCAGCGAGCGCTTTTGGTAGTGTAGAATCTATACAGGAAAGTTACTACTTACTGTTTACCTTGCTTCTTAGATGCTTTGAACTCTTCGATTCTCTGTTTCAACTCGTAGTCAGGGATAACATCCTCTAACTTGAGAGGTGTCCTGTTGAATGGATCGGTGGAATCGCTGAGTAGATGGGCCTTTATCGTGCTTCGGTCGATAGTGACCTTAGATGTGGGTAGTATAACCGGTTCGGACATAATAGTGTACATTAATGGGTCCAGGAATTCATCGGGAACATCCCCCATATCCAAGTCTTCCTCCTCAGCAGCGATCTTGCGCATATGAGTAGCATTCGCAAACTTTAGCAAAGCCTCGCAATGTTCAGGCGAGGCCATTCCTGTCTTGTAGCCCAATATATGGACTAGACGGTCAAAAAGATCTTTGTTGAAGGACCTACCATCCCTCGCAACTGCGGAGATGAACTCATCTTGCTCAGCCAGATTAATGTAAACCTCAGAAAGGGATTTCAAAAGCGACTTAGGGTTGAACTGGTACTTACTAGGATCTTTAACCTTCAACTCCCTACACTTGGGGCCTACAAGTGAAACTAAATTGTAGTTCAGCATACCAGCAAGCCTATCAACAATTTCCGGCGTTACGAAGGCCCTTGGGATATCCTTGGTGAAAACATTGAACAAAGACATAGATTTATCTGCTAAGCTGCATGAAGAAGTCGCTTGCCTCTCCGCAGCTGCCAATTTGGCCTGTAGCTCCGCAGTTTCCTCCTCTCTTGTTGCGGGGAGGTTACGCGACCTGTTTTCGAGCTCTTTTGAGATATTATGTACCTCAGTCAGATTAGTTAAACCTTCATCGAGTAGGAATGTTAGGTCATTCAGCATACGAGCAATGAAGCGGATAAAAAAGTCTGGATTATTCTGCGACTGCGTCAGCAATTGAGCCCGGTATTTTGGAAGTTTGTATAATTCCTCTAGGACAATGGAAATACTGTAACGAGCATTAAACTTATCGTAAAATTGTGAAGAAGAACCAGTCTTTTCCACAATAACGTAAAAGTCCAGTAGTGCATAAAATATATTTTTGGTAACCAGTTCATTATTTTCAAATATGTCCATCATGAAGCCCGGTACGGAGTCACTTAATGGGGACGCGCCAACACTTAGAACCTGAACTAATTTCCCCTTTAGGTGGGGATTTGAAACCAGTTCTGGACAACGTAGGATTACGGTTGCTAGCTCCACAAAAGAATGCAACCTCGAGTTCCGGAACATAGGGTTGCTTGAGTATTTCGATATGTATAAACAGTAATTGATCGCACCCTCAACAACAAACTCTGGATAATATTTGAAAGGAACTTGGGCATTTGCCCTAAGATACTCAGCGTTATCTACATTTTCAACGCCCACTTGATCAGGAATTAACGGTAATTCTAGTTGGCTGAATGGGAATTCATGTTTCGGATCAATAACCCTGATCAGAAAGGTTGAGACACCACAGATAAACTCGAACACTTCCAGCTGTAATGCTCTGTTCGAGAAAAAGCCCTGCAGTGAGTCCATTATGGACTGTAGCATGGTATAGGTTTTTTCCAAACTAGGTAACTGTATAGCGGCAAATCTCGCAAAGATATCGGTGGAATTAGTACTGTTTGCAGCATCTTTAATACGCTGTAGCTCTTGCTTCATCCGCTTTAGCTGAGGTGTGACTTTTTCATCGTAAAGTAACGTACCGCCAAGACCATAATGTAGGTATGTCAGCGTCAGGAAAAAGCAATCGCTGATGAAGTTCGGCTTGTTATCCTCTGATTTGCGATTCTTATCATGGAACTCATCTGCCTCTTTAAAGTCGGAGTTCATGCGTGTCTCCTGCGAGAGATCAATAAAGAGGTTCAGGTTATTAAAGTAGTTGACGTCAATCTTGTCAATCTTCTTACAAGTCGAATCCAGGAATGGCTGCGAGAACTTAACCAGAAGTAAAGTGATATTGGTCATAAAAGCGTTGGAAGAAAGCTTGTTATGCTGAGCATGGTCCCCCCGGCGCAGGTGATTCTTGTTGACAATCTGGGCAAAGTACGAGAGTAGCCCATTGCGCGATTCTGCCGACCCTCTTACAATTTTATCCATAATAAAAAACAAACGGTCCAGCACAACCTTGTGCTCGGCCTGTAACGACTCGTGTAGGAGATTGGTCTGCTGCTGGGTCCGCTCAAGGTTGTCCCCATAGTTGCGCGTGGCCACGTTGGGATTCATCGGTGACAGCGTCAGGATGGGCCCTAATAGCGTCACCCGCTCCAAATGGTTGGGCTTGGTATCATAGGGTGCGTAGAAGCCATCCAGCTGCGTGAATATGGCCGCCACCGGCTTGAACGAAACAAACAGCTCGAACAGCGTCAGCACGCTACTGTACGTCGGGTCGTTCAGATCGAACTTGTTGTTCTTCGAGTTGTTCATCTCCTTGATCATCTCCATCAGCGCCAAGAAAAACCCATTGCACACATCGAAGATCACGTCCTCGCGTATGGCGCGCTGGATCACCGCAGACATGAAGTCCGTGTACACGTCCAGGCCCCGCACCACCCCCTTCACATACGTCAGCGGGCTCCCGCCTATCGCAAACTCCTCCAACTGGAAGCACACCACCGCGTACCCCAGCACCAGCCGCTCCAGCTCCTGCAGCGCCGCCTGCACGCCCGAGTCCGCGTTGTTCTTGTTCAGCCGCTTCGTCTGCTGGCACCGCTCAAAGCACCCGTGCAGATACGCCATCGGCTGCTCCCCCAGCGACTCGTTTTCTGTCAATTGCGATACCAAGATCCCATCCACCGCATCCAGCGTCAGATCGCTCCCGCCTAGCACGTCCGCCCCAACCAATGTGTAATTGCGCGCGCGCGCCATTTCGGCGTCGCTCGTCACGCGCAGCACGTCCGTAATAATGCTCTTCACAGAACTCGCCATCGCCGCTCGTTACCTTCGATCTGATTCTAACTATCCGACGGTCTCAACTAGCCAGCACTCACCGTGTCTGCTACGCGCGCTGCATATCGGCTGTGTAAAACCTCTCGTAGTCCGCACTGGCCAGCCACCAAGGAGGCCGGTGCCATCGTGCCACGTGACGCTATATATTATCATCACGTGCTCTATCGCGGTCACGTGATCTCACACGGTGCTCCTGGGCTTGGGGTGCTGTCGCGCAGCAGCAGAACTAGGCCGGGGAACGCAGTTTGCAGCGCCTGGTCTCCGCTGGGCGTCTAGCAGGCTCCCTATCGAGGCAGCCCTGCGCGCCGCCTGTGACGGGACGGAGCGGCTGGCAGCCCGCGTTGCAGGCGCAGCACATACGGCGCACTGCGCTCTGCACTACGGGCGTCACGGGCAGCAGAGCGCAAGACTAGCGCGGTCAGAGGAGCAGAGAAGGCGTGGCGCAGAGAGTGTTGACAAGAGGGTATTTATAGAGCAAGCGGGCGTTGCTGTTGCTTTCATTGTTGTCGGTTTCTGGCTTGTGAATTTCTAAATCGAGGCCAGATCTGATCCCGCGCAAGGGTTGGGATTGAGCTTGACCTGCACCACCAGCTCCGCAGCTTCACGCAGTCGTGTACGAAGTTGCCACGACCTTCCGGCAACGGACGGCGGCAGAGGAAGCGGACAGCGAAGTCCGTTTGTGTACTGGCAGTAGAAGAGCGTCCAAGGTGCGAAGTAGCGTGCGGGCGTTCAGTGCGTCGGTATATATACGGTGGCATTACACATCAGAACGCGCAGCAGGCAGAGCACGCACCACGGACACATGACGAAGCCGAAGGGGCCGCCGCAGGTGGATACGTCGAAGCTGATGCCGGCGCTGCTGGTGGCACTGTTCCAGAAGCCGCAGGATCGCCAGTTCGTGATCGCGCTGGAGAGTGAGCTGCTGCATTTCATGGAGTCGCCGAGCATGAGCTACCAACTGCAGCCGATGAACTCGTACTACCGGCTGTTGTCGCACCAGGTTTCGGACTACCACGGCCTGTCGCACGTGGTATCACGGGAGCAGGAGCTGTGTGTAGTAGTCTACAAGGACGCGGGCGCGGCCGCACAAGCTGATAAAGGCCGCGGCGTGTGGGGCTCTCAGCGGGTGCTGCTACAGGAGCTAGAACCCAGCGTGATGTACCAGTTCCCGCCGGAGTATTTTGCAATTGCAGCGATGGCTGCAATGAACAACGCGCTGCCCCGCCCGGGGAACAATAGCGCGCAAGCCCAGCAGTGGGCGCGCAGCCCCCAAGCTCCTCCGCCGAGTCGCAGCGGGGGGGCACGCAATCCATGGCGCGAGAAACCGAAGGGCTTTAAGCTACTGAGCAGGCCGGGCGCTGCCACTGCAAAGGGGGACGAGCGGGCGTCCGACACCGGGCGGGGCCGCTCTTATGCGGGCAAATACGGGCGGCCCTCGCCTTCGAGTTCCTCCGTTGAGCCGGATCTGCCCGCAAAGACGCCAGATCTGCAAGAGGAGAGCCATGTACAGCAGGCGTCCCTCCCTGTCCCTGCTACGCCCCGGCGCGAACGCGGCTCCGAGCCCCTCGAAGGTACGCAGGACGACTCGCCGCAACCCCACGAGTTTGAGACTTCGCGCTACGCATTAGATCGCATGGACGATATCCCGCCCGTCTTACTTGGGGCGCCGGTAGCCGTAGAATCGCCTGGTGTGCCGATTGCCGCCACGCAGAGCCCCGGCACCGGGCCCGTCCGCAGCTACAGTAGTAAGCCCCATAGGCGAGCACACAATTACCGCAGAAACCGCGCTAATCAGCAGCCCCAGAAGCCTGCAAAGGGCTCCAGCTACCCCGGCTTCCCCGGCTTCCCCGTTAGCCGTTACGTTGCGTACCTGCCCCAGAACTATCTATCGCAATATTCTCAGGGCTACTACTACATGCCGGCCAACTGCGTGATGCCCTACTCGACAAACGGCTCCCCGCCATTAGACTACATGTTCCGGCCAGCGGGCCCGCCGTATCCGATGCCCATGCACCCGCCGCCGCCCCACGGCGCCGGGCTCCATCTGCCCCTGCAGTCAGGGATGCAGGGCATGCAAGTTCCGGCTGCTCCGTCGCCGCCGGGGCAGCCTCACTTCCCGGGCAGTGTCTATTACCCGTCATCATCGTCTGCCAGTGGTACGCCGTACTCACGTAAGAGCAGCACCTCATCGACGCTCACGCGGGAAAGCCACACAAACCCAAGTAGCCCTCACCTTGGCAGCACACGCTTCTCGGCCGAGTCGAAGTATGATAGAAGCCCTCCGACGGATCTCAGTCAATCTAGTACGGACTGCGTGCCGCCAAGCTAAGGCCCTGTTGTACGGAACCGCAGTTTTTCTATAGTTGGTATGTGGAATCTAAACTAGCAATGCAGTGCGTCGCTGCGGGCCCTCAATGCACCGGCAGCCAGGATAAGTACATGTCACTTCATTGACTACTTGCATCTACTTCGTTTTTAGGTATGTAAGGCGCGGCCACCAGAACAGCGTTGTGACGTGCAGAAAAACTAAGGACAGCGCAGCACATCGCCGAATCACTTATTTCTTGACGATCTCCACGGACCAGTTCAGCGTCAGGTGGTTGGTCTGGTCATCGTCGATGAACTTCGATACGGCGCTGTAGTTTCCGCGGGCCAAAAACCCCGACGGAGCCTCGCTCTCCGGCAGCTCGACTTCGTAGACGGGTTTTTTGGCCGTATTTGGGGCGTAGGATCCCAAGTGGTCGTCAATCTTGTCGACCGCGATACCAGCTTTCTTGATGTACTGCACGTAACGCAGCCCCGTGATGATCTCGTGCTGCACCTTAAACGTGATTTTCAGCTTGTACACAGACTTTTCCCGGATTTTGTAACGCTTAGATGCCAGCTCCTTGATAGACGCCTCGGTGGACAGGTCAAATGTGATTGGCTCTGCCTCCGTGTCCACGAGCAGCTGGATTGCCTTGATGACCACCTTACGTGTGTCGCCAGGGAACTCCAGAGGCAGGACGTCGCTCGACAGCCCTAGAGACTCCTTCCATTTTGCCAGCGACTCGTCCTCGGCGTCTAGCTGCTTGTACTCCTCCAGGGTCTTCTTTGCCCGTACCTTGTAGTTGATTCTGGGGTCGTTCTCCTCGAACTGCTCGAACTCTGTCTCCTCCTGCATTGCTGCTTGCTTGGGTGCTGCGAAACTTCGCGATGTGAAACGATACAATGACCCGCATTATAAACTCCTTGTGATTTTTTCTACTATTTGACCGCCTATTCGTAAGGTGATTGTTTGGTTTTGATTCGAGATCTGATCCCCTATAGCCCAATTCGTCATCTTTTTCTGAATAGAGGCTGAGAGGGCATACAACGGTGGCGGTCGGCGCCAGGCAAGAGAGTAAAGGCGGCATTTTAAGCTTCAAGCTGGCTACTACAGGGCCGCAAGCAAAAATAGACAGTATTCTTTTAGTTCTGGACTGGCAGGATTAATAGTTATCTAGTACACACGGCGTACATGGCAGGGCCGACGTAGTTTCATGTTTCTTGAGCTGGGTCGTTAAATGCAATGGCAGCCTACAAGAAGTAGTCGGGGGTCTTGCGGCTGACGGTGGGCTCGCCGGGGCGCACCGAAGGGTCGTATTGCAGAAACTGTCTGTTGTGGTTTTCGTCGACCTCCATAATGGCGGCCTGGTTACCACAGCGGTAGCAGTAGTTCGGCGCGCTGAAAATAGTGACGACGCTCTGTTGATGGGACCACGCGTAGCCGTCCATGACTAGTTGGTGCGCGCGGGCGATCAGCGAGAGATCGTTGGTGTGGTTGAACTGCTGACTGATATCCTGGCCAAAGGTGAAGCCGGCGCCGCGGGGACTAATCCCCCAGCCACCACGGTCGTCTGGATCCGACCATAGAAGATCGCACATGGGGCCTTCGTGAGGCACCTCCTGTATTCTGTTGAGCTCGCGGACCTGGTCGACGGTTTCGATCATCGGCGAGAGCCCTCCGTGCAGGCAGAAGATCTTGTTGTCCACCAATGCTGTGATTGGGAAGTAGTCGAAAAGGTCGGTAAACATCTTCCACACGTTGGCACTCCCGTACTTGCGGAGACACTCGTCGTAGAAACCGTAGACCTGTGTGATCTGGCGCGATTCGTGGTTGCCCCGCAGGATGGTGATTCTATTTGGGTAGCGCACCTTCATGGCCACCAAATACGAAACCGTCTCCACACTGTAGTACCCACGATCCACATAGTCTCCCATGAAGAGGTAGTTTGTGTCTGGACACGGCCCACCGATCTTAAAGAGCTCTATGAGGTCGTGGAATTGCCCGTGAACGTCACCGCATATCGTCACAGGCACGCTGACCGGCTGCACGTTCTCTTCAAACTGCAAGACGTCTACCGCCATCTTACAGAGCTTACCTACATCTTCCTCCGAAAGCACCTGGCACTTCGCGAGATGCTCAATCCACTGGTCCAACTGGCTGATGCTCGAGGCAGTCAGTTCCAGGGGCTTTGATGACTTGGTATCCGCAATCCCTGACACCGTACGGCCGCTGCTAGCATTAAAGTACGACACAGATCCTACTCCAGAATCTTCATCGATCGCCTGATCCAATTGGTCTTCCATTGCGTCCTTCATTGGCACATCGTTGTCTATATCCATACTGCCCGGTTGACACGCACTTAAAATTTAAGAAAAAATGCCCCGCGTGTGAGGAGTTCACCTACACCAAACAAAAATAACCGTCCGAACTGCAAAACCCAGCCTCCTTTGTTGCTTGCTTGTTGAACTCGTCTGCACGCGTCAATCCTGCAGAGCTCAAGCTATTGGCAATCGACAGCTAACTATAAATACACTTCGCGCCGCTCTCTCACAATTAAGGCAGTCTAGTATCCACACCTCACTAAGCACGAACGCTTCGAACCACAAGCCCGGCTATCTGGAGTCGCGTACGCGTGGCTATGTCTCACAGCTGTTATCGCTCGAATATGGCGCACCTTCCACGTAAATACCAACAAGAAAACCCCTACTGTGTTTTCTGCTGCGGGAATGTATACCTTGTCAGTGGGCCGATTTCTTCTAAGCGGTCCTCAGTGATCACAGTCTGTAGTCTGGTACTGGAGTCTTGACTGCTCTATGCCTCTTGCTTGTCTAAAAGCGAAGGAGACTCGGTTTACTTGTATGTTTTGCTAACCGTATGGTGGCAAAAGGGGTGGGCGCGGGGTCGGACACTATTTTGGAGCGGAATCAGCCTGAGTGTTCTTTTTGTTTTCACCAAGGGCGGGTAACCGCGGCGCCAGGCGTTAGCTGGAAGGCGATGGCGCTGTGAGCAGAGCAGTATCGCGGGAAGATGGAGTGTCAGGCTGCACGCGTATGTAGACTCTGGCATCGTCCCACCCGTGCGCGCGGAATTGCAGCTTTTGCAGAGCCTCTTTAGGCTGCCTGCCGCGGGCGTCAGCGCCTGTGACACAGACAAATAAAATTGGACTGGCGCCAGACACAAGTCCCACAAGCAGCCACAGCACGAGGCAATGCACGCATTCAAGGAAGACTTGCCCCATACGGTGGGCTTTGCCCTCGATAATGAGGAGATCACGTTCCCCAACTACGTGCCCACGCATGTGCAATCGTTGCCCCACACCTCCAATGGCATTCGGCAGCTCGTCATAGATAAGCAGAACCAGCGCGTTCTCCCCACATATAACCGCCTACTCGACCGGATGGAGGACGCGCTCGTGCGCTGGCGGCCGCCCGCCAGCTCCCACGTCGGTTCCTCGCTAGCCATCCACGGCACGCATCCGTACCAAAAAGAAGTGCCGGAGCCCAAGGCGCTAGGCCGCGACCTCTCAGAGTCGATCGAGCAAATGAAGCAGATCTTGCAGAACTGCTGGCCCACTCGCGACCTGCATACCGAGGCCACCGACGACAGCGAAACCCTCAGCGACTACTCCCTTCCGCGCGCCGGCTCGGCGACTGCGAACAGCGCCAAGCCCAACGGGCCCTCGTTCGAAACTCTGTCGCTGAGCAGGCGCACTCCCGTTGCATTCCCCATCAAGGCCTCAGGCGCTCGTGCTCAGCCTCCTCCGGATGACCTCCAGAGCACGCTTAACACCTACAAGTTCCCTGTCCCGTCATATTACCTTCCGCTGTCGCTCCAGCGTCAGTGTCAACAGCCAACTACGCGCGCGCCCGCAGCCGACACCGAACAGAGTACACCATGGCAAGCTTGGTGTCAATTCTGGAAGGAATTCTGGGTTGATCTTCATAGCTTACTTATCTGCCAGATCGATGAAGAGCTGTATTAAATAGGCTTCATTAACGTATATATGGGAAATGACATTTACATCTCTACACCACAGCAAATGTCTTTCAGAGCAAGCACTCTGCGAAACAGGGGGTTGAACCGGTGAACACCTCACGCCGGTGGTGGGACGGTAAACACACTAGGCAGTTCAAACGCAGCATAAGTGCACAGACAGAGAGCCCGAATCTCGCGGACCATCCAGAGCATAGCCCAAAGCAGTTGGTGAGCATAGATACTAGGAAATCAGCATTGCAGAGATGGCAGGAGCTTTGGAAAACGCACGCAAGGAAATCAAGCGAATCTCTTTGGAGGATCACAATGAGAGCGAGTACGGCCAAATATACTCTGTGTCCGGGCCGGTGGTTGTGGCCGAGAACATGATCGGATGCGCGATGTATGAGCTTGTCAAGGTGGGCCACGACAACCTGGTGGGCGAGGTGATCCGGATAGACGGCGACAAGGCGACGATCCAGGTGTACGAGGAGACCGCGGGCGTGACGGTCGGCGACCCTGTGCTGCGGACTGGCAAGCCGCTGTCTGTGGAGCTGGGCCCGGGGCTGATGGAGACCATCTACGACGGGATCCAGCGGCCGCTGAAGGCTATCAAAGAGCAGTCGCAGTCGATCTATATCCCGCGCGGCGTGGACGCGCCGGCGTTAAGCCGTGAGGTGAAATGGGCGTTCAAGCCGGGCAAGCTAGGCGTTGGGGACCACATATCCGGTGGCGATATTTTTGGGTCTATCTTTGAGAACTCTCTCTTGGAAGACCACAAGATCCTGCTTCCACCGCGGGCTCGGGGGACCATCACGTGGATTGCACCTGCAGGCGAATACACTGTCGATGAGACGGTACTTGAGGTGGAATTCGACGGCAAAAAGTACTCATACTCCATGTTCCACACGTGGCCCGTGCGTGTGCCAAGGCCTGTGACCGAAAAGTTGTCGGCCGATTACCCTCTATTGACGGGTCAGAGAGTCCTCGATTCGCTGTTTCCATGTGTCCAGGGTGGTACTACCTGTATTCCTGGCGCATTTGGGTGTGGAAAGACTGTCATTTCCCAGTCTCTATCTAAGTACTCCAACTCTGATGCCATCATTTACGTCGGATGTGGCGAGCGTGGTAATGAGATGGCGGAAGTGTTGATGGAGTTCCCTGAGCTATTCACTGAGGTCAATGGTAGAAAAGAGCCTATTATGAAGCGTACCACTCTAGTGGCCAACACTTCTAACATGCCTGTGGCTGCCAGAGAGGCTTCTATTTACACCGGTATTACCCTCGCCGAGTATTTCAGAGATCAAGGTAAGAACGTCTCCATGATTGCAGACTCTTCTTCAAGATGGGCTGAGGCTTTGAGAGAAATTTCGGGGCGTCTCGGGGAGATGCCTGCTGACCAGGGTTTCCCAGCTTATCTCGGAGCTAAGCTAGCATCCTTCTACGAAAGAGCAGGAAAGGCCATTGCGCTTGGTTCACCGGACAGAGTTGGTTCTGTTTCCATTGTTGCTGCTGTCTCGCCAGCGGGTGGTGACTTCTCGGATCCAGTTACCACTGCGACCTTGGGTATTACACAGGTATTCTGGGGTCTGGACAAAAAGCTTGCTCAGAGAAAGCATTTCCCTTCGATCAACACGTCCGTCTCCTACTCGAAGTACACGAATATCTTGAACAAATACTACGATAGCAATTACCCCGAGTTCCCAGTCTTGAGAGACCGTATCAAGGAAATCCTGTCCAATGCCGAGGAACTGGAGCAGGTTGTTCAGCTGGTCGGTAAGTCCGCGCTCTCTGACAAGGACAAGATCGTGTTGGATGTCGCAACACTAATCAAAGAAGACTTCTTGCAGCAGAATGGGTACTCGACCTACGACGCCTTCTGCCCTATCTGGAAGACCTACGACATGATGAAGGCCTTTGTGTCGTACTTCGACGAGGCGCAAAAGAGCGTTTCCAACGGTGCCAACTGGGCCGCGCTGTCGGAGGCCATCGGCGACGTGAAACACGCCGTTTCGTCCTCCAAGTTCTTCGAACCCAGCCGTGGTGAGCGCGAGGTCCACGGAGAGTTCGAGAAGCTCTTCGCGTCCATCCAGGAACGCTTCGCCGAGTCTACCGACTGAGCCGTTACATAGCCTAGCACTACATACAAATTGAGCAAACCATTTTAAAAGCGGACATGAATTAGACCTATAGAAGATGTATATACTAGCTGCCGTAGCACCTGCGCCATCCTCCCGGCATCATCCAGAACCATGGTGCGAGTAATCATACGCGACTGAGAGAAGTAGCTTCACTCAACCGACACATTTGTATGGCCCGCACGCTTATTTGGATCTAGCTCTAACCTTCCGTCTCTTTCTCTTCAATCTTCTAACTCTCTTCTTTCTCCACTTAGCTCTCATTGTGAAATGAAAGTTGTCTGGATATATGGAGTAAGAACTAGAAAGGAGTAATAAGTGGAAGAGAGACGACTGAAAAGCTACTCTTGTACAAGAGGGATGTCAGGGAGATGCGACGCGAGGGCTCCCCGTCCGCTTGCTTGGGGTTGGACTGTGTAGGGTAACATCTTCACGTGAATAAGGGCGTCAGGGCTCAGTGGCTTGCGAGATGCGACTTCCTCTGAGTGGGCACGTGATCAGTGCCATACGCAATTGTGTACGTTGAGAAAGGTATGGGTTTTCTGTTTTGTAGATGTACGGCTGGAGCAGTCACGTCAGCCCTACACTGAAAGTGTATGTAGTTCTATCACGAGCTCTGCGCTACTGGGCCTTGCGCTGCGCCTGCTCCTCGAGACGCATGCCCTCCTGGCGCATTGCAGTCTCTAGGTGTCGGCGTAGTTCGTGTATCTGTAAGTTATCTAGTATGCGCGGTAGCAATGCCTGGTCAAGCAACATGCGTTCGGGCTCGCCGGGAGTGGCAGGCGCCACATTGGCGGCCATGAAGGTGGAGTATTCCTGGAGGTCTGCAAAGCGGAGCGGCTGGATGTCGCCCTGCATCATGGATTCTAGGTGGCGCGCGCCGCTGTAGGCCTTGAAGTTGCAGTAGGCGCGGTATGCCAAGTAGAAGCCGGGTATATTGGGCACCAGCGGGACCAAGGCAATGGGTATTGTCAATGGCAACGCCAGGAGGCAGTACAACAGGTACCGCATGTGCGTCTGCTTGCCCTCGCGCACCAGGCGCATCAACTCGTCGTTGAGCACGATCTCGGATATCACGCTGCGCGGGAAGTACACGAGGATCGGCTTCGCCGCCACCTCGGACTCGCGCTCCTTCACCTCGCGCATGGTCAGCCGCTTCTCGGTCTCCTCCTTGCCCTGCGCGTGTACGCGCTTCAGGATGTACGACTCGGACGGAAAACTCGCCAAGGACCGCTCCATCCACGGCACCTGCGCCAACAGCACGTTCACCCACGCCACCACGCGCACCGTCACCACGTTCTGTGAGCTCTCCATCTTTGCCCACGTCCGCGCAACCCGCCGCGTGACCCGCTGCTCGCAGCGCACGAGTCTGCTGCCGCGGTCCAGGTAGTCATCGGTGTGCTTGAAGTAGAAGAAGCACCGTCGCGTCGTCACCGGCACCGCCACTATTTTGAGCGGGTCCACCAGGTACTCCTGCGTCCGCAGCGGCTCGGTCATCCGGCTGTACGCCGTTATTACCTTCTTAATGGACGTGCTTTTCATGAGCCTGCCTCACACTTGCACTGCGCTGCCCTTTGCTCTGTCCGCAGAAACGCCCGTAACCGAGCGTATAGCAAACTTGCTTCTTGTAGCGAACGTCTGTTGCCGATCTCGACGCATGTAGCGACCGCGTCTGCTCACTGATCTTGTTCTTTATATAAGAATTTGCTTCAGCCTTACCACTGTCTAAAAGCTGACAACACCTGAGGCCAAGGGATAGGTAATATGACCCAAAAACGGAGCGCAGCGGTGTGTTTACATGAACTTACCAGAAAGCAGCAGCGAGGGCAATAGTACAGGGTTCAGTAGTCATTGTTGTCAATTTCTTACTGCTGGAGCTACGAGAAGCACAGAAGGCAGTTGCCACAAGTCGGTATATTTTGACGGCGTGTGTAGAGCGAGGCTTGGTTGCGGTACAACATGCCAGCAGGAGCGAACAGAGAAGATGAGGAACAATCGGTGGCCGCGAAGTCCGGGTCTGCGAGCCGGAAGGTGCAGAAGAGACCGTCGCTAACGCAACTGAACGCGCGGCGGGCGGAGGAGGACCTTGTGCGGGCGACCAGTTTGAACGCGTACTCGTTGAAACCGACCACGGTACCTCCATTCGCGTTGGACGCGCAGTTCAAACGGCTGCGGGTGCGGGACTCGCTCGGGGTGTCGGGGGAGATGCTCGCGAACGGGGGGCAGCGGTTCAAGGACCCGTTTTTGGTCTCGTACGACTCGCAGTGGAGCGAATTCGTGAACGTCATCGATGCGGAGGGCGGGCACGGCAAGAGGCACAAGTCGTCGCTAGGCGCGCACTCGCACAGCACGTTCAGCAGCACGGATAGCAGCGGGTCATCCCCGCTGAAGAACGAAAAGTTGCGTGCGATCATGGAGCAGTCACCGACGCGACGCGGTTCCAGCCAGAGCATTCTCACGGACTTGGAGAGCAACTGGGGGGGCGAGGAGCGGCTCAACGCGATCTTCGAGGCGCCCATCCTCCACGACTATGAGTTCAAGGACCAGAAAGACAGGAACGAATGGACAAAGTACATCAGTCAGCTCAAGCACTTCTACTATGGCAGCATTTTTAAAAGCGGCGGCAGCTCGCGGGGAGGCAGTAACTCCGAGTCCGACGACGACGACGAGGTGGGACGCATACAGGCCTTTGTTGAGCGGCATAAACTCGAATTCCGCCGTAAGAAGCTGTACTGGCTACAGTTTGAGCAGCGGAAAAAGCAGCAGTGGGGCCCGCAGATGCGCCGACTTCTCTTAGACAGCCAGTACTTGCCACTCTCGTTCCGCCTCATCATCATCATGTTGACATGCGTCGCCTTGGGCCTCGCGGTCCGCATCTTTCAAAACTCGCACAACCGCATCGAGGACACCTCTCCGCTTACCGTCCCCCAGCAGCCTAGCACCATAATGGCCATTGTCGTGAACACAGTCGCCATCGTGTATTTGGCGTACATCGCCTATGATGAGTTTGCGGGCAAGCCGCTCGGCTTGAGGAACCCGATCGGCAAAATGCGCTTGATCCTCTTGGATCTTCTCTTCATCATCTTTTCCAGCGCCAACCTTTCCCTAGCCTTCAACACCCTTTACGATAAGACCTGGGTCTGTACAGGACTCGAGGAATCCCCTAACAGGATCCCTAAAATAGACTACATCTGCCGCAAGCAGCGCGCCCTCTCAGCATTTCTCTTCTTGGTGGTCGTAATGTGGGTCATCACGTTCACCATTAGCATTCTAAGGGTAGTGGAAAGGGTGAGTTCACTTTCACCCAGATAAAAGTTAACAGGACAAATGAAAAAAACGGGATAAAGGCATCAGTTATGTAATAAAGAGCTATACGGCAATAAACATTTAAGTAACTACCATGGTATTCTCCAGGGTATTACTAGGCTTCCCTGAAGTTTCGAATGTGCCTTCGTTACCCGGTGTTCTTGCAGGCTAGCGCGACAAGAAAAATACGGTCCCACCCATTCCACCTCTAGCGGTGGCAAAAGTCATACTGGGTCCCAAAAGTTCGGCAAATAAACACATAACCATCCCTCACAAGGCAGCTTCAGCAAGGCTATCGGGGGTCTGAACAAGTGTAATATACATTATAAGTGAGCGATGAACGATAAGTTGCCGAGAGCAGATGACTTGGAAGCCACATGGAACTTTGTGGAGCCTGGTATCGGGCAGATCCTAGGACGTGATGGGTCGCCCCACGCGGGCCGGGTGCAGAAACTGCTATCAGCTGCGATGTATATGGATGTCTACACAGCTATTTACAACTACTGCGTCAACAAGTCGCGGTCTACCGGGCATTTTCAGTCGGACGCGGCGCAGCGGCAGTCGAACCAGTCATCGATCCTGGTCGGGGGGGAGATATACGAAAAGCTCAAGGCTTACCTGCATGACTACATTGTGAACCTAAGCAAGGGTCCGGATGAGACCTTCCTGCAGTTCTACGTGCGGCGGTGGAAGCGGTTCACTATCGGAGCAGTTTTTCTGAATCACGCGTTCGACTATATGAACCGTTACTGGGTGCAGAAGGAGCGCAGCGATGGCAAAAGGAACATCTTTGATGTCAACACGCTTTGCCTAATGACCTGGAAGCAGGTGATGTTCGATCAGCATTGTCAGGGGCTTGTGGACGAGATTCTGCAGCAGCTCACGCTGCAGCGGGACGGCCGCATAGTGAACCAAACAGATATTACTACAGCTATCAAGTCTTTCGTGGCACTGGGAATTGATCCATCCGACCTTAAGAAGCTGAATCTCAATGTTTATATTCAGAACTTCGAAACTGCATTTCTGAATAGCACCCGCGAATACTATAGAAAAATGTCACAAGAGTATCTCCAAACACACTCCGTCACCGATTACATATTTGAGGCTCATTCCAGGATTGCAGAAGAGGAGAGCAAGATAGTTCTATATTTAGATGATCACACAAGAAAGCCTTTGTCTGACACGTTGAATGAAGTCCTTATTGCTGAACATGCAGACGAGCTCAAAAGTGAATTCATTTTGCTTCTCAAGTCCCGGGATGAAACGAAAATATCAACTCTGTATGAGTTAATGCAAAGGGACTTTACGCTGCTACCCGAGCTCGCCAAGTCATTTGAGGAGCACGTGGAGGACGTTGGTCAGAGTGAAATTAGAAAATTATTAGAGTTGCACAAGGAAGCCGCCAACTCAGACAGCGGAAAGAAAGTGGCCCCGTTGTCACCAAGAGACTACATCAAGACGCTAATTGACGTACATGTTGTTTTCTCTGTTCTTACTGACGAATGCTTCCAGAAGTCGCCACTCTTTGCCCGAGCCCTCGATAGTGCCTCCAGGCGGTACATTAATAATAACCAGTTCGCCCTTGCGCCCGGCTCATCAAAAAATACCACCTCGAAGACACCGGAAATGTTGGCGAAGTACAGCGACCAGTTGTTGAAAAAGAATAAGAATGGTACCGACGGTGATAAGGACATGTCAGTAGACGATATCATGACAATATTCAAATTCCTCACGGACAAAGATGCCTTCGAGTATCACTATAGAAAGAATCTCGCAAAGCGCCTTATCCACGGAACCTCTACCTCTGAAGAAAATGAGGAGATGGTCATACAGCGGTTACAGAGCGAAAACAGCATGGAATACACTGGCAGAATAACCAAAATGTTCCAAGACGTGAGATTATCAAAACAGCTAGGCCAGGAGTTTGACACTCAGATAAAAAGTGAGCCTGATTATTCAAAGGAAAAATACCCAGAATTTCAACCTTTTGTCCTTGCGGAAACTATGTGGCCATTCCCCTACCAGGAGGTCGACTTTAAACTCCCCCAAGAATTGGTGGCCGAACATCGTAAGTTGGTTGATCTGTATGTAAAAAAGCATAGCGGTCGGGTCTTGAAGTGGTTGTGGCCACTATCACGCAGTGAACTCCGTGCCGATATCGGTAGGCCGGGAAGGCCTCCATTTCATTTCACTGTCACCCTTTTTCAAATGGCTATTCTATTAATGTTCAACGAACACGACACATTATCCTTCGAGCAAATCCAGGAAGGTACGAATCTCACGACCCAACACATCATTCTCTCTATGCTTCCGTTCATTAAAATGAAACTCCTTCATCAAAGTCCGCCTGGGCTAGAGAGCATGGGGCTCCTCGGCACACAATACAAGCTAAACCTGCCATACAAGCTTGCTAAAAGTAAGGTTAACTTTGCAGCAGGGGTCAAGGGTGATATAAGCCTCTCGGGTTCTGGCAAAGCGGACACCATAGATTCGGATAATATCAATAAAGAACTAAACAAAGAAAGACAATTGTTCCTGGAGGCTTGTATCGTCAGAATTATGAAAGCAAAGCGAATCGTCCCTCATGCCACTTTGGTGAACGAGTGCATAGCTGAATCTCACCAACGGTTCAATGCAAAGGTATCTCTGATCAAGAAGGCCATCGACAACTTAATTAGCAAGGAATACCTACAGCGCTCGCGGGATGGTGAGTCTTACGAGTACTTGGCATGATATAATTGCAAGCGTCCGAAATATTATATGCACACTGTATAAAAGAGACCTTTGCTGAGTCTACTCAGCCCTGGTTTTAATGTATCACTTTTAAAGTCATCTCGCATGTCCACGTCAGCGGACCTAGTCCAAGCAGCAATTTTTTCGGCTGTAGGTGTCCGGGCGACCCGGGTTAAACCAGACGCCGAAATCCCTGCGGGATTTCAGGTACACTGGAAGACTCACGATTTAGCAAACGTCCATTGAACGGGGCTGCTGACCCTGAGCTATGGAGTAATGCTCAAAACGCCGCCGAAATCAAGAATACCACCACAATTTTCTGTGCCTTGGTAAAATACGTAGTAATAGCAGATGCTTGCTAGCTAAACTTTCAGCATGACTCAGCTAATAACACAGGCGCTCATCTGCGCCGCACTAATCGAAGTTGGTAAATTTTTTATAGGATTGCAACGTCCAGTTTATATAAGTAGGTTGTTTTGCTGTCTCGAGACTACTGTAGTTGGGTCCTCAAATCATACATCTCTCAACTTGTGCTTTTATCCAGAGGATTGGAATCCAGAGGTTAAAGATCATCAAAAAAATACAAAACGGCAAGATGAGCCAAGGTAACGGTATGTTAAATGTGGACTGCCCCCCAGCATTTTTGGCATTCATACTAACATGGCTTAATTAGAATTTCATCAAGTCACAGAGGCAACAGCTGCGCTGAATAATTTCCAGCAAAATCCCTACGGCCCAAATCCAGCGGACTATCTGTCCAATGTCGGTAGTTTCCAACTGATCGATTCCACTCTGCGCGAGGGTGAGCAATTTGCCAATGCATTTTTCAGTACTGAGAAGAAGATTGAGATTGCTCGGGCTCTGGATGACTTCGGCGTGGACTATATTGAACTCACGTCCCCTGTCGCCTCAGAGCAGTCGCTCCGGGACTGCGAGGCTATCTGCAAGCTAGGGCTCAAGGCTAAAATTCTAACTCATATCCGCTGCCATTTGGATGACGCGAAGGTTGCAGTCGGGACCGGTGTCGACGGTGTCGATGTGGTCATCGGAACCTCAAAATTTCTGCGGCAGTACTCGCACGGCAAAGATATGAACTACATCGCCAAAAGCGCAATCGAAGTGATTGAGTATGTTAAGTCCAAGGGCATAGAAATTCGCTTCTCTTCCGAGGACTCTTTCCGCTCCGACCTGGTAGACCTTCTGAATATCTACAAGACCGTGGACAAGATAGGTGTCAACCGTGTAGGTATTGCCGACACCGTCGGCTGTGCAAATCCACGACAGGTCTACGAGCTGGTCCGTACATTGAAGTCCGTGGTTTCGTGCGACGTGGAGTGCCATTTCCATAATGATACCGGATGCGCCATTGCAAACGCCTACACCGCGCTGGAAGGTGGTGCTAAGCTCATTGACGTCTCGGTCTTGGGCATCGGCGAGCGGAATGGGATTACGCCACTAGGCGGTCTCATGGCTAGGATGATTGTTGCCGCACCGGACTACGTCAAATCCAAGTACAAATTGCACAAGATCAGAGACATCGAAAACCTGGTGGCAGAGGCTGTGGAGGTCAACGTGCCCTTCAACAACCCTATCACCGGCTTTTGCGCGTTCACCCACAAGGCAGGTATCCACGCAAAGGCAATCTTGGCTAACCCCTCAACATATGAGATCCTCAACCCCAATGACTTCGGCATGACAAGGTACATCCACTTCGCCAACCGCCTCACTGGTTGGAACGCGATCAAGTCACGTGTCGACCAGCTCAATCTCCATCTCACCGATGACCAGGTCAAAGAGGTTACCGCCAAGATTAAGCAACTCGGAGACGTCCGCCCACTAAATATCGACGACGTGGACTCCATCATCAAGGCCTTCCACGCGCAGGTCGCTACTCCCCGGGTCATGGCAAGGCCCGCTAACCGCGAGGAAGACCTCAATGGTTTCGACCTCGAAGCCCCGCCCCAGAAAAAGACTAAAATACTATAGTAGTACGTACTCTATAATACATGCGCACAGAAACCCTGCCACCAGCTAGCTGCCTGCGCCCCAAGTCTTCACCAGCGCCGTGCCGTCCATAGACGTGCTTAGCAGCTGGCGGGTATCCTCTTTGTAAACTGTATCAACGACTGCACCTGTATGTAGGGACGCGAGCTCGTCCGACACCACTACCTCGCTGGTCACGTCCACCACGTAGCCGTACGCTGCCACATAGCGTTTATCCTCTATGAAAGCGCACCGCGCTAGTAGGCGTCCGGCGTTCCGCGCTGGGAGCGCAAGTCCCCGTCTGAGGCGCTGTCCGGCCTGCTGACCGTAAAAGCTCACACTGTCATCGAAACCAAGCGCACACACCTCATCGCCACGCGCGGAAACGCACAGCGAGGACACGCCACTCCGATGACCGGTCTGCGTCTCCCATACCGCGCCTTCGCTGCGCCGCTGCTCATACGCTCGAACCACAGGCTCAATACCCGACGTGTACACCCGGCCACCCTCTGCCGCAAAGGCGGCGGCTGTTAGCAACGGAAAGTCCGTGGACACAGAAGCCGCGGGCCGACGGTCTGCCACCCGCTCATCCCACCAATTTAGCCGCCCATCGTCACCGACGCTGGCAAAGGTGCCGTTCAGCCCGCCCGTCAGCTGGTTAACGACGCGAGTGTGGTGCACCAGCTTCTGCAGCCGCTCGCCCGTTGCCAGATCATATATACACACTTGTCCATCTGCGCAGCCGATGGCCAGCTTCTGGCCGTCCAACCAGCGCACGCATGATGCGAAGTCCCCGGTTTCCAGGATGTACGGGGCGTCACCCTCCAGGTCCCAGATGCCTATGCGCTGATCCAAGCCGCACGTGACCACCGTACGGCCGTCCGGGGAGGGATCACATGCCAGAACTGGCCCCTCGTGTAGGCCTCGTAGTATTGCAACGTCCGACATGGTGAGGCGTTCGGTGGGGGGGCAGCGTACTGCCCCACACGGACCTTTGTGCAGGGGGCTGCCACCAATCACAGCCCCGCTTTCACTGAGCGGTGCACGGGTGTGGATGGGCCGATAAACTTCGTGGGCGGCGCCGGTATAAAGGGAAAGGATGACCCCTCCTGGGCCCCGGTCGTTTGCGCGCCACACCGAGAACCAATGCTATCCGCCGCCCGTACTGAACTCCGCAAGAGCAGCCTGCGCCTAGGCTCTATGGCGAGATTTTACTCCCCAGAGGGCTCTACCGGTGCGCCTAGAGGCGAGAGCGCAGACGATGCCTTTGTTAAGCGCGAGAAAGCCAACGAGGACTACTACATCAGAAAGCACGAACGTGAGCAGCTAGCGCAGCTTCGTGAACAGCTACAGAAGCAACAGAAGAAGATCGACAACCTTGAGGAGCAATTGCGCAAGTAAACAGGCATACATACCTCTATGTAGTGTATAACATACATGACTCTAGTGATGTAGCGGAGAAAGGAGAGCTAGTCGCAGCGGCATGCGCGACAGCCGCCCGCAGCTCGGCGCGCAGGGCGGCCAGGCCCTCTGGGAATTCAAGTCACGTGACACACTCGTTAAGCTCGCCGACGAAAGGCCACGGGGTGGATGGTGCACCGGTGTTTGGCTCACGCGCGACCGATAAATGACTCCTGGAGCATGGTCGTCAGAATTGGTTGCAGCACTTCTTCGCCCTGCTCACGCTGATGAGCGCGATGCTCTCCTGGATCCTTTAGTCTACACTCCTTAAAACGGCAGTAACTGGCTTCAGTAGCTCAGTCGGAAGAGCGTCAGTCTCATAATCTGAAGGTCGAGAGTTCGAACCTCCCCTGGAGCACTTTTTTGCTGCAGAAATATATATACACTGTGGGAACCGCTAGAAGGGTCCAGCCTGTGCAAGCTATGCTCGTACGAAGCCTTCTTTGATGCATGCAGACTATCTCTATATATCTTGTGCGTCTGGTTCCTGTGAAGGAGTCGACGAATTGGATCCTTCAGCTTGGTCTGCAAGCTCTGCCAGCTTCCTGGCGGGCAATACGCTTTCGAATGCCTCTTTCCAGTCATGGTTGTCAAAGTACTTGAGCATGATCTGGATAACATGAGTAGTAGTCAACACCTTTCTGCCACTTAACTTAATGTATTCCCCTATTGGTAGGCGGCGAGTAGGAATACCCAATTCTTTGGCCTTATTGTAGCAGAGAGCCTTGTGGCGGTTTTTGTCTACAATGCCGCCAACTATGTATGTTGTACCCGGCTCCAAGGTCTCCAAGGTCTCATCGGTATCAGCGGTGAGGTAAACAGCGTTCGTAGTCGGAAGAGTCGAGTCGTCTGTGAACTCGAAGTGCTTCCATGCATCGTAGTTGGCCCCCTTGAGACCACAGTCAAAACGTTCCTTCAGACGCTTATTGAAGGACGTCACCTTTACGTCCGCAAAGTGGTTTTCCCGTTTATTGGCAGAGTATGCTCGCGTTATCTGCGTAGACAAACTGACGATCTCCTTGTCGTTCATAAGCTCGTCGAAAGCGCAATCGATGATCACTTTGATCCCCGAGTCCTTCTGGTTCACGTTCACACGCGGGGTGCGCCGTAGTTCCTCTGGGATCTCCCCACCATTCTCCTCCAGTGCTTTCTGCATCCGTTCCCTGCGCTGCTCTCTCGCTTTTTGCTTCTTCTCCTTGCGGATTTTTGCATACAGGGGCTTGTTAGCTTCGAACTGTTCTTTCTTCCACTGCTTCTTCCATTGGGACTTGGACATGCCCTCCGGCACGGGCGGCAAAGCAGCACGTTTTGGCCGAATCAATGTTTCATCATTGTTGGTTTCAGGAGTCATTGCCCTGCTCGATGACTCTTAGCTCGCGATTTTGTAACTAGATGGCAGTAGCATGGATGCCCTTCCGCGGTGATGAGGCAATGCCTTAATGAAATTTTTCACGTAATGGTGAAGCTAAAATACAGTCACGTGACCAACACAGTCCTTGTATATTAGCTGCAAAGCGATACATGAGCTGCGACTGGCCGGCTAATGCCTTTATATTCGGTTTTTGGAGAGTGATAGTTTAGCGCGTCCATCTTGGTTCATTACCGCGTGGTGAAAAGCGCCTCAGCTCAGCGAGCTTTAGTACACTGAGATTCAAAAACCAACAGCCAAGCAGTATAGCATGACGTCGTTTGCAACTAAACTGGAGCTCCCATGGGTTGAGAAGTACCGGCCAAAACTGCTGAAGGATGTTGTGGGAAATGATGAGACAGTGGAACGCCTGCAACAGATCGCTAGGGATGGAAATATGCCGCATATGATCATCTCCGGGCTTCCAGGCATAGGGAAAACAACGTCGATTCACTGTCTGGCCCACGAGCTACTCGGGGATGCATACTCACAGGCAGTGCTGGAGCTAAATGCATCGGATGACCGTGGTATCGATGTGGTCAGAAACCAGATCAAGCATTTTGCGCAGAAGAAGTGCACGCTGCCACCAGGCAAGCACAAGATAATCATTCTGGATGAAGCAGACTCAATGACTAGTGGCGCACAGCAGGCGCTGCGGCGCACGATGGAATTGTACTCCAACACCACCAGATTTGCGTTTGCGTGCAACCAGTCAAACAAAATCATCGAGCCTCTGCAGTCGAGATGCGCGATCTTGCGCTACTCCAAGCTTTCCGACGAGCAAGTGCTGAAGCGCCTCTTTGAGATCATCAAGGCGGAAGATGTGCAGTACACTAACGATGGCCTGGAAGCGCTGATATTCACCGCGGAGGGTGACATGCGGCAGGCTATCAACAACCTCCAGAGTACGGTCGCAGGCTTTACATTAGTGAACGGCGATAACGTCTTCAAGATCGTGGACTCGCCGCATCCCCTAGTCATCAAGAAAATGCTGCTATCGGATACCCTGGACGAGTCTTTAAATTACTTACGCGAGTTGTGGGGCAAGGGATACTCTGCGGTGGATATAATCACCACCTGTTTCCGTGTCATGAAGAACCTGACAGAGATTAAGGAACCTCTGCGGTTGGAGATGATCAAGGAAATAGGGTTTACGCATATGAGGATCCTGGAAGGTGTGGGTACCTACCTGCAGCTCTGCGGCGCCCTGGCACGAATCCACCAGCTAAAGACTTAATATCAACTGATATTGGTGAATTCTTCTGATATATATATCAGATGCTGCACTAGATATATAGCAGTAAATATAAGAATTAGCACGACGGTGTTAAGAAATGAACTTTCTTATGCAATACTATCCTGGGATGTGTTCATTAGGCCACTTTTGAAAAATGCTACATAACGCTTTACTGCGTCCGCGAAAGTGGCTTGAACTGTATTCTTCTAGGACATAAAGCGATTTAGGCGTGATCGGCATGAATGCACTCGGAAGAGTTCTGGGGGTGAAGGCTTTAGTTGTCGACAAGCCGCCATTGGCTGACCCTGTACAGACATTCCTGGCATTTCCAAGGGATAGCGAACTTCAAACTGAAAGCTCATTAGCACAGGAGCGCAAAACACTAGAGAATAAGGAGCAGCTCCTCGAAGAAACTCTGAGCGACGTCGTCCCACAGCTAAAAGAGTATCTGCACAATTTCCAGTCGAGGCTGGATGCGCTGACCAAGGATCTGAACTTCATCAAGGGGAAGTCGACGGAACTGAACCAGCTGCTGCGAGAGAACTCGAGTAAACTCGCGAAGATCAGCCCTCTGGTGAACGATCTAGTGATTTCACCGGAGGTAGTACAGCAGCTTCTATATGGCAAAATAGACGCATCATATATCGAAAGCATATCCTACCTCAACGATAAACTGGCGATTTATGATCAATATAAGAACAAAGAAACCCCGAAGGATTATCCTGAACTATGCGAGCTACTACACTTGCTTAAACAAGTGTGTATTGAGCGGAGCAAGAGATTCATTGTCGTGCGCATAAAGCGCCTGCGTAACAGAGAACCCGTTCCCTCCCAACAGGTACAGAAAGAACTGTTAGACGTGCGGGAAATCTTCCAATTCATCTCACAAAATAACCTATCACTTGCATTGGAATTGCGTCAGGCATACACGTACACGATTAGATGGTATTATAAAGAGTATTTCTCGCGGTATATCAGGTCCCTGACAATTCTTCAGTTTGTTAACATTACGCAGCAGTATGCACTTGGGCAGGGACTCTCAACTTCCTCTTCTAGCTCCTCATATGGATCCTATCTTTTGGGCCGTTCTATACTTGATAGCTCATCTAATAACGTCGGTGAAATGGTGGCTCAGTACTTCCAGGTAAGTAAGCGATTATCGGTCCTGCGACAGGAGGACAATACGGTAATGGTGTCACAGATTGCGGAAAACAATAAGATGCAATATTACCTAGAGACGGGGTTTCGCAACCTAAATCTTGCGATTCTCGACAATTGTGGGGCAGAATTAAATTTCCTAAATGACTTCTTCCATCTCGACCCTGGCTGCGGAGAGGAGCTGCGGGGGCTGTTGGAGCAGATCTTCCAACCCACGTTCGAGAATGCGATCCAATATACAGAACAGTTGGTGCGTAATACCTACGACATCTACGGAGTACTTCTCGCCATCTGTCTAGCACATTATCTGCAATTCGAAGCCCAGAAGCGCAAGGTTCCTGTGATGGATGACTTTCTGAATAGTCAGCTCCTGCTCTTGTGGCCCAAATTTCAGCGGCTCGTGGACTTTCAATGTGAAAGCCTCCGTCAGATACCAGCCAGTACTGCTGTCGCACAGGTTCCTGGAGCAAGCAAGGATCCGCTAATCACTCCTCATGAGCTAACCGTCCAATTTTCCAAGTTTCTAGCTGGTATGCTGATCCTGAGCTCGTTCCACAGAGAACGAATAGATGAGAAAGCAGAACCGCTCTACAACTCTATCACGCGTATCCGCAGTGAATTTGAGAATACTATGAACAAATGCAGCAGGAAAAGTTCATCGCCAGAGAAGTTCCTTGTGATCAACTACATGTACTTGCTGAACGCTTTACAACAGAACCTGGGTTACATCAACCAAGACGACAATGAACCTTTGATCTTAAAGGATACCAGAGATCACTTAGGAAGGCTAATAGAAATGTACAGCAAGAGTTGAGCTAACTAGATAAACGAACTATATATATTTAATAGCTGTTGTGATTTTATTCATCCGTTTCGGTGTGTATCTCATCTCTGTATCTTAAAACGGAAATTCACGAATTTATTTCCTTCATCAACGCTCGAGCGCAAATCGCACATGAATGAAGTCATTGACAGCATCACAACTACGAGTAGTATCACACCCATATGAACCATGCACAACAGTTAAGGTGATAGCGGGACCTGGGTCAGGAAAGACTCTGACACTACTGCATAAAGTCTACAACTTAGTTTATAATGGGATTGTAGCTCCTAATGAAATATTAATCCTCTCCTTGACAAATAAAGCAGTGGACAATATCAATGAAAAGTTAATGGAGACATTTCAGGAAGCTGATCACAACCAGCGATGGTCTGACGAGGAGAGGGTAGAAATACTTGAACAGATCGACGTGAACACGTTTCACAGCCTCGCGAACAAAGTGGTGTTAGAAAACGAGGGTCTTGTTAATATTATTGAAGACAATGGCTGGCGGAGTCTCATGCGACTAGCAGGGAAGTCCTATAGGGGCCAATCGCGTAATTATCTAACACCTCGAACGTTTGCGCGCATGATTCAGGATTATAAGGAAGGCAGACTCCAACCGGATAAAATCGACGCTGATGCAATCCTAGAACTTATGAAAACGTGCAAAGTTGTCACTAACGAAGACCTCATACACTTATGTGGGAAGTTCCTTGCCGATGCTGAACCGCAGACGTCCACTGGGATGACAGGCCGGCTTTTAAACAACTACAAAGTCATAATTATTGATGAAGCCCAAGACCTTTACCCACTGCTCTTTCCAATGTTAAAGCTTATCGCTACTGATAAACAGCTTATACTATTCGGCGATGAACACCAGAGTATTTATGGGTTTCTTGGGAGTAACAAGCATTTTATGAAGCAGGTCGGTTCTATGCGGCCTGCGGAGAAGACGTTCACGTATGAACTGTACGATAATTTTCGTTCTACTCCAGAGATTATGGATGCGGCCCAATCAGTTATAGATAGAAAGGCGCTACCTGCTACCGCCTGCGCAGATGGCCTGCATAATAAAACGCTGTCTGGAGTACAACCAATCAGTTTGACTTTGCAGGAGCCGCTTGAAGAGCTCTGCTTTTTGGTTGATCAGATATGTCAACTAGTTTGTAGTTCTGCCAAATTATCAGATATCGCAATTTTAACAAGGACGAATGAACACATGAATAACGTGGCACATGGACTCAAGATATTTGGTATACCCGTTGAGAAGCTGACGGCCCAACCTCAGTGGATGAGCGATACCAGAATATTATTTTTGATTGATATAATGAAACTACTGACAGCGGTATTTCAGGAACAAGGCCCTACCGACCAGAATAACAACTTAAAAACGAAAACAGATTTTAGCGTAGTTGTGACTTTAGGAGAGGTCCGAAGAGTGGGTCCTTCCTTGATACATTCAATTTATAACGGGGCAAAGGTTAATAAAGTTTCGTGTTGGGAGTTCATCAACTCTGTTGAACATAGAGAACGTTTAACCACAAGAAGAAGAAAAATTGTTGAAGAATATCTAGACGCATTGGCTCCATTGCTGGCTCGTAGCAAATTTGAGGGACTCAACACGCCACTTGACTTGGTGAACGAATTGTCCCAATTAATAGAACGACTGGATGTTCCACTATTTCAGCTCAAAAATGAAGAGCAATTGCAGGAATTCAGGGAAAATCTTCTCGAATTCTACCAAGTACTCAAGTTATGTTCTTACAGCAAACCTTCGGACATCCCACTGATGGAATGGTTTGTGAAAACGTTCCTGGAGCAGACTGTGCAACTCCAGAAAAAGATTGTGAGTAACCAAACTGATCGAAATACGATCAAACTATCAACCATCCATTCTTCTAAAGGACTAGAATTTCCGATTGTTTTTTTACTTGGGCAGCTGGATAAACATCTTTGGGGCGATAACAATACGCTCTATGTCGGGATGACTCGAGCTCGCAACTTGTTGTACATGACAAACATCAACCACTCGAAGTTAAAAGCTCTTAATAGTATCGAGCATCCTTATATGATAGACAATGCGTTTTTCTGGAACTACTATAATAACGATTTGGGAAGACCTTATAAACCGAATTTGGCATCTAGTACTAAAAATTACAAACATTTGCTGGACAAATATCGCATACCTACCTTTCATAAACGTTCCTTTGTGACCCACTGCCTTCCAATCCTGCGATTGGGTAGGCGTATCCTGACTAACTGATCATTACATACAGACGAAAGATCTTAGAAAAAGCCGTCTGGAACTCCCCTCGCGGGTCGCTGTTGCACGTCGAGATATATCCCTCCGCGACCATAACCGAACCATTTATAGCGAGGCTTGGGATCATCTTCTGTACCTTCACCGATAGCATCTTGAAGATCCTGTATAGTCTTTATAGCCTCTACGTCGGCATACGGCACTCCGTTCTTCGGATCGAAATACTGGGAATCTTTATTCGTAATTAAACACCTTTTCCTTATTCCGTTAGGCAAAAAGACACCAGTGGGCGCTTCAGTGCGTATATCAACCTTTAATTCTTTATTTGTTGTAACAGTCACATCCTTCGACAGCTTTTTATCATATTCGCCAAATGCAGGGAATTTATCCAATATACTCAGATCTGGAATCAGGGTCGGCTCCTCCTTTATATGCGGGTGCGATTCCCACGATATTTTCGCGTAAGATTCAATGTTATACGCTCTGCTGTGTAGGGGCTTGGCCCAGTGATCTCCGAATAGCGGGTTTTTAAGTTCGTTAATGCTTGCAATATTATAAGGCTCATCTGGAAAGACAGTAAAAAGTAGGAAGTTCTTTCCAACAAGCTGATCAGGACCTTCGTAGACCATTTCATCCTCCTCATCCTCATCAGCATCCAGGTCCTCAGAAGGCTGCCACTGTCCTTCCTGGCTATCAGCAATGCCCGCTTGATCCGATTCGTCAAATTCTTTATCTAAAGTCCCGGTGGGAGGTCCCATGTACGATTTATCAGAGGTTAGAGAATTACTTTGGCTCACAGAATCTATTGCTTCATCAAATTTCTTGGGACCGTCCATAAAAGGCGTATCCAGTTCATGCGACTGATCGCGGGACGTACTGACATTAGACGGCGGATCGTCCACGTGTATAATGGCAACTTCATCCTTCTCAACAAATGAAATATGTCTGTTTATCGAATTTTCAAATATCATTGGCGAGCTAGATTGTGGCCTGCTTATAGGCTCGGCTTCTGCTGGCCTGGGAGGATCTGAATCCGTGAGCTGTGGAGTAGGATGTTCTGTCGGAACCGATACACTGTCCGGCACTGGCAAGTTAGCATCTATAGCATCTGATTCAGCCGCTTTATCCGCACCTGTTGGGCTGGCCTGCGCCGCTATCGTTACGGGAATAGTGGTGGCAGCTTTTTCGTCCACGGCTCCAGCAGCTTCCTCTGCCGTTGGGTTCGGCGTTTCCTCTTGTGAGGCCAATGTACTATCCGCCGACTTTTCCTTGTCACTGGCCGGCTTTTCCTTCTTCCTGCGTACGTACTTCCGCTTTCTCTTCTGCCTTTTGCTGACCATCTGTTCCCAATAGTCACGGTCGTATATCTCCATGGCGGGGGTCACGCTCCATTGTGTAGTAAGCCACGTGAGGATCGTTTCGCCCGGCTTAAATTTCATCTTCTGCCGCTGCTGTATCGCAAGACGGCTCTGCTTCTTGCTGACTTCTTGTTCCTTATACTTGTTAAGTGACTGTAGGTTGATACGCTCCGTCTCTTCTGCAATCCGTAGACGGTCCTCCTGAGTGAGCTCCGGCTCCAGCTGCGCCTCCTTCTGCTTCTTGATGCGTTCCTGGATCTCCTTCCGCCTGACCTCTGCCTGCGCCAGTTTCTCGTACACTTCCATCTTGTTCCGTACCACTGAAGTCCGTGATGAGGTTCTTCGTGTCTCAACCAGCAGCGACTTTGCGTCAGGCTGCTCGTACGATGGCTTGTACCGCTTTGCAGAGGCCCCAGCTCGCGACTTCTTAATTACTGGAGGCTTACGTTTCTGCAGCGCATGGCGTCTCTTCCGTTGTTGGCGTCCCAGCTCTCCTTCTTCGTCTCCCGATCCGCTCGCGCTTGACTCATCACCGGAGTCGCTAAACATCTCATCATTCTCACGCTGTCTCTGATCATCTAGGAGGAACTCACCGTCGTCTTCTTCCTCTTCGAATAGGAGATTGATTTCACCATCGCCGTCGTCCACCTGGAGCTCTCTGTTGTGTTCTCTCTCAAGCAGCTTCAATAGCTGGTTGCCCGCATTAGCTCTACGCGCCCTTGTCGTTACTAGGAACCCATTATCGTCACCTTCTGCAGCCATATCAGCCTCAGTTAACCAATGAGGTGCGGCACCGTGTTGTCGATGGCTATGTAGTGAACCTTGTAAAATAAAAAATCATCGACATATTTAATGAGAACACGCTTAATGAGTAAAGGAACAACAACAAACTATTAGCCCAATTGAGATGCTCAAGAGGACCCTTCCTTTACTCACCAAGTTTAATCCAAAGCTCTTAGGGCAGATTGGTTCTTCCACCAGCGCTACTGGTCCCGGTACAAGCATTGGCAGCAGCACATCGACTTCTGCAGACGAAATAAACCACTTCCAGCAGTTGGCACCGACGTGGTGGGACACAAATGGCTCGCAACGCATTCTGCACAAGATGAACTTGTCTCGCATGGACTTCATTCAGAGAATCCTGTCAGAACAGATGGAAGTGACTAATCCCGACGTGTACGTGCCCGGGTTCAACTATAAGGATCACCTGCCAGCCGGCATCAGCGCGCAGATACAGGGCGAGCTCGAGACCGAAGTGCGGTCGCTGTTGCGGCAGCAGCGGCTGCACGTGCTGGACGTAGGCTGTGGCGGCGGTATTCTGTCTGAGTCGCTAGGCAGGCAGCCGTACGTCGAGAAGGTGTACGGCATCGACTTGACTCCGGACTGCATTGCCGCGGCGCGGGCCCATCGGGATAAGGACCCAGCTCTTCAGGGGAAAATACAGTACGACCTGTTGCCGCTGGAGGAGGTGGAGGGCCAGTTCGATGTGGTGACAATGTTCGAAATGCTAGAGCACGTGGAAAACCCGAGTGCTGTTCTTGACCACGCGTGGAGACGGCTGAAGCCCGAGGGGATTCTCTTTGTGAGCACCATCAACCGGAATCTGGTGTCGTGGTTCACCACGATCTGCGTGGCCGAGCACGTGCTGCGCATCGTGCCCAAGGGCACGCACCACCTGGAGAAGTATCTGGACGCTACTGAAGTGCAAGACTGGTTCCAGCAGCACACACCGGGTGCGCACCGCATTCTGGACCTCAAGGGCAACATGTACGTGCCCATGTGGGGCTGGGTGGAGCACGACCTCTCCAGCATCGGTAACTACTGCATGGCAGTTAAGAAGCTGCGTTAGACACTCGCACTATGTAAATAACTATGTCGCCGTCTGCAGGCCTGCGGGCTCCTCCTTCGCGTCCTCGTCCACGAATTGCGGTGCGCCTGACAGGTAGGCAGGGAGGTCCACCGGGTCGGCCTCCGCTCCGAAGTCCAGCTCCCCGTCGCCCAGCGCCTCCAGTTCAGCGTCGAGCTCGCTCTCGCTGATATCGTCAATCTCCGTGCCGCCCATGGCCAGCACCTGCTGCAGCTCCTCGCCCTGCTCCATCAGATCGGCCATCTCGTCCTGCATTGTCTGCAGCCGCTCGACGTTAATCTGCTTGTACTGCTGTTTGAGCGCCTTATTCGTCTGTGTCAGCGCATTCACGGTCACCGCTGTGTTCTTGAGGTTCTCGGTTGTCATCTGCGCCTGGCTCATGGACCACAGCTGCGAGTCCAGCTGCTCTCGCGACGTCTCCAGCTGTTTCCGCTTGTTGAGCAGTTTCAGCGCACGCTGCCGGAGCGGCCGCTGCGCGACCGCAGACCCCATCCCCGCGATCTTCTTCTGCAGGCCCTGCAGCTGGAAGTTCAGCTGTGCTATCTGCGTGTCCAACTGCGAGATGCGCCCATTAAGGCCCTGTTGCGCCTGGTCCATGGCCTTGGACGAGTCCTGCAGCAGTTGGTCGCTCGTCCGCTTATTATTATATCCAAATAGCCTATTCATCTCACTAGTCAACACCACCGCTTGATTTCAAAGCGCTGAGCACTCACTGCTCCTCTGTGAAGGTTGTGTGCGAGGGAGTAAAGCGCCTTTAACTCTGGGTTGAATAGCAGGCATCACCGTCATTTACTACGTACGGTGAACATCTCATATGGCTATTTACAATCAGGTTCGAGTACCAAATGGAGCAGTACTGTCGTCAAATGGGCTACTACCGTAATTTGCTTGCGGCATCGAGTTCCACCTGTGGAAATGGTGATCTCTTTGCCCGGTGTGCTCATCATCGGTCTTTTCACCGTGAAAAGTTGACACACTAACCACCACAACGGAGGCAGGAAGCATCACACGCAGCTAGTGCACATAATGGGCGTCGAGAAGGTCGCTGAGCAGCTTGGTGCGTTGAGCACGGAGGGAGAGCGCGAGCAGAAGGTGACGCCGTGGGATGTGGCAGGCGCGGTGGATGAGAATGGTGTTGCGCAGGCGATCGACTACGAAAAGCTGCTAAAACAATTTGGCACGAAACCCATGAGCGAGGAGACGCTGGCACGGTTCACGGCCGTGACGGGGCACGAGCCGCACCACTTCATGCGCAAAGGCGTATTCTTCAGCGAGCGTGATTTTGGGCGGATTTTGGATCTGTACGAGCAGGGCCGGCCGTTCTTCCTGTACACGGGGCGGGGGCCATCGAGTGACTCGATGCATCTCGGACACATGGTGCCATTTATCTTCTCCAAGTGGCTGCAGGAGGTGTTCGACGTGCCGCTTGTGATCGAGCTGACGGACGACGAGAAGTTCCTGTTCAAGCAAAAGTTGCAGATCGGGGACGTCAAGAACTTCGCGCGCGAGAACTGCAAGGACATCATTGCGGTGGGGTTCCGGCCGGAGAACACGTTCATCTTCTCTGACCTGGACTACATGGGCGGCGGCTTCTACGAGACGGTTGTGCGCGTGTCGCGGCAAATCACGGGGTCCACTGCGAAGGCGGTCTTTGGCTTCACTGACTCGGATTGCATCGGGAAGTTCCACTTTGCCTCGATCCAGATAGCCTCTGCGTTCCCGTCGTCGTACCCTGAGGTGCTTGGGCTTCCACCAAAGACGCCGTGTCTGATTCCATGTGCCATTGACCAGGATCCTTACTTCCGCGTGTGCCGGGATGTGGCAGACAAGTTGAAGTTTACCAAGCCTTCGCTGCTCCACTCGAAGTTTTTCCCCGCTCTGCAAGGCTCCACCACCAAGATGAGTGCGTCGGACGACACTACTGCGATTTTCATGACGGACACTCCGAAACAGATCCAGAAGAAGATCAACAAATACGCATTTAGCGGTGGCCAGGTGTCGATTGAAGACCACCGTAAATACGGCGGTAACCCAGACGTGGATGTTGCCTACCAGTACTTGTCATTCTTTAAGGACGACGACGAGTTCCTGAAGAAATGCTACGATGACTACAAGAGTGGTGAGCTTCTCTCCGGTGAGATGAAGAAACTCTGTATCGAGACTCTGCAGGAATTTGTGAAGAACTTCCAGGAGCGTAGAGCAAAGGTCGACGATGCAACGCTCGACGCTTTCATGAAGCCTCATAAATTGGTCTGGGGTCAGCGTAAGAGAAGAGTGCCGCCCAAACCCAAAACTGAGAAGGCGTAGACGGATTGTGGCCAATGCGTCAGCCGTAGATGACATTGATAAATCTAGTTCATACCCTTTGCCCGTTCCGGACGTAATTGGTATATTACATATATACATACCGTCTCTAAGGATTCGTTACCGCTTACTGCTTGGCCGCAACCGCAGCCTTCAGGTCAGCCACCGAGATAAGGGCAAGACCATGTTCCTTACTGAAGTCTATACATTCATCCATTGTCATCATCAGCGCGACGTCCCTCTCGCTTACTAATTCGCAAATGGCAGCAACCTCTGGCACCCCGGCTAGCCTGCACAGGTCGACCGCGGCCTCTGTGTGCCCGTCACGCTCTAGCACCCCGCCATCCCTGGCACGCAGCGGCACAACGTGGCCGGGCTTCGTGAAGTCGGTCGCCTTCGAAGCTGGGTTCGCCAGCTGGTTGCAGGTCAATGCCCGGTCACGTGCGGAAATACCAGTTGTCGTTCCGTGCGCATAGTCACAGGTGATTGTATACGCAGTGCTGTGCTTGTCATCTGAGAAAGCGCTACACTTCAATTGGTTCATAAGCGGTAGGTCTAGCCTATCAGCAATCTCGTTTGTCATTGGGGCACATACGTAGCCTGAAGAATACCGAATCATGAATGCCATTTGCTCAGCAGTCATGTGCGCTGCTGCGCATATGAGGTCGGCCTCATTCTCTCTGGATGCATCGTCCATGACAATGACCATCTTGTTTTGCTTGAACTGTTCTACAGCAGTAGCGATATCAGTGAACGGGCTTGACATGGTACGTGGATTATGTCGTTACTGATGGGGTTTGACTAAGCTGTGTAACTGGTAAAGCGTTGAAATTTTTGTATGCCTTTATTATCCATCATGTGAGCAGGTTCACTTGAAAAGGATCGGACCACCGTAGGGGCGACAGACGTCACTGTATGCTCATCGCGGTGGCAATAGGCTGACGAGTTGTATCATAGCTGCTATATCCGATGGCGGGAGCTACAGATGCGTTCGTTGAGAACTGACAGCTCGTTCCAAACCGTCCTAGACACCGCAGCAGAAGCGCCAACCGCAACGAAGATGTGTTTGTGGCAACAGGAATGTACGTCTTCTGGGCAAGCTAGTCGTCATCACGAAGACTCGTATATTTCTTTCATATGTGTAGGATACTGCGGGCTCTGGCTCCATTACAGTCGCGGGATATGCCCTCCCATTTAAGCTCCGCTGCCTTCCGCTGGCTTCGAGAATTAGATAAGGAAAATAGCTGCAAAGCTTAATGGCCTCGCGGTTTAGGCGATGGTTTGTAGCGGAACGACTGTTTACCTCTACAATCAGAGGAACCGCGCTCGCCACGAGAAGGAAAAAATGAAGCTCGTGCCCAGGATCGAACTGGGGACCAACAGATTTGCAATCTGCTGCGCTACCGCTGCGCCACGCGAGCTTCGTATGTTGATGTTTGTATTTATGAAATACTGATTATAGAGTCTATTTCACGTGCTTTGTTCATTCGCTAACATGCTATACTAGTGACTGCAAAGCGTTAATGTTGCAGGTACCGTAGTCAAGCGACTGTTAGCCCTGTCTTTTTATATATGTTGCTAAGTGCCCCCCGAGTCATGAGCCACCTGCCATAAAGTACGACCTGCACGCATCGATGGGTAAACCCAAGCGGAAGCAAAGGTCTAGGAGATCAGCAAAGGTCTAGGAGATCAGCAAAGTCTGGGACATCAGCAAAGTCTGGGACCTCAGCAAAGAACGCTGGGTCAGCCTCTGATACGATGGAAGGTGATGTTCCCGAGAAAGCCTCGAGAATTCTAAGAGATATGAGAATTCAACAGTCCGGGGCTACTAATTCGGGGGAATTCGTCGAGTATATGATGGCCCGTAATGACGATCCCCTTGTTAGAGATGGACAGGGACGCCAGGGCTGCAGAGAAGCAGGAGAAGGCGCGTTTGCGGCTATCCGCTGGCTAGGCACGATCACAGTGGGATGATGTCTCTGAAGTCAGCGACGAATATACTTTTAGCAGCGAATACGCGCGCTGCTGAGCCCTATGACGAATATACTTATATCCAAGACTGCGCTAACATATTATGGTATAGATTCGGGAGACCCCTCGACATTATCGACGATTAATCGTCGTTGAACCAAAGGTATACTACTTCGATGATGCCGCTAGGGCTCATCTTACGTAAACTTCAAAGACATCGGTATGTTTGTGGACTTCGGACCTCAGCTCGTGCTTATAGCCTGTGTCAAAACAACCCAACTGCCTCGTTTGGGACTCTTCTCAACAGGCATTGCAGCTGACCCGACTATCTGGTGATTAACATATCATCACGTGATACTCTTGGCTGGGTTCGGACGACTCGGCTATTTTGTCATAGAACATGGGGAACATTTTCCATCCCTTGGATGCCAGATAGTCGTGGTCAGGACCAATATCTTCAGTTTAGATGGATGGTACATTTTATGCGCCTCTTTGAGTGAGCATTGCACTTCGTATACAAAACTCGAGATAATATTCCACGGCAAATGGCAGGACCAGATATACCGGGCGTCTCTAAATTGAGTCTCGATGACCTGGATATAGACCAACCTCCTACGGAATTTGACCGCCAAATACTGACGGGTGTGCCCATGTATATGGAGTGGACGGGTGTGAATATTGCATGTTTTCCGGATGTGGAGGCCATGAGAAGAAGGTACATAACAGGCTCCCGGCAGGACAACCGCTCGAATTACAAGAACGATCTGCAAAATTGGTTTCTTTATCCCGAACCGCTGCCGAAGTTTTGGAAGTTTGAGCACGACCGGCGCCTGCAGCTCCCGGTGGACGAGAGGGTGAGCTTCCAGGAGCCGGAATTTTCGTCCCGCTTTGCAGCAAGATTGCACGCGGAAGGCTTCCGATACACTGGGGAATACTTTGACCTGGAACGCTATGCCGAGCGCTTCCGAGCTCTTGCTGCAGACCCTCCGCAGGACGATCCAACTCCGGAGATTCCTACTTTTGAAGCGTTCGTGGACGATTTGCGGCAGACGGCCAAGGCCGTTGTGGCGCCCGAGTTCATATCAGCGGCTGAGAAAAGGCTTGTGTATTTAGAAAACAGGTATGACCTATTCCAAAACTTGAGGGGTAGGACAGAGAACTTGGAGAACAAATCTGTCCGGCACAGGGACTTTTATAACACAAGAAAAGTTGACCCTAATATGGTACTTCACGGATGCATATCACAGCGGCACTTGAACGAATTCATATGTGAGAAGCTCAGCTCGGAGCCCAATCGTATTGTGCACACAGATCTACAAGGCAAGAAGTGGAAACTATCTGATATCTTTCAGCAGAGTCTCGTCGGACGCGGTGGCTTGCCGCTTTCGAGTGAAGACATAGGAACGAAGATTGTGGATGACGAGTTCATGGATTGGTACAAGAATTATTATCTTCCGAATTATCAATGTGCATGGGTATCTCAGCTGAAGTCATTAGATCTATCCAAAGACCGTGGCCCTGGTCTGCCACACAGGTTGTACTATATGATTGCAAGGGTATTTCTGGACTTTGACAATGATATTTTTGGGGAATATCTCGCGGAGTTAGTCATCAGATATGTGATCCACAGTCTTGAGAAGAGCAAGTATCAGCTCGTGCATCTATCAGTTGATTTCCAGTTCCGCCAGACATCTTGGTGGTTAAGTTTTTCCAGGTGGGTATGTCACTGGAAGTTGGTCTCATTTAATATAAGATGGAACGTTCGGATAAAAAGAGAGTATTCCAGGCTATACAAGTTAGGGTTTCTGGATAACTTTGAAGATTACCTGGACCATATATATGGCCCGCTGCTGGATATCACTAACATCCAAAATGTTGAATTGCAATTTTTCCTGTCAACCGTTGTGAACATAGATTTTATTGTGGAGTTATTTGATGAAAATAAACCGCAAACCGAAAGTATCGCCCTCCCACCTTCGCGTTGGCAGGCTGATGGAGAAAATCCACCCTTGGCATACTACATGTACTACGTTTATGAACGATTGGCTCGGGTGAATATTGCAAGACACAGTAGGAAACAAAATTCGATTTTACTAAGAAGTTCTCCTCAAACCGATAAGAATAGAGCTTCACAGTTAAATATCGATGTTACAGAGCAGGTTGAATCCCTACTTTGTAACTTATTACTATGCAACGGTGGTATATTAGACGGTGAGGTCCTCTGGTCCACTGTGCCGACAGTGACTTATCTTTATTACATTCTACAAATACCTGTAGTTGTAACACCGTTATCTCCCTTTAAGGCTCCCTCTTTGAAGCTTGAAGGCGTAATCCAGCGAAGCACACTGGAATTTACCACTGGCAGTGGCTACCATTACCGAGACAATCCATTCATGCATATGCATAGAATTGGGATGCGTGTCATACTGTCTTCTAATATGGTTTTGTTCAACAGTTCTTACACTTCAGAACCCATATTGGAAGAATACAGTGTTGCCGCAAGCATTTATTTGCTCAGTGCTGCTGATTTGTCGGAATTTGTCCGTGACAGCATCATTTCGAGCGGTTTCGAAGGATTTTATAAGAAACATTGGATGGGTGTCGTAGCATACCCAACCGAATATTCTTCGGACACCATTGGCGCAGTAGATACTTGGTATGACGAATCCGCCAACACCGCAGAAAAACACAATGTTCCCAACATCAGGAGAATGTATCGCACGGGGGCATTGGAGACAGAAAAACAGTATTATAGTCAAGTATTCACATCCAGCTAAATATTAGTTTACTAAATCCCCAACTTTAGTATTGACAACGCCAAACTGCAGTTTCACTTGTTTTGAATTTCGTATGCTTAAATATTAATATGTCGTAATCCCTACGTACTCTAATATCGGAATTATATTCTGCGTGGGTCAAATCGGTAGATCAGTCGCTACTGAAGGTCCAGAAAATCACTCTTGAGACCAAGAAGGTTCTATATCTCTCACATACGTGATATACTCCCTTAATCTGTCAAAATCGTAAAGACGTGCGCCCTCCTTGTCTCCATAGTAGAAGAGCTTAAATATATTGTCTTTCTTGAAACCATCACCAATGTCTATCGATAGGTCTAATACACCAATACTACGCTGAAAGTACCAATTGTTCACCACATTCTCGCGTCTACTTCTCCAAACCAGTTCATCCCCGAACTTTTTGAACATCAAGTTAAATATTACATCAGAAATGCAGAGGGAGCCCCGAAGGTGAGGTAGCACAGCAAATTTGTCGAGATATGCAAAGGGACGCTCTTTTGGTCCCTCATGTGTCAGAATAGCGATACCCTCATAGTCACCAATAACTATTATACTAGCAATTTTACCGTTTATGCGTCGCAGGTAATGATTCATGTCCAAGTTCCGATCAAAACTGCGATCAACTATCCTTTTAAGCTTTGTTAGGTTGACCCTTTTGTGAGCGGGCAACGGTGTTGAACCTGCCGCTGGTAGCAATTCATGAAACCCATCGGAATTCTCCTTCGTAAGTGTTCTGTAATCAAAATACTTAATATTGACACCTTGCTTCAGGACTGTAGTTGAAAATATTGGATTCGTCCTCTGAGTTCCTATTTTGGCACTGCAGGCAGGCAATTCATACCATGCGCGATCACTGATAGGATCTCTTTTAAAGCTGGGAAGCGAGGATGATACCAATGACCGATCTGTCAAGACGTTATACAACAGCGGATTGTATCGTGAATTGGTAACAGCAGAATGCATGCTAGTAATCAAGCCAGTAGACGATGGCGATAGAAGTGACAAAACTGCTGACATCAGCTCCAAATCCGTCAGGCTTCCCGTAAGAGCAGCGTACTCGAATTCTTTCTGACTTCTACCAGTAGCTATACCAGCAGTAGGCAGGCCTTCCTCCATTGCATCATGTTTACAGTCGGAAATTTGTTGTTTCAGCACCTCCACGAGCGAACTATATTCTTGCGACAAATTGACAAAAACATGACTGTTATCGTGCCTCTCGGTAGAAGGAATACCGCCATAATGGTTAATGATAAAAAATTTATCAATCTTATACGGCATACATGCAATCAGGTCGCGCATGAAAGCCACCTCATCTCCCGCCAACATCCTTTCAGCATGTTGCTGGCGGTATAAGAACGGCATGATTATTGGAATAATACTACCATATGATGTCTCATGCTGCAATATAATTTCGTGGATACCTGAAGCCAGTGGTTCGCTTATCGGTACCGAATGCAGCCCATTCTTATAGAACGTCTCATGTAATGTCTCGGACTCTGAAATCACGTGCGCCGACGGGCTTAAAACCACCAGAGGCCTGATCCCCAGCAACCGCAGTCTCCCTAGCATGATGGCAAAATCATTGATCAGACCTGCTGAGAATTTTCTGATACCGCGCAAGTATAGCACGCAATGGTGGGCGACCGCGGGATCCCCATATTTAGTTAAATAATCTTTCGCTTCTCTCCTGGTTGCAGTGGACTTCAGCACAGAGAGGATCAGACGCCGATTCTTATAATTGGGCGTATGGTATCCCACTTTCGTGGTCAACAACCGTCTGAACAGCATATGCTCATATGCTCAGTGTCATGAACTTGCGCTGCTGGCCCCAGATAGTTCAATATAATTTTTCATTTTCGTACAACTTATATACCATCGATGACTCCTACGGCAGCTGGCGCAATGCAAAGGGTAACATGTTGCTGGGCTTCCCTGAGTCCCCGAGTGAAGCCTTAGCTTTGGTGAGGTATTCGCAGGTTTCGGACCCGCACTATATAAATATTTATGTTCACGTGATCGTGGCGGTTCCTGCGTGTAGCCCAGCATGCTGAATGATTTTGGATGCCTTTTACTTGACAGAGAAGGTATCGTGAAGTCCTAGATCTAGCGTCAGATAGATTGAGCTAAACCCGTTCGTGGATGGCCCTCCCCAGAAACCTACAGGACACGTTTTCTTTACAAGAAGTACAATTTCTGGTAGAGAATGAGCCCATCAAGATAATGCCCAGGATCACCACCAAGCCAATCCGGCGTAAAGCGGCATCAACGCCGTCTGCGGTCTCATCGGTGCGCTGGAAACTCATAACTACAGACGACCACAATGTCAACAACATGGTGGCGATGAGCAGCACCGAGGTTTCGCTGTGGCTGGCGCTGTTGCTTAAGCAGCAGGGTAAGTGTAGTATTGTGGCGCCCGCGTGGCTGACAATCAAGCAGCTGGATAGCTTTCTTGAGTTTGAGCTTCAGAATGCGTCGAGGTTTGCCAACCTGCCGTGGAACTGGCTCATCATCGCACACCTGCTGTTCCAGAAAGCGGCCGATGACTTCAGAGACCCTGTGCATATATTACGAGCGAAAATCCAGGACCTGCGAGAGGCAAGACTGGGCAAGATCGCGAAAGGCCTGCAGCATCTCAACGAGTCCCATCTGCAGCTGGACAACTTATCCCTCTCGGAAATTAACGAAATGCGGCCATTCGCAGTGGGTGTAATGGACAAGTTGAGGGACATCCATGCGGCTGCAGCAGATAGGGAGCAGTACGATAACGATATATAGCTGATAATACTCGCAGCCTCACAGCAAACTTGGCATATGGCACGGAGCCTGGCCTCGGGCCGGCGTGAAGAGCAAAAAATAATGAGAGCTACGGGATTCGAACCCGCGAATCCGTAGATATCAGAGATCTTGCTTGTAAGGAGCCTAAATCTGACGCCTTAACCACTCGGCCAAACTCTCTATTTTCTGTCAGAAAAGCGTCATCTTGAGCTACATAAGGAAGCCTGCCACAAAAATGTTGGAAGAGCGTTTGCCGCCAAGCAAAATATCCTATCTCCTGTCGAAAAGCTAAAGTCCATTACGGGGAAACCGAGGCTGCTTTAGATGCGAGGAGCACTCCCGGTTGCATATCCTTGGCGCCTAAAGGTGGAAGCATAGTGGAATGAACCAATGTCCTTCTTTTTACGCCCAAGCTATCTTCGTAGGGGTATGAATGGATGGCGTAATTGAGCTGAATGGTCCTTCAGTACATGTAATTCGTATTTTCTTTCCAATGTGAGGTTTTGGTAGTCATAACTGGACAGGGGCGGGTGTTTCAATTCCGAAAGTCGTTTTCCAGATCTAAGGATCAGCAATTCACACGTGATGTGGTTCAGCATATATTGCACCCGTGTACAAGAACGTTGGGAACGTTCGAAAGGACGGCGGGTATCGGTACTGTACGCTGCTGTTATCCTTATTTAATCAAAATTAAGTACGGGCACAAGAAGGATAGCGGGAACCTCGATGGTCTCAGAAATCCAAAACAGTGTCACCTAATACACTGGGCGGGTTGTGGGCTAAGTGGTATCAGTAGTCAAACACTGTAGCCCGGGTAAATGAAGATACACTGGAATTGGTGCTTGTAACCCAGATTTGATGGGATACGCGCGCATGTTTGAACGTAGCACCCTTCATGGCCCTTGAGACTTCGTTCCCTCGGAGGACAACCGCCGGAGGCTCTGATTTACAGGTCCTGCCCCTTCGTGCGATTGCGGCCCCCAGTAAAACCGTCAACGGTGTAGATAGAATTCCCGTCGCAGAGATGAGCAGACAGACCCATATAAATATGCCTCTAAATTAACTGGCATGCGCACGGATCAAAAATTAATAAGACTGTTTGTGTTTGCACAAGAACAACATATATACCATTATAGATTATTACATTAACAATAACAATATCAAGCACCAGCAGACAAAGATGCAAGTTTGGCACCTCTCCAGATTGTTCCACATCCCATATTTCAACAGATCGCCGTTAAAGCTCCAGGCCGCGCCAGAGGAGCAGCTGTTTATCAGAGACCGGATAAATAAGGAAGGCTATGTCGAGGTACAGCTAGAGGAACGTACTGAGAAGATCAGTGCGAAGGCTAGACTCTCGACTAAAAAAACAGGGTCTCCATGTTCGGTCTCAGGCGGCGGCTACGAGGAGAGGGCAGATGAAGTCGATGTGTCGATTTCCGAGTTTATCACCTTCCGAAACCAGCTTCAAGAGTCCAACAAGCGTCAGGGACCGCACCCTAGTGCTAACATTCGGGTACGGAGAGCACTGCGCAGGGCTAACAGATTGCAGGATCCATCGCAGAGGATCCAGATTGTCTCTTCTGGGAATTGGCAAAACCGCCGCAACGAGTCACCGGTAAACATGGCAGATATTGACCTGGCGGAACCTCAAGATGATGACCCATACAACGACAAGGATAACCGTCGTTCCAAGTACGTGGTAAGACATGGTTGGGGCCTAAAAAAGGGTACAAGAACAGCGAAGTGTTGAAGGGCGGCAATTCCGCGCTTCTAATCCGTGACTATACATGTCGACCTACAGCGACTACGTTCTAGTATAGTACCTACGTAATCTAATGAATATATCGTGGTAAATTACTAACCGCTTATCATCTGCAGGTGAACCCTTCGAGCGAAACCATTAATGTCCGCTGTATACCCCGCCGAGCCGACAAAAAAAGCTGTCACAGCACGGAGACAGATGCCACAAAGTGCGTCCAAACTTATTACTCGGGTAGCACGCGTTCGAAGCTCATGTAACAAGCACTCTAGTAGATACATCCGAGAAAATGCCCGACCTACGCCGATACGCATAGTAACCATTTCTCTATTACATAATAAAACCTATCACTAGACCTGTGCGTGCTCAGGCGCAGCTGAGGTATCGCGAAGTGGCAGGTATATGCAAGAATCACCTACACCGAGGAGACCTCACTTTGGCACGTGCTATATAGTGGTCCTTAAAAACGGCGGTGAATTTTGTATGTAGAATGATATCCTAGAGCTTCTATCTACGACAGACATATTCCGCCCTTCTATGCCAGATAATACATTTGGTCAACTTTTAATTTCGACCTCCCAATTGTAGAAGCCCATGCAACCATGCGTGGCAACTAATTTGTATAGTTTAGATTCTCAAAGCCTATACACATACCTCAATTAAATAATTTACGGATATGAATTAATAACGTGTAAGTCTTGAAAAGTTTTGGTTAGCAAGGGCTGCCAATGTGATATCAAATATATTTCTCACGGCGAAAGCTCCTCTTTCTCCGAAGGTGAATCATCACTGCTGGAAGAGGAATCCGACACGGCTTCGTCATCGTCATCGTCGTCGTCCTCGTCGTCGTCCTCATCATCCTCGTCCTCATCGTCTTCGTCTTCGTCGTCTTCGTCGTCCTCGTCGTCGTCATCTTCGTCGTCGTCGTCGGTTTCGTCGTCGTCTTCATCGTCGTCCTCGGCGGACAAGAACGAGGGCTCCTTTTCAGGGTCCCATAAGGCAATGGCTATGTTGTTGGTGGCATATGTGATGCCAGATAAAAATGGCGGGATCTCTAGGCAGGTCGCAACAAGCCCGAATGCAACGTACTGCCCAAAGTTGTCGTAGAAGCGCTCTTCACGTTGGATATTGTTGAAGCCGCGTAGGCGCAAGTACTTGGCCAAGTAAAGTCTCGTGACAAATGGCGAAATGAGTATATTGAAAAACACAGGCCCAAAGACAGGGATCGCCGAAACCAATATCAAGACCACCATGGTGAAGGCCCCGGCCATGTACTCAAGCATCTTCCACGGGAAGTGGTTCATCCAGAAGTACGGCGTATCTAGCGGGTAGAAGAGCTTCACGGGGACCGGCGGGTTCTCCAACAACTCGATGTTCCCATTTACCTTCAACGCGTTCTTCAACGTGTACCGCGACACCTGCGACATGCGGAGCACCATCATCGCTAGGTTGTTTGTGTGGAGCAACATGTGCAACCACGCCATCACGATCCCCGCCGGCCCGAGAATCACCGAGAGCCCCAGATACACGGGGAAGATCGTGAGGAAGTAGATCACGGTAATCACAATGTATATCGCCGAGTAGAACACAAATATACTGATATTCACCACGAAATATCGCCGCGTCGTGCAGCTTCGGATAAGTGCGCGCACCGGGTATCGATACGCCTGATCCCTGAAGAAGTCCGGCGTGGCGTTGGTGGCGATGTTGGTCGCTCTACTCGTGATGAGCAAGATTCTGTCCTGCACGAACCCCACCGTAAGCTCCCGGAGGCCCATGGGAACCTCCTCGATCGCCTGGAACTCCTGCCCTCCATACTTGTAGATTACGCCACTGATAGCAGATATGATCAACGATCCCGCGAACGACATTATGCAAAATCCGGCTGCAGTGGCTGCTTCGATATTGAGGGGGCAGGTGGCAACAGTCCGGGCTCTCGGGTATGCTTATTTATAGTCGGCGTTTTTGATTTTTGCTATAGCCGCCGAGCGTCCCTCGACAATTTAGATCCTGCTCAGACACAAAAACGACAGCTTCTAGCTGCTATCCGTCGCTCTGGTGTATCTAACCGATCTATCTGTGGCTGACGCATAGACTGTCCGACGCGGGATCGATCGGTGCACTTAAAGCCAGATTATATAAGCAGCTTTGACTCTCGAGCCTGTTTTCCGCCTGATTAGGTTGCGGGGATAGTGAGCGGCGGCATGGCCGGCGATACGGAGGTAGGGTAGGATACGGCGGCCGAGCAGCGATACAATAACAGTACGGCACCGATTGGTTGCAGCTTGAGCCGGCTGGCAGGCTTGCAGGCAGTTGGTGCGCGGGACCGGGTGCTTGACCGCACGCTGACACCGGGGCGACGGCGGGCGACATTTAGACGTTGCGCAGACGCAGCGTTCGTGGAGTGACAGAGGAACGGCGCTTCTGCCGCAGTTTGTTCTGGCGTCGCTGCAGCAGACGCATTGTTCACCACAAAAGCCAATCGGCGTTGCTTTTCAGCGCAACTGCGACAAAAATTCAGGCTGGCTTGAGCAGCAAGCATCGTATATAAGAGGGCAGAGAACGGTTCCATCAGGAATTGGTCGCAGAACTGCAAGCGACAATGAAGTACTCCAATCTAGTTTTGACCGCCGGAACGTGTGCGCAGGCGTTCTTGGTGCCCGAAAGGTGGGCAGATGCCATGGCGGAGGCCATCGCGCCCGTGGCACGCAATCCGCTTCTATTCAATGAGGAGGCCAAGTTGGTACCGAACCTTTTCCGGCAGGACAAACCATTGGTTTCGTCAGAGAAGTTGCAGGAGATGGTCACGGTTGAGCAATTGAACTCTAGCGCGTGGGAGCTTTATCGGATTGCGACGATGTCGACGCCGGAGTACGGGCATCCCACGCGGGTGATCGGTTCTGCAGGCCACAACGGGACGGTGGAATACATATTGGAAGAGCTCGGCAAGTTGGGAGACTACTACAACGTGTCGGTGCAGGGCTTCAGTGCGCTTGTGGGCGAGCTACGGTCGTACAATTTGACGTACATGAACGACACAGATGTGCCCTCGGTGAATGTGCTACAGTACTCTCCGCCAGTGGAGCGCTTCCAGGGTAAGCTATTGCACGTGCCCAACCTAGGCTGTGACGAAGAGGACTACCGTGCCTTGGTTGTGGGCGCGGATGATATTGCTTTAATCGAGCGTGGGGAGTGTACATTCGGCAGAAAGAGCGTGCTAGCCGGGACATTCGGCTTCAAGGCTGCGATTATCTACAATAACGAGCCAGCGGGAGGCGAAATCTCCGGGACGCTAGGCAGTCCTGTCGAGCACATGATCTCCACTCTCAGCGTATCCTATGATGTGGGCAACGATCTTGTCGCCGCTATTAGCACAGATCCCACATTTTCCCTAAACGTCGCCGTTGACTCTGTCGTCAAAGAAATTATAACGCAGAACGTCATTGCGGACACCACTGGCGGCGACCCAAATAATATTGTGAGCTTGGGTGCGCACTCCGATTCAGTTTTCGCGGGGCCGGGCATTAACGATGACGGTTCGGGCACCATTTCGTTGCTAACCGTGGCAAAGCACTTGGCGAACTTCAGCGTTAAGAACAAGGTTCGTTTTGCATGGTGGACCGCTGAAGAGGAGGGGCTACTAGGGTCTGAGTACTATGTCAGCCAGCTAACCCCCGAAGAAAACCAGAAGATTAGATTATTCATGGACTATGACATGATGGCATCTCCCAACTATGAGTACGAGGTGTATGATGCGAACAACAAGGAGAATCCAGCTGGCTCTGAGGAACTAAAGAACTTGTATATTGACTACTATGTTTCCCACGGCTTGAACTATACTTTGATTCCATTTGATGGTAGATCCGATTATGTCGCTTTCATTCAGAATGGCATCCCAGGTGGCGGCATTGCCACGGGAGCTGAGAAAATGAACGCTCTAAATAATGAGCCATTTGACAAGTGCTACCACCAGCTATGCGACGACACAAGCAACTTGAACTTTGACGCATTTATGGTCAACACCAAGCTAATTGCCCATTCTGTTGCCACCTACGCTGCATCGCTAGAGGACTTCCCATTGAGAAACACGGATGGTCTGGTCACTCTGTCTGCGATTTCACAGTCGCCACAGTTCCACTACAAGGGTAACAGCTTGATTTATTGAGCGGCTGCATATAACGGGCGCGCTTCGCATCCGATGACTTACATGGATTACCACACGAATGCGTGGCTACATTTAGCTTTTTCATACGTCCAGTTCAAATATGTCCTCCCTATTACATACATACGTCTCTACAGCTGATATAGAAGATTCCTTAGCGGTAAGTACTTAATGTTTTGTAATAGGAAGCAAGAGACATGCCACTGCCATGCAAACTAGAAAGGTTTAAAGCCCTTTTTAAAGTTGAACATCGGTCCAGAGTTGCGGTAGAACTGCTGATTATTGCCACCAGAGTACTGGTTGCCTCCACCGGAACGTAGCATGTCGTATTCTTTGCGTTTAGCTTCATCACTCAAAACCTCGTACGCCTCGTTAATGGACGACATCTTTTCCTCCACCTTAGCTTTCTCATCATCAGGCAGGCTGCCCTGTTTATCAGGATGGTATTTTTTTGTCAAGTGCAGATACGCCCTTCTAATATCTTTGGCATTAGCATCGTTCGAGACACCCAGTATCTTATAATAATTCTTGTTTGTGCTTGGTGGCTGATGGGGCTGCTGCTGCTGCTGCTGCTGCTGCTGCCCTGTAGAATTGCTGCTGATATTGCCGTTCAAAGAACTGCTGTTGGTATTGTTCCTGCTTTTGCCTCTGCCGCCCTATAGCTCTGGAGATATGCGCAATGAGTCGTATCGTAAATTTATTACTTCCTGCTTCTGCAGCCTTCTTGTGGTTCTCAATAAAACTGCTTAAAATATTCCAGTGTTGAGAAGCATCAGTAGTTGCGCCCTTGCGTTCCATATGCACGAGCTTAGCAGCAATACGTTTTACTAGATGGAAAGCCAAGTGTGGATAGGTCTCATACGCTGCTTTGAGGACCTCCGGAACGCCGTCCGGAGAATTGACCTTTGTGAGATAATTGGAGATGAGAGAATGCTCTTTTGGTGTAAGAACCTGCTTTAACGCACGGTCACAGAATTTATTAGCATTTTTGCTTGAGGATTTCATGTCGAATGCCAAGCAAATAAGCACATCTAGTGATGTTTGGAATTCAGTGGGCTCAGAAAGTTTTGTATACTTGCTTTGCACAGGCGCGTTAGAAAGCGGCCGATTATTTAGCAGCCCCAACACATGCTCTTCTGCGATTTTCTTAAACATCGCATAATTATTCTTAAAAGGTGTCGTCGTCTTTATTAGTGGCTTCGTATCCTTCACCATTAAATTTATTATATCATCCCAGCTCTGGTTTTCTAGTCCAAAATACTCCTCTCCATCTGTCAGCGCACTTGCTGACACCTTAATAGACTTGTTCCACTTGTTCCAGAGTTTCATGAGATCTTTGCACGGCTTATAGTCCATATCAAGGCTCAGACATTTCTTCAATGTAGCACCCGGCGGGGAGTTAAGCAGAAACCACTGCAGAACGCTTACGCGGTATTGTAGCTCCAATCTATCATTTAGAGAAATGCTCGTGGCATATTTATCTGCTAGCAGCATGTAGTTCTCAACCACCCGCTGCGCAGTATTCAGATCCAGCGACTCTGACAGCTCATTTAAGAGCACATCGGTGTGGTTGACTCGCAGCTGGTAATCGAGCGGAGAAATAGATTCCAGGGCCTGGTACACATCGTCCCCGTCGGCCTGCGTAATATTATCAAGGAGCGCGTAGTACGCTAGCTTGTCGTTGTCGTCATCCTCGATATGATCCCAGAGAGCCAGCTTCTTGTATAGGTCTTGGAGGCGTTCCTCGCTCAGCGCTTTGAAAGAGGGTTCCTCGCTGGCGAGAACCTTCTCAAATGACTCCAGTGCCTTGAGTTCCTGACCCACGGACAGATGCACCACGCCCGACTTGTAATATACCTCGTTTTTCAACCGATCCCACGAAGCACCCTTGCACTGTTCCACCATCGGAATGATGCTGTGGAATGAGCTCAGGGACGACTTGTCAATGGTAAGAGACTGCATCAGCTCAGTAGCCTGCTGAAGGTCACATTCGACCTTCTCGCAGTGTACAGAGAAGGGTAGCAATAAGAGGGGCAGTAATCTGCGCATGGTGACGTAGAAAGCCTTCTTTAGCACGTTCTAAGCTTAATAATGGTACTGTGAAGTCTTGCTTCAGTAGTAGAGGTCTGCAGCGTGTTCCAATATATATCGTACTGCACGATATAGATATGGGTGACGTGTAAAAAAAGAATGAAACGGACAGGAATTGAACCTGCAACCCTTCGATTGCAATTTCCGGAAAATCCAGGATTTAACTGGAGTCGAAAGCTCTACCATTGAGCCACCGCTTCATCTTCTGTGGTTAAAGCATAGATATACTAATAATAATACTAGGTGCACGTGATCGCGACCGCTTTGTAGATATGGGTTCTGTAGATCAGAAGGATCATAGTGGGGTACTACTGGATATATTATATCTTATACTGGTTGTGTTGCTGACAGCTTGTTCTCCACTGTTCTGAAACATAAGCTCGTTTGTTTTTCCTTGTATTTAGACCTCGATCTTGAAGAAGTGCAAACTGTACGCAAAAGGTGCAGGCTAGGTGTGCGACTTAGCAGGCAATTGGATGTTTAGGCGGTTTTAACGTCGGGTATCTAGCTACTGGATAGCTGTCAGAGCGCTCTTGCATGCAAGGAGAGGTAACTCCTAGCTTCCTTTTGAAAGAATAACACTTTGGCTCCGGCAATACAGATGGAAACATTCAGTGATAGTTTTGACTACATCCTGCAGCTGACCAAGACGCTCAGTTCACAGTGCTGGAATAATCGGCAAGAAACGCAGAAACTGGAGCAATTGCTCAAGCGGTTGGCGAAGCAGGCGCATATATCATATGAACAGTTTATCAATGAACCGAGTGCTGAGGCGAGCAGGATGTACGAGGAGAACACGCAATTGACGGAGGAAGAGCGGCTTGTACAGGAGAACTATCAGCTTGTGTATCAGATTGAGCAGCAGGAATACCTGAATACCAGATTCTGGATTTTGATTGGGCAGATTAATGAGTTAATTGTGTCTATTCGCAACTTCATTGTGGAGCAGAGGTCTATACGACCGAAAGCAGAGGCAGAGTTTATTGAGCGGAATGTGGCCGAGTGCGAGGAGAAGCTGGTGGAGAACCAGACGCACCTGTCGCAGGCCGGGGAGAACTCGTCGCAGGTCATCGCCGCTCTGCTGCAAGAGCTTGTTCAAGTTTGCAGCGAAGTCAACTGGAACAATGTGCCGCGCGACAGCAGAAGCTTTCAACGGTTACTACAGAAGATGGAGAAGGTGGAAAGGGTACATAATATCACTTTAATCCCGGATATATAGATCTATACACTAGTTTGCTTTAAAGCGCGGAAGTAGCCTAAGGAGGGGGTTCCAGTCCCCGGACACCAGTGGCGCGGACCACGATACAAAGGCCATAACAACGCTTTTATACCTGGGCTTCTGACGCTCTAACAGCATTCGCGCAGCCCGCGCCAGATCTTCATCTGTATCGAGCGGCTCTGTGGCTGCTAGGTGATAAGAGTACCTGCTGCTGAGCTGTTCTTCAATTTTCTGTAGGCGCAGGCCAAATTGGCTAATGCCTTCGTCGATATCACGCATTCTTATGTCAAGCACTTGCACATCGTACTTGAATTTTGCCGCCAAGGATTCCAATTCCTGCATTTCCTTCAATAAGTGACCGTGTTTCGATGCTAATACGTCTTTCTCATTGCGCATATCTCTTGCCTTACTGCGAACAACCTCAACAGCTGCCGCAAGATCTCCAATGCGCTTCTCGAGAGCAACGGCCAAGTCCTCATCATAGGGCTGCTTTTGAGCGGCTAGCGCCTGCACCTTTAGCGTGTCGCGTGCGAGACGAACCAAGGCTGGCTCAAAAGGCATACTCCAGACATTGAAGACATCTTCCACCAGGGACATGCTTGCAGAGCGGGACAGGCGAAGCTGGAACTGCTGCTGTGACGACTGGGACTCTCCGAGGTCTGGTGACGATGAACGCCTATAAAGCTCAGCCCGGTAAAGGGCGCGGTCAATGACTTCAGCAGAGTGGTACGTATACGTACTAGCTGCATTAGGACTCTCAGATATTTCCGGAGGATACGGATTGGAATCAGTAGGTGAGTCGGGGTCCGAATGCATCATTTCATCATTCTGAGTCGTATTGGTTTCCCGTACAGTTGCTTCGCATGCAGTGGGAACATGCTCATAACTGGCTGTAGTAAAATCATGCCATAAGGTACCTTGATGTAATCCTTTTCCACTCCAAAAGGCCCGTAGCGAGCCGCCACTTCGCAAGCGGGACACAAGTTTCTCAAGGTCGGTAGTCAGTATGTCGCTGGAAAGATGAATTGGATTCCCCTTACCTGCAATATCCTGCACTGTTGACTTCACTACTCTTTTGAATTTAAATATATCCGTATTGGACGTCTTGGATGTGACCTCAAAAAGCTTACTGACGGTCCTGAGGTCGAGGCATGCAGTTTTCTCGAGCCCATACCGCCTCTGGAAGGCATACACAGCCGAAAACATCGAGCTTTCATCTAACGGATCTTTCAACGAACTCACGTCGGCCACAACCAGTTTGAAGTAGCAGGCAAGTAGAAGGCTGACCACCGCGGACACCGACAAAGGACCGAGCGCATTCTCCTTGCGCGGGCGTTCCACCGCCAAGTAGGTCGTTCCGTACACCGCCCACCACTCCTCCAGCGCAGCCTCCGTACGCTGGCATAGTATGCCGTCCTGGAACTCACGCCCTAGAACACCAAAATAGCCGAGTATTAACTGGACCAGCTGGACCAGCTGGACCACGCTGCGTTTCGCCTGCTCAAAGTCCCGCATTGGTATCTTGTAGAGCTGTAGAAACTTGTCCAAGGACGCAGGCAAGGGTTCCGCACACAGCAACGCAGACCGACCTGCGCAGCCAAGTCTCTTTAGATTGAAATTGATTTGGTACCTTGGCCACACAGATCGCAGGTCTCCTCCCTCCACGTGCAAAAGGTTTAGCGTCGATGGCACTTGCGAAATATTCGTGATGATCACCTGCCGCCCCTCTCCGGGCTCCTGTGCTGTGCTATACGCTGCCACCTGTCTCCGCCACTGTCGCAGCAATTCGGGCCATGTCCCCTCATCCGTTGGCACTCGCAAATCTACGCCATGCAGCACGTCTTGCGCATTTCCAGTGTAAGTCACCACTACCGTCGTTGCCTGCCTTTCGTATACCCACTGTTCGACGACATATAGCTCGTACCCACCAAGTGCCACTTCCTGGAACGCATATTCTTCCAGAGCGCCCCGCGACCTGAACACTGCCCGGAAGTCTGGCATGACATACTTTATCCATCCGCCATGGGCCTCGACCTCTCCATCATCTGTCGCTTTGCGCAAACCTCGCGAGTTATTTTGGGCACTATCCATACTTCAGCTCCATCTAAGACTTACCTCTAGCTCCTAAACCTCCTAGCAAGTGGTTGATAGATGATATGGAGTTGTGGGCCTCATCTCAGTCCGTCATAAGGCATGTTAACCATCACAGAAAACGATTTAAAAGGGACACCCCACAACTTCAACCACTACAAATACCAGTAAGGTATGCGCTAGGAAGCAGTTGGCGTTACTGGCTGTTAGGAGACACAACGGATATCGAAAGCTTTTGACAGCGGGGATTCTGTGTGCATTGGTGTTCCTGCACGCAGTTACTAGATAGTGGCCGTATACATAAGGTACACACACTGACAGGGTGGCAGACAAAACAACGGTAATTCGACGACATGATGCTACTATCGATACGGTCCGAGGAGGCGATGTTCCGATCTGCCAATATGACTTATATCGAGTTGTATATCCCGCTTGAGATTGCGCGCGAGGTTGTTTGTGTATTAGGTAACCTCGGGAGCGTAATGTTAAAGGATATGAACAGAGACCTGAGCACGTTTCAGCGTGGGTACGTCAATCAGGTCAGGAGGTTTGACGAGGTGGCGCGGCAGGTTGGATATATGGAGGGTGTGGTAAAGAGGCACAAGAATGAGACCTGGCGGTACCTGTATCGGCATCTGCAGCGCGAAGAGCAACAGGAGTACCCCGGCCGGGAGCATCCCACACTTGCACAGCTGATCGGGTCAATGCACACGCACTCGATTGATTCGGTAGATGAGGTTGCAGAGGAAATCATGCAGTTCGAGGGGCGTGTGAGGCAGCTTGACGAGAGTCTCGTAGCGATGCGCGAGCGACTGTCAAAACTTGTGCATGAGCGGCGTGTGATGTTCACATGCGAGCACTTTCTTGAGGTCCACCCCGGCATTGGAGAGCGACTACCTGCTCACCGCGCGGGGTTTGAAGCCGATGAATTTGAACTCACGCGCGTCGGGGAGGAGGGAGAGGAGAGCGCAAGCCAGCTCTCTTTTGACATTTCGGATGACGCCGAAACACAACTGCCAGGAGACGCGCGCACACTATTCGAACCAGTATATCGTCATCAGTACCTACTCACAGGCTCAATTGAGCGTGCTAAGGTAGAAACGCTCAACAAGATATTGTGGCGCCTTCTTCGCGGAAACGTTTTCTTCCAAAACTTCCCTGTCTCTGTGTCGCAGCTGGAAGACGATGAGGCGGATATGGAGACTGACTGCTTTATCGTGTTCACTCATGGTGAGGTCTTACTAAATAAGGCGAGGAAGGTGATAGAGTCCCTTAATGGTACGATATATCCGTTTATGCAGGGCGGGGCGACGGTGCAGGAATTGAACGACAAGATAGCGGACCTTAAGCAGATATGTTCTACGACGGAGCAGACACTTCATACCGAACTTTTCTTGGTTGCCAACCAATTGCCAATGTGGAATGCTATTATCAAGCGTGAAAAGTACATCTACGCCGCTTTGAATTTGTTCAGGCAAGAGTCACAGGGTCTCGTTGCAGAGGGATGGCTTCCCACATCTGACCTACCAGGAGTTCAGGCAGCATTGAAAGACTATGGCGAGAGTGTAGGGTCTGCAAATTCAGCAGTTTTGAACGTAATCTCAACAACCAGGACACCGCCGACTTTCCATAGGACCAACAAGTTTACCCAGGCGTTCCAGTCGATTGTTGATGCCTATGGTGTTGCGACTTATAAAGAAGTGAATCCCGGTTTGGCTACTATCGTTACATTTCCATTCATGTTTGCAGTTATGTTTGGTGATACTGGTCATGGTGCGTTGATGCTTATAGCCGCGCTCTATTTGGTCTTAAACGAAAAGAAGTTAGGGGCAATGAAACGAGGTGAGATTTTCGACATGGCATACACAGGAAGATATGTTATCCTGCTGATGGGAATATTTTCTATCTATACCGGTATAATGTACAATGACATTTTTTCCAAATCCATGCATTTATTTTCCACTGGCTGGAAATGGCCCTCGCACTTTAAGGAGGGTGAGATGATTCAAGCTGAGCAAGTTGGCGTTTACCCGTTTGGCTTGGACTATGCCTGGCACGGTTCGGAAAATAGTTTGTTATTCACGAACTCATATAAAATGAAATTATCAATCCTTCTAGGCTTTATCCACATGTCATACTCATATATGTTTTCCTATGTCAATTATCAGTTTAAGGGCTCGAGAATTGATATTGTGGGCAACTTCATTCCAGGATTAATATTTATGCAATCTATATTTGGATACTTATCATGGGCGATTATTTACAAGTGGTCAAAGGATTGGGTTAAGGATGAGCTCCCCGCTCCTGGGCTATTAAACATGTTGATTAATATGTTTTTATCTCCTGGAGTCGTGGATGAAAAATTGTACAGGGGCCAGAGCTTTCTTCAAGTTGTCCTTTTACTAGCTGCCCTTGTTTGCGTTCCCTGGCTACTTCTCTACAAACCGTTGATGTTGAAGAGGCAGAATGACATAGCTCTCAGCAAAGGATTTAGAAGTCTCAGAGACCAACGCGTGCACGAGATACTTCTGGAAGCACAAGAAAACGCAGGCGAAGAAATGCTGGTCGCAGATTATGAAAATGAAGACGACTCGCCAGAAGAGTTCAATTTCGGTGACGTTATGATACATCAGGTCATCCACACCATTGAGTTTTGTTTGAATTGTATTTCCCATACTGCATCTTATCTCAGATTATGGGCCTTATCTCTAGCACATGCTCAACTTTCAACCGTCTTGTGGTCTATGACGATTCAGAATGCGTTTTCTGACTCCAATCCTGGCTCATTCTTCGCTGTTGCAAAGGTGGTGGTTTTGTTTGCCATGTGGTTTGTTTTGACTGTTTGCATTTTGGTCTTAATGGAAGGAACGTCGGCTATGTTGCACTCATTAAGATTGCATTGGGTGGAAGCGATGTCGAAGTTCTTCGAAGGTGAAGGCTATGCTTACGAGCCGTTTTCTTTCAAGGCTATCAACAGTGATGATGAATAGTATCGAAATACCTGAACTATAAAAGTTGAACGAGGTTACATGTGTCAGGAATCGAGTGCCTGATGAATAGCATACTTGAAATTTAGAAAAATCATCGGCCTTTAAAGTTGACATAAATACAGCGTACAAACATATCTACTATTCACTTTTATAGTTCATCGTGATCGATGTCGGGGGTAGAAGTACCCGCGCTAGAGGTGGAGGCATCTGCTGACTGTTGTGTAGATGTCGCTTTTTCTTCATCTTCTAAGGTAGAGGCAGACGACGATGCTGCTTCTTTGCTCTTTTCCTCCTTCCTCTTGGCGGCCCTCAATTTTCTTGTATATAGTGAGTTTAGCTCGCGCAAGCGGTAGGCATGTGCTCTCTCGCGGAGTTTCTGCAGGTTTCCGAGGCGCTCTAGATGATCTTCGGCTTCCAAAAGCAACTCAACTAATTGTTCGCGATCGATCTTATCAAACGCATCTGGTGTGAGTATGGTCTCGACCTCACGCAGTGTGTTGTTGAGAGCGGCCAATGCTGACTCTCCCGAGGCTGAATGGTAATGTAAATTCTTTGGAACCTTCAGTTTTTTATATTCTCTAGTAACATTCAAACCGATGGAGTCGAAATCATCCTTAAGTTCATCAGCCTGTGCCAATACAGTATGCTTATATTCCTTAAAGGCAGAAACGGCTTCTGACATGTTTTTATGTAGAAGCTCAAACCGTGGGAGATCCAGAACCTCATCATATCTGGAAAGGTAACGCCCAAGCAACCCACGCAGGGACGTAATCTCATCTAGTCTGCTGTGAATATCGTCAATTGAAGCATCTGAAGAATCATAATCTAACCATTCCAGATTCGTGCTTACAGACTCAGCCAATCTTTCCACATAGTCACTAGCGCCCTTCTCGCTAACTTCAGGTGTCTCCAACCACTCGCGGGTGGAATAAATGAACGACTCTAACTGGTTCAAAACATTCTGCTTCTTCAGTTCCTCCTCCTCCGCGCGATCCCATTTTGACATTCTGAGCTTTGCTTCGGTCAACGCCTTGTTAATTAGCGGCCCCAGGTAAGTATACGTTTCCTTAACCTCCAATTTCGCACTTTTCAGCTTTTGGGGGACCGCAGCAGCAGTATCCTGTTCACCTTCCGCTACCTCGGGATTTCCCCAACATAGTGCTTCCACCTTCACAGGCGCAGGGACTCTGTTTGCATTGAGATCGAAAGTGGCATTATAAGTGACACCCATGGGGCATATTTCCTTGGTAAACTTATCCTTTGTCTGCCGAACCTCCAGCTTCTTGAATAATCTCCCCCCCTCGTACAATTCAAGCTGCAATGCGCCTGTAAATTCGTCTTGGGAAATTGGCAGAAGAGCGGTCTTTGTCGCAGGATATACAGAGCCAACAGGAAATAATTCGATGGGGGCTTCCTGGCCCGCAACCTTTACGCTGTAGGAATACAAGGACCGGTCAACAACGTCCAGTGGTCTAGTCCTAAATGTCCTGGATAATTGTGCTCCCCTGACAGCTACACCGTTAACACAAGCTTCATCCGCATTCACACTCTTGGAAATCGTTGCTGCGCCCACACATTGGGCTAGTCGGTCCTGTACACTAGGCACGCGGGATGAGCCACCAGTGAGGATCACCGCATCCAGCTGGTCCAAAGATACCTGCGCCGAGCCAAATTGGCCGGCCAGCGCGTCCTCAATAGGAACGCATACCGAATCCAAAGCAGGCTGCATACGCTTTTCCACCTCATCTCTGTGTAATAGCATCTTGAAGTCGATGTCCTTGAACAAAGACTCAATACTAACGGGTGCCTCAGTATTAACGCTCAAAATTAGCTTGGCACGCTCCGCAGCCTGCAACACCTTGCTGCGCGACCGAGGGCTTGCCTCAAGCTGCGATGCCTGCAGAGCTGGTTGCGCTTCCAGGAAACGCTCCTCAATAATGTCCGCGATCGCCTGCGTGAAGCGCGCCCCGCTGACCGCCTCAGTGTGCCCGAAACCGATTAGCTCGATCTTCAACGGCTCGTCCGCAGGCTGCTCGATCGAAACCAACGTCGCCTTCGCAGAGCTTGCGCCTGCGTCATACACAAGATAGTAGTAGGCCCGCCCCGTATCGAACGCACGCTTCAGGGCGAAGTCCACAGCCACACTGAGGCCTTCGCTCACCAGGTACGTCTGTCCTACAGGAACGAGGGCCGCCGCATCCAGCAGCGCGTTGCGCTGTTCCACCGTGAAGTACTCCGGAACCGCCAGCGCCAGCTGCGACACCCTGTCGCTGCTGTGGTTCTCCTGCATCAGCCCCTCGGCACGCCGCACGTACTGCTGCAGGCCCATCGCCACCACCTCCTCCACGGAAACCTCCTGTCCCGCCACCTCAAAGCCCACGCTCCCCCGACCCGTGCCGGAAACCTTTACGCCCGGGTGCCCGCGCCGCCACACTTCCAGGTCCTCACCGGCCTGCCGCCCCAGCAGCTCCTTCGTGTGCAGTAGCGCGCTCTCCGGCTGCCTTGCCGCCGCAGCGCTCGCCGCCGACCCGTATGTGCGCTCGATCCGCCCCATCACTTCCCGCACACACACCCCATTCTCGTCCTTCCGCTTGGAGTCCGGCGTCAGCACTATCTCCAGTGGCGCCGCAGGGGAAACCACCACCGCCTTGCCGAACTGTTGCCCGTAGTCTACTCCCAGCAGCGCCCCAGCCACCGCAGACCCATGGAGAGCCGCTGCTAGCCAAACTAAAGCTACTTTCCCGAGCTTCATCGCGCTGCAAACTGAGTTCTAGCCTCGTTACTCGCTCTGAACTTGTAGTTTCCTCAGTAGAACTCGGCCGAACTTGCACCGTGTTCTTTAAATCTCGCCTACCGGACAGAACTACTGGCCCAGGGTTGCTAACACCAAAAGGAAAGTCTCAGTACATACCCGAATGCACCGTAGCTGACCATATACAGGCTACAGTAAATCGCAGACGGCGCATGGGCTCGCTAGCAGATCTTGGGAAGCGAGCACGTGAGAAAAAGGTCTGGGTGGTGAACTTTTCACCGCCGCAAGCCTGACATGGAAAAGCTTTGTGAATGGTAGCAGCGGTGACCATAGAGCTGCTAACAAGGGCATCGAGGTTGGGATCAGGGAGATGAGCAGCAATCTAGAGAACCTGCGGTCCAGGATCATGGCTAGTATAAATAGCAAGAAGGAGGAGAAGAAGGTGCCGACGGGGCCCAGAGCGGCAATGGGCGCATCGGAGGGAGCTGCAAGCAGTGAAAGTGGGAATAATGGGGCTTGGCAGGGTGCAGAGAGAGCGGGGAAGAGCGCGGAGAGCAACGAGGTGCGCGGGGGACGTGGGGACGCAAGGACGCGCGGCGGAGCTGGCGGATCATGGCGCGGTGGGCACCAGACCGCATCCAATAGCATGCCTCTGGGCGCGCCGAGCCGATTTGGGGGCGGCGGCGAGGGGCGATGGGGGCCAGGGAGCAGCGACGGCGGATGGAACGCGCCGGGGTACGACGCGCGGCGCGGCGGGCGCGTAGGCAGCCGATACGGCGGGCGGTTTGACGGAGGGCCCGGGCGCATCGGCAAGCCTGCGGGCGGCGGGCGGGGCTACAGCGGCCCTGGACGCTTCCGCGACGGGCCGGGGCGCATGGCGCCAGCGGCGCGGGGGATGGGGCGCAAGTCGCGGGGCTCCGGGCCGCCGTTTGCGCGCGAGTGGGTGCCCGATGAGCGGGAGGTGGACTGGTCGCGCGTACCTGCGCTGGAAGAACGGAAGCGGCTGCGGCCCACGCGGTGGGATGTGACGCCGAGGGGCTTTGAGCACGTTCCTGCCGAGCGTGCCAAGCTGTCTGGCTTGTTCCCGTTGCCGGGCCAGCCGCAAGAGTTGGACCGTATGACGCTGGAGGGCATCGCTGAGAAGGGCGCGCTGAATAGGCGAACGAAGATCCTGTTTGAAGATCCTACGAAACAGAACCTCGCGCAGTGCAAGCTCAACCGGACGCTGGTGTTGAGTGGTGAAGGCGTGGCTGACATGGACCGCGTCGCGGCCTGCGTCTCGGACATGCTGAAGAACATCACGCTCGAAGGCGAGCACGTGCTGTCTTCGTGTGAGCAGCGTAAAGGCGTGCTAGTGCTAGAACTAAATTCGGAAGAGTCTGCGATGCTTGTACTGGCCGCGCAAGCATACCTTAAGAAACAGCTTAACTCGCATATCGTGTGGGAGCGGCCGGGAGAGTACGTTGCGCGCATCGATGCCGAGGAGCCGATCTGCGACCGTAACCTCATAGCACTTCTCGATGTCCCGCTACAGGGCGCAAGCGAGGCTCCAGGCTGGCTGCAGGAGCAGGGAATCACATATTCCTGGTTGCATTGTGTGGAGGTTGCTCGGCAGGGCGTCAACATATTCACACGCACAATACTTTATACCCCAACCAGCGCCGAGGCACCATTGCCGTCGTTGCAGGACGTCCATGTGCTCCAACCGAATGCCAGCGAACTTACACAGAACTACTCTGATATATCGTATCAGTCTTTTTCCAAGGTTGTGGCAGTACAGACGCATAAGCCGTCGAAAGTAGTGTGTCTACTGAACGCGGTGGACCCTTTAGAACTCAAAAACGAAGCCTACTACAGGGAGGTCCATGACGCTATCATGTTTGGAACCCCCGTTCTCAACTGCGGGCCTGTGGAGAGCGTCAAGATTCCTGTTCCGGGCCCGGACTTCAGGAATAATTTCGAGAGCGTTTCGCTCCAGATCGGTAAGATCTTCATCAAATTCAAAGAGCTCAGCGGTGCGGAACGCGCGATGCTGATGCTAGCCGGCATGCGCTTTTGCGAACGTACGATTATATGTAGTTACTATAGTGAGCGCGACTTCGACGTGGACCTCTTCTGATCAGTCCAGTCCGTCGTAGCTCGATAAATCTATGCCTGGCTCCGTCAGGTGCCTCACTAACAGCTCGTAGAGCCCAGAAGGAATTTTGGCCACAAACCCCACCCCCAGACGGATGATCTCGTCTGCGTCAAAATCGGGGAACTGTCGCAGTAGGTTCATCGGCGAGTCAGACTGCATGATCTCTGTTCGCATCTTGACCAGCTGAGCGACGATGAACAGCAGGTTCATGTGGAACCCGTATGCAAACATAAAATCCCACAGCCGGCAAACCTGGTCCAGTGGCTTTTGGCAGCTCGAAAGCGTCAGAATAGAGGGCACACCGTATATCTCCGCCGTGAGCAGGTTATCAGAGAGAAACTTGCTTAGTTTTGGATCCACTATCTTGAGGCACTCATCCAGCAAGCGCGCACCTGTATGCACTCCGCTGAGCGAGTGGTCGAGGTATGCAGGAATCATCCGCTGACATACCGTCTCGAACAGTCGGAATGCCATGGGCTCCGCTGGACAGCTGTACAGCAGCGGCGCCAACAGCACGTTCATCCCCTGCACGTAGGTCGCGATGCGCACCGGACCTCGGTCGCCCTCCAGTTCCTGCCGCCATGCAAAGCACGAGAGACACCTCGTCAGGGACTCCTCAGACACCCGTTCCCTGAAGCCCGAGTCTGTTGAAAATGTTCGGAACGTATCGTTTTGTATCTTCTTGTATACCGCCGCCGGCGGCGGACCCCGCTGTGCTAGTCGCATATAACGAGACGTTGCACCCTCCATATCTGTGCGCGAAAGGATCGACCATATATAACAGCGCTGTCGCCGTTCTTCTGGCTCCACACTCACGCCCTCAGCCAATACCAGGTACCGCAGTTGCGATAATGACGAATGCACTATAAGCGGAGGGTGTGAAATGAACTTTTCCATACTGATCGGCACCTGCAAAGTTTTATCGGACTTGCACACCTTCAAGCGCTCTAAGCTCTTCTAATAGCCACAAGGCTACCAATGAACATCCACACTGGTATGTTTTATCGACTGCACCCTCTTTTCTAATATGATGCACACCCAATTTTCGCCTAGTGCTCGAAGTATAAAAAATGCAGGTGAAATCCTCGAGAGATGACCTCGAGCGCGCAGAAAACAATAGACCGAACTCTGGACGTAATAGTGCAGAAAAGCTCAGGGCAAAGCGCAGAACACAAAGATGAAGGGTCTGTTGAGCTCCGTGGTCCTGCTGGCTACAGCATGGACTCACGTGTCTGCTGAAGAGCACGTTTTCAAATGGAAGACAGGGATGGGTATGGCCAACCCCGACACTCTAAAAGAGAGACCAGTGATAACGTGTAATGGTCAGTATCCTTGGCCTGATGTGCGTGTCAAGCGTGGAGACAAGGTGTCTGTTCTTCTAGAGAACGGTTTCGAGAAGTGGAACACAACCCTGCACTTCCACGGGATGTACCAGAACGGTACCAACCAGATGGACGGTCCAGAAATGGTGACTCAGTGTCCTATTCCGCCGGGCGGGTCGATGTGGTACAACTTTACTGTTGAGGGCAACAAGGGAACCTTCTGGTACCACTCCCACACCGCCGGTCAGTTCCAGGATGGTATGAAGGGTGTGTTCGTGATAGAGGATGAGCCTGACAAGTTCCCATACAAGTACGACAAGGAGATGACGTTGGAACTAAGTGAGTGGTACCACGAGGTGGCGGTTGACAAGATTCCAGAGTTCTTGCACTTGTACAACCCTACTGGTGCTGAACCCATCCCACAGAACTTGATCATCAACAACACGAGAAACTTGACATGGAACGTGGAGCCCGACACCACGTATCTGCTGCGTCTAGTCAACACTGGTGGCTTTGTGTCTCAGTACTTCTGGATCGAAGACCACGAAATGGAAGTGGTAGAGGTCGACGGTGTTTACGTTGACAAGAACTCTACAAACATGCTGTACATCACCAGTGCGCAGCGTTACTCCGTGCTCGTCCATACCAAGAGCGACACCTCTCGTAACTTCGCCATCATGCAGAAGATGGACGACACTATGCTTGACATAATGCCCGAAGATCTTCAGCTGAATGCAACCTCCTACCTCGTCTACAACAGCGAGTTGCCAAACCCTGAACAGCACATGGTGGACGAGCTCGAGTTTTTGGATGACATGTACCTGACACCAGTCGACGAGCACCGTGTCCCGATGTTGAAAGATGCGAACACGAAGATCGAAGTCTCTGTGGATATGGACAACCTGATGGACGGTAGGAACTATGCCTTCTTCAACAACATCACATACACCGAGCCAAAGGTCCCAACCTTGATGACTGTGCTCAGCGCCGGAGACGAGGCTACGAACCCTCGAGTCTACGGTACAAATACGAACGCATACGTGCTCGGACACAACGACATCGTGGAAATCGTCATCAACAACAAGGACACTGGTAGACACCCCTTCCATCTTCACGGCCACGTGTTCCAGGTCGTCGCCAGAGGCCCCACTGCCGCGGACCAGGACGACCTGGATGCCGCAGACCCTATCGAGTACGACGGGGAGGACGAGGACCGCGAGTTCCCAATGACCCGTGACACCGTCTACGTCAACGGTAAGTCTTATGTTGTTCTGCGCTTCAAGGCAGACAACCCCGGTGTCTGGTTCTTCCACTGCCATCTCGAGTGGCACATGATCCAGGGTCTGTCCCTAACCATCATCGAGGCGCCGCTGGAGATCCAGCGTACCTCGTCCCAGATGCTCACTGACAGCTCCATCGGCGCCTGCCAGGCCGCCCACGTGCCTCACATCGGTAACGCCGCGGCCCACGCCGACAACTTCCTCGACCTCACGGGCGAGAACGTTCAGCAGAAGAGTATCCCTGAGGGCTTCACCACCAAGGGTATCGTCGCCATGTTCTTCTCCTGTCTCGCAGCCGTCCTAGGTCTCATCACCATTGCCGTCTACGGTCTAATGGACATGAGGGATGCTGAGGGCCGTGTCATCGAAGATCTTGGCGTCGATCCTGTTATGCTGTCGAAGGGCTCTGTCGCTGACGAGGGCAGCGTCAGCACGTCGTCTGACGTCAAAAAATAGTATATACCCGTTCATGTCGGCTCGCTGTAGCTGACTTACACTAATATTATTATATAATGCGAAAACCTTACTAGTGACAGTTTTACTGGACCCTAAGTCTGCTAATAGTAGCTGGCTTGAGGCGCTCAGCGTGTTTTAAAGCTTCGTCTGCTTGTGGTGGCTGATCCATCCGAACATCCGGGATCATGACCTTTTTTTTTCGATGTTCACCAGCAGAAGCCAGGCATCTTGACAGAGAGTGCATTCGTGGAGATCGTCGGAGGGGCTAGAGGATATAAAATCGTTGATATAAAGGATGGGCGACTGTTGCCGGTGCTCACAGCAGTGGCACGTGGGTAATAGTGGTAGCAAATCGAACAAAGAGAGGGCCTCTAGCGGTACAGGCAGAAAACATGCACGCCGATACAAGTTCCAGTTCTACAAGCACCTGCAGTTCCAGGGTACGAGGTACCAGGTGGTGACATCGAGGCCTTATTTGATAGAGCGCTATGGGGAGCGCAAGGCTGCGACGATTACGTCGTTTGTCAAGTGCATTCATCGGAAAATTAATGACGATGTGGCACGGATCAGCGACGAGCGGGTGACGCACGGGGTGTCCAAGTGGGAGAAATCGAAGCTTTTCCTGCTTCTTGTGACGCTGTCGCAGCGGGGAGGACCGGAGTACTGGCTGGACAAGACGAACGGGTGCCAGAGCCGTGCGGGCGGAGACGGCGGGGCGCGGAAGAGCGAAGACGCGGAGGAGGGCGGGAGCCGGCGGGGGCAGAGGCTTGTCTGCACACTGGTGGAGCAGATCATGCGCGAGAACATTACCGAGGACTACGATGAGAGCGTGCACGACGAGAACTATGTGTTCTCGTCGATATGGGCGAACTTCATGGAGGGGCTGATAAACCACTACTTGGAGAAGGTCATCATACCGAAGTCTGAGCTGAAGGTCTGCCAGCAGCTGTACAAGCCGATGATGAAGATAATCTCACTTTATAACGAATACAACGAGCTCATGGACAAGAGCGAGCGCAACGGGTTCTTTCCGGCCCAGGAGGATGTGTGCGAGAGCAGTGAATGTGCGGAGCCGCACGGCGAGCGAGCGGAGGACGATGCATCTACCGACCAGAAGCTGGCGAAGGCGCAAAAACTGCTATGGCAGGCGCGCCAGGATATCCCCAAAACAATCAGCAAGGAGCTGACGCTGCTATCTGAAATGTACTCTACTCTTAGCGCCGACGAGCAGGATTACGCATTGGACGAGTTCGTGTGTTGCGCAGAAGAGTATATCGAGGTGGAATATCTGCCCGCGCTGATTGACCTTCTTTTCCAGAACTGCAGCACCTTGCTTTTCTGGAAGATAATGCTAGTCCTGGAACCGTTTTTCTACTATATCGAAGAGGTTGATGATAGCAATGAGCGCGACGACGAAGATGACGAGAATGGATCCTCTGCGCAAGTACCCACCAATAGCGAGTCGACACACAGGCCGGCCAAGCCTGACCCGCGCGTGGTCACCCTGGAGAAGATATGCGAGGTGGCTGCGCGGCAAAAATGGATCTAGAATCTTGACAGTATGGAAGATTATTTAGCGTCTGTAAATTCTACTTGACTAGGTAACGTATCTAACTTTGCTTACTGCTCTTATTATGTTGCGGTAGCTCATCGTACCTATGATTGCGCATATTCCGGAAGCGCGGCATGTCCTTGAACTTGCCGATGATCCTGTGCTTCTTCGCGATGGCCGCTCTGCTAATATCGGAGAAGTCAGTGTAGCGCCGATTCCACTGAAGGAAGAAGTACACAAAGGCCGCAACGAAGACAACGACAGTTGGCAGCGTCAAGAGCAAATAGTACCAGCTCTCGTCGTCCATGCCCGAGTCTAGCAACTTCAGGTCCTGCTTATTAGCCTTGAACACCTTGTTTGGCAGTGCAAGCCGGACTAGAATGCCGTGCTCAAGCGGGTCAAACTCTTCGTCGGGTATCGTGGACGGCTGCACCGCGAGCATGAGCCTGCGTACGCTCTGCCCCTGCAACCAATCTTCATCGATCTCGATCGCAAACAGACCATCGATGTTCTTGACCCACTGGCCGCGGAAAAAGGGCTTGTTGGGTTCGCGCTTGTGCATCTTCTGGCCCTTTTTGACGTAGTACAGCATAACCCGCGCCTGTTCCGCAGGCGCATCGCGGGCCTTGTCCCAGAAGAAATGTGTGTACCAGGTAATAAAATACGTCCTGCCCGCGTACCAGTCGACGTTCTCGTGCGGCGTGCAGAAGGGCTGGCTGCTTATATCTTTGGCCACGCCCTTATTGGAGTACCGATCCGGCGTGCAGCGAAGTATGGGGTTGAGCGACGAGTACGTGTCGTCCTCATCCGTGAACACCTCCTCTTCATGCTTCTCGTTGGGGTCCATATTGTGCGCCTGCAGCTCCTCATACGAATACGTCCTCGTGCTGACCGCCTTGAAGTACGTCGAGTAATCTGGCGGGCCCTTTACGGTCCTGCCCTTCTTGACTTCCGGCTTGATAGTCTGCGGTAACCCGTCTTTCTTCAACGAAACCCACGGTTTCAGCGGATCAGGAGTCGGATCGGGCTTTGCCGAGAACGTAACACCTGCAATCACCGTGGGAGTCACGATCTCCTTCACAGTCCCGTATATGGTCCGATGCCAGGGGTGCAACTCCTCGGTAGTCGTAGTCGTCGGTTTAGGTCTTACAAAATCTCTCCATCCATATGCAACTTGTACAAACAGTAAGCACACGAACCCACTAAGTAACATCTTGGGCTAACGTACAACAACCGCTCTAGCTAGCCAACTTGATCTTCCAGCGAAGCTTGAAAGCGATGTGTCAGTGGTTTATGAGGTAAGGTGAATAATGAAAAAAAAATGGCCATCAATGCAATGCCTTGTTCGAGGGCATCGCCGAACATGTCAGCAGTTTCGTCTAACAGTGGTCTTGAAGACCTGACGGCACTAGTACGTAACAATCTGGTACACTACCAGCAGTGGAGCGGCGTGGAAGTGGTGCCACTAGGCGATAGGGAAGCACTGTGTGGCAGGCCTGCGCAGAAACTCAGTAACGATGACGACGAGATCGGCGTCGAGTACGTGCTGCCTCTGCAGCTGAGCCAGTACCGCAGTAGCGGGGTGACGCTGGAGGCGCTAGATAAGGTGTTTAACCAGCTGCCAGCCAGCTGCAAGCGCGTGGTGCTCGCAATTAGCAGCGACGATGGAACAGTAGTGTACTATACTGTGTACCAGGGCCTACGAAGGCCGCGTAAGAATTAGCTTTATGTAGTCCAAGAGGAAGCGACATATCTGTACAGAGCGCGGGGCACGCTGGGGGCCTCTGCAGAGGTGGGGGCGCGGACGGCCACGGCCGTCGCGCGCAGCGCCAGCGCGCGCTCCACGCAGGCGCGAAGGAGGCCATCGCACAGCGCTGGGTAGTGCGCCCGCAGGTGTGTGGTGACCCGCGCACCGTCCGGCAGCTGCTGCTGCACGTACAGGTGCGCGCCAAGCAGCAGCTCTGCCGGCCCGAGCTCGCCGAGCTCGCCGCGGGCCGCTATCCAGGGCTGCAGCGCCCTATCGAGAGCCGCGGTGTACTCCATCTCAGCGGCTACGTCTGCCAGTGCCTTTTCGTCGCGCGCCCGCTGCTCCTGTGTCACCTGCAGCGTCTTGCTGTGCTGCGCCAGCTCCTTCTCTGCGTCGCGGGCAGGCGCCGCGGCCGGCGCCGGGGCAGCCCCAACGCCGCACCGCCTCCGCGCCCGCTCGCGGCCTTGCACGGGCGAGTTGTACCACAGCGGCCACGGCAGCAGCTGCGAGAATACCCGCCGAGTGTACTGCTCGTAGTTTTTCCGGTTGATGTACAGTTGATAGTCCGACAGCTCGCCGCAGCGTTCTGCCGCCCAGCACAGAAGACTACGCTCCTCCAAACTCAGTTCCCGCGCCAGGAGCAGCTCCACAATCTCCTGGTATTCGTACGCGGCACTGCCGTCCTCGCCGAGGTACAGCGGCAGCTCCTCACGTGGCGAGAGATGCGCATTGTTCGAGAACACCACAGTACATTCAATTTCGAACGTATTGACGAGCCAAAAAAGTGCGATACTCTCAGGTGAGATCAATGATGGCGACCCGTCGACTCCCCAGAGATGGATGGTAGCCATCCTTGCCCAGTAGCTTAGGTTGACTGTTCAGCCTTTCTCAGGTCCATCGAGAAAGTAAAAAAATTCCACCTATAATCTCATCACCTTGAGCTATAAACCATAAATACAGTCATTATTGGCCATTTATTTACGCATTGAATAATGTCGGGAAACGAGACCCCGGATGTGGGGACTGTCAAGAGTGTGTCACCTTCTTCTGGGGGCAGCAGCCTGCCGGTACGCCCTACGCTGCGGGAACGAGACCCGAACGACGTTGAAAACCGCCTGCGCGATCAGATTGAGGAGGATCCGACGCAGATCTTACTATACATAGAGCTGATTAAGTACTATGTTGGCAAGCAGCAGGTGGCGGAGATCCGGGAGGTATTCGGACAACTGCACGAGCTGTTTCCGCTGGAGTCCTTCCTGTGGACGATCCACCTCAACTGGGAACTGGAGTTAGAGGAGAGCGGGCAGGTGGAGACGCTGCTTGCGAAGTGCCTATCTGGGGAGCTGATGAACAACGATATTTACCTGTGGTCTACGTACCTGGGGTACGTGCGGCGGAAGAACAACACTGTTACGGGAGGGGAAGAGGCGCGGGGCACCGTGCTGAAGGCGTACGAGCTGGTTATGGAGAAGTGCGCGGTATTCGAGCCGCGGTCGATGCAGTTCTGGCAGGACTATCTGCAGTTTCTGGAGCAGTGGAAGCCCGTGAGCAAGTGGGAGGAGCAGAGCCGGATCGAGATCCTGCGCAAGCTCTACAAGCGGCTTTTGTGTCTGCCGGTGGAGTCGCTTGAGCGGTACTGGGAGAAATACACACAGTGGGAGCAGGAGGTTAACCAGCTGACCGCGCGGAAGTTTATTGGCGAGCTGTCGGCGAGCTATATGAACGCGCGCTCGCTGTACCAGGAGTGGTCGAACTTGACAAAAGGCTTGCGGCGCTCGCTGCCTACCAAGCTAAACCAGGCGACACAGCAAAACCTTCCTGCCCCTGGTCAGTACGACGAGCATCAGCTGCAGATCTGGACGAAGTGGATCCAATGGGAGTTGGAAAACAAACTGGACCTCCCGGAAGCTATCCTCCGGCAGCGCGTGGAATACGTGCACCGCCAGGCGGCGCAACATATGTGCTTCGCTCCGGAAATATGGTACAACTATGCCATGTTTGTTGACGAGAACGAGCACGAGAAGGTCCTTGAAGTAGCCGTACGGTGCAATCCTGGATCGCTCTCGCTTACCTTTAAGCTTGCTGAGTACTTGGAGCTGAATAATAAAATAGAGGCACTGCAGGAGCGGTTCCAGCACTGCATAGCGAGGATATCAATGGAGTTACAGGTAATGAACGACACCACAATGGATCCTGAGAAGATTCTTCGTCAAACGCGCAAGCTGACTTTTGCATACTGCGTCTATATGACGACCATGAAAAGAGTGACCGGTCTATCTGCGGCCCGGAAGGTGTTCTCGAAGTGTCGGAAACTGAAGAAGGATATATCCTACGAGATATACGTGGAGAACGCTTACATGGAGTACTACAACAACAATGATATCACCACGCCCTGCAGAGTCCTGGAGTTCGGGCTCAAGTACTTCCAGGATAACGGTAACTACATTAATAAGTACCTGGACTTTTTAATCTTGGTGAAGCAGGATGCTCAGATCAAATCTCTCTTCGAAAGTTGTATTGATAAAATCTACAATCTGGACCAACTTAAGGAGATCTACAAAAAGGTGATCAACTACGAATCCAAGTTTGGCAACCTGAATAACGTTTATGAGCTTGAGCGGCGTTTCTTCGAGAAGTTCCCCGAGGCGGAAAAGATCGAAGTATTTACCGATCGTTACCAGTTGCAGGGTGAGAATTTACTGAAACGGTTGGAGTTCCCCTATCTCATGGATGAATATAGCATACCTGTCCTAAGTGGCTATGGAGTTAAACGGTCTTTACATTCCGCTGGCCTGGTCTTTGACGATAACGGCAGTAGTAAGAGACAGCGCCAAGAACAGACAGAGGCTGTTCCGATGGAGATTATAGAGTTATTGAGAGTTCTCCCAAAGCGGCAGTACTTCAAGACAATTGTATTGGATCCACACAAGCTGGCAGATTTCTTGAGTGATAAAGTGACCATTCCGCCTTGCGACTAACTATATACTTTCACGGAAAAATAGATCGGCCCTTTCCATACAGAGGGGCTTTTGTAATCAATTTACGTTATCATCTTTCAGGAACGGTAGTCGGCATTTATGCTGATATATTCATGCGAGAGGTCGCACGTCCAGAAGTTACATTCTTTTGTTCCTGTGCCGAGGTCGACCACAATCTTAAGGTCTGTATCCGCCAACATCGCCGCTGCCTTTGCCTCATCTATGTTCACGTTGGGAACACCGTCGACGATAAGGTTCAATTCAGCTCCCTCGGAGTCTCCAACACCGACGAAGGACACGTTTAGCGTGCTTTCATCAAGCGACGCGCAGTCTCCTAGTTGGGCATACCCGATAGCACACAGAATACGGCCCCAATTAGCATCCTGCCCATATAGCGCACATTTAACTAAACTAGAATTTGAAATAGTTTGCGCAATGACCTTTGCATCAGCAAAGTTAAGCGCACGTTTCACATGGACTGTCACGAACTTCGTAGATCCCTCCCCATCACGCACTACCAGCTGCGCCAACTTTTGTGCCATCTCTGTAACCTGCGCCTTTACCACAGGAAATAGCTCGCTCGACTCCGTTATCAGATCGGTATCTACGGCACCGCTCGCAAGCATGTAGATGGTATCATTGGTGCTCATGTCGCCATCCACCGATATGCAATTGAAGGAGCGATTGACAGCAGAAGATAGAATATTTTGTAAAGCTGAAGCACTAATCGGCAAGTCAGTACCGATAAAGCCCAACAGCGTCGCCATGTTGGGGCAAATCATTCCGGCACCCTTAGAGACTCCGGTGAGGGTGTACGTCGTCCCACCTGGAAGCGTATATTGTGAACTGATTAGTTTAGGGAACGTGTCTGTGGTCATCATGGCTTTGGATAAGGATAACCATGAGTTGAAGTCGTTACCAAAGGCAGAGCTATCGCTCAACAGCGCATCTAGCCCACGTTCGATCTTATCCATGGAGAGGTGCTGGCCTATAACGCCGGTAGACATCAGCAACGTCGTATCCTTTTTACCGAGCTGCCTTTCTGCCAGCTGCACAACCTTCTTTGCGTTCTGCAGTCCAACTTCGCCGGTTACAGCGTTGGCACAGCCTGAGTTGATGACAATCGCACTAATCCCATGGCCCTCGCACTTAGCTAGGCGCGCTTTCGAAGTCACCACAGGCGCAGCTTTGAATTTGTTCGTTGTGAACACCGCAGCTGCGGTTGGCCCACCCTCGCGTTCGTGAGTGCTTAAGATCACGCCCAGATCAAGCTGTCCGTTCTTCTTCACACCAGTCGCGATGGAGCCCACCTTAAAGCCTAGGGGGAAAACTCCGTTGCTCGGGACGTACCGATCATACTTGGAGGCCACGCTGGCTGCCCGTTGACAAAGCGATAGGCTACCTTTCATATCAAAATTCGCTTTGGAATCAGGACAAGACTACTACCGAAGCCTCGCAGATTGCGTACACTTGTATTATAAACATAATGATAGGCTCATCTTTGGACGAAGGCCGAGATCTGTTTCTCCGTTGAGTCATACATGTATTTTGAATATCGTTACCCGAATATACGACTACTCTAAATAATGTCAGTGCTGCCCGAATAGTACCTAGAAGAATATTCATATAAATTAGTTCTTTATTAGATATATAGGTATTAATGCGTCCTATGCAGCAAAGGTATTTGTCGGCATATAGCCATTTGAAACTATCATCAAGTCAGTTATGGCTTCTTCATGATACCGTTGCCGGTACTGGACGATTCCATGTTAGAATCGGAAATAGAGGACTGAGGAACTTGTCCCTCAGCCTCAGTAATGACCTTCATTTCATCTTTGAAGTCGTGTTCGTTGTCGTAGAGACCCAACTGGATACCGTACTCCTCCACCTCCTTCAACGATAGCTTAGGTAGGTTTGCAGCGACCCTCCAGGCTTGAGTACCGTCGACAAACGACTTCGCATAGATGATGTCGATCTCTTCCAAGGATCTACCGGCTGTCTCTGGGTAGAAGAAGAAGATGATCGGAACATACAGGAAGTTGACGACTGCGAAGAACAGGTAGCAGCCCCAGCCGGCCTCATGAATGAAGATAGGCGTGAACATGACGACCGCGAAGTTGCAGAGCCAGTTGGTACAGGTGGACATCGCGTTCGTGATTGAGCGCACCTTCATGGACGAGATCTCAGGTGGGTAGATCCATGGCAGGGACAGGATGGTCATGCCGAAGAAGATGATGAACAGGAAGAGACCAACCGCAGCCCCCTTCGCGTTGTCCTTGGTGTCGTGGATCAAACACGCGAACGTGATCGTGAAAGACACACCCTGGCCGAGCGCACCAATGAGGAACAGCTTTCTTCTGCCAACCGTCTCGATCAGGAAGAAAGATGGGATCGTGGAAATCGTGTAGATGGTCGAGAACACACCGCCGAGAATCAAGGACAGGCGGTACTCCAGGTTGATCGTCTTGTGGAACAGCACGGTCGAGTAGTAGATCGCGGCGTTGCAGCCCGTGAACTGCTGGAAGAACTGCGTGGAGCACGCCACCAGCGTTCTCTGCAGGTTCTGCCCCCTGCCGCCCGTCAGCGCGTCCTTCAGCGAGCGCTTCTCGTGCTTGAACCGGTTCACCGCGTCCTCGATCGCCGCCGCCTCCGCAATCACGCTGTCGTCGTTGGGGTCCAGGTTGTCAAGCTTGCCCAGCACGTACTTGGACTCCGCCGTCCGCCCGTGCGCCATCAGCCACCGCGGCGACTCCGGCAGCTGCACAATGCCCACAAGCAGCAGCGCCGCAAACACAATCTGCATCGCCACCGGGAACCGCCACTGCACGCTCGAGTCCACGTACGACAGCCCGAAGTCGATCCAGTACGCAATCATCGTCCCCACCGCGATCACAGAGCCCTCCAGGTTCACCAGCAGCCCTCTGTTCTTCGGCTTCGACATCTCGGACTGCCACACGGGGATCGTCGACGTGTTCAGCCCCGTGCCCAGCCCCGTCACCACTCTCCCGATCACAAACTGCCCCAGGCCCCAGTGCTCGCGGAACGCCGCCACCGAGATCACCGTCCCCACAATCGTCAGCAGCGACCCCATGATGATCAGCGGCTTCCGTCCCAGCCGCTCGCCGTCAATCATAACGTACAACGACCCAAAAAAACAGCCCAGCTCGTAGCACGACGTCACCGCGCCCTGCACCACCGTCGCGTGCCGGTCGTTCTCGCCCTGCTCCAGCGTCGCCGGGAACTCGTGGTTGAACTTGTCACCGTTGATCAGCCCCGACAGCAGGCCCTGGTCGTACCCGAACAGCGAGAACCCCGTCACCGCCGTGATCGTCACCGCAAGCCGCAGCGCCCTGCCGCTGAACCCGCCTGTCGCAGTCCTGGAAAACCACTTTTTTATCATAATGCTATATTGCTCTCTGCTGTTCTATATCTTTGTTCTGCATTGCTCTCGCCGTGCTTTTATATCGCTACGTCTACGCACTGCGCGCTGGTGCGGCCATCCGAGAGAACGTCTCCTCCGAGTACTTGCCTTCCATCCTCTAATCATGGAGAGACGGAATATTACGTTAGCTGTCAGCGCTGTTTTTTGCCGAGAACGACTATTGTCATTACGTCTTCGGCTCGCCGAGTGGCAACGGCGTCGCTCAGGGGCCCTAAAGGTGACGTCACGCGCGCTGACATAACATTCGGCCAGATCCCTGAACTCTATCTCGGCGGCGCCGCGGGCCGGTCTGGGCGCCAACGTCATTGCAGCGCAGGCACGCATTTCTTTTCCGGGACCGCCGGTGATACAAATATCTCGCATCCGCTTTCAGCGGCGGCTAGGACATCGGGCCAGAGCAACGGCCCGTTTTAGCGGGCAGAACGCTTGCCTAGGGCCCTGGGCTGGAGCTCCTGTAGCCACTCGAGCTCGACTCTGGTGACACCGCGCGCGTAGCCCTTGGAGGTAAAAACGTACTCGACGTAGAGGATGGCCGGGGCAGGGGCGAGCGGACGGTCGGCGGCCGCGTATGTGGAGAAAAAGAGCAGCGACGAGGGGTGGATGCTGATAGGCTCGCCGTGGGAGGTGGTTCTGTAGGAACGGTCGGGCATGCGTATGGCGGTGTTCTTTGCAAAGCCGGCGAGGAAGCTCTTGACGACGGCGGCGATCTGGGGCGCGGGGAGGTCAGCCGCAGGCGCGGCGGGCTCTGGGCGCCAGTGCAAGAGCGAGGCGGCGTAGCGGTGCAGCTGGAGTCTGATTTTCGCGGCTGCGCGGAAGCCGCGCGCGCTGGCGCAGAGGCGGCGGCACCAGTCGGCGCGGTCCGGGGCGGGCAGGGCGGCGTAGTGGTCGTAGAGCTCCTTGAGCATGAGCAGGTCGCCGTAGCGCGCGCCGCGGGGGCAGGCCGCGGCGCGGCGGGCGTTGACGTCGTCCCTGGCCTCCGGCGGGGGGGAGAGCAGCAGGTTGTCGACGGACAGGCACGCGACGATGTCGAGCACGGCCGGGAGACAATGGTTACGGCGTGCCTCCAAAAGCACGCGGCTCAGGTGCGGTGCGAGCGGCAACAGGGCCATTTTACGCCCGTCGTCGGTTATGGCGCCGGTGTCGTCCAGCGCGCCCAGCTGGTAGAGTTCCTGGAGGCCCTGCACGATGGAGTCGCGGCCTGGGTGCTCGAGCCAGGTCCAGTTGACGAGGTCATCGACGCCGATCTGCTTGAGCATTAGCAGGGGCGCGGTGGCGTCGCAGCGGACTATCTCCGGCTCGCTCTGGCCGGGCAGCTGCTCGTAGTCTGACTCGCGGTAGAGGCGGAAACACTTCCCCGCACTTTCTCTGCCTGCACGGCCGGCACGCTGGGAGGCGCTGGCCTTGGAGATGGGCACGGTGAGGAGGGTGGCGAGGCCGAGCTGGTGGCGCCAGACCTTGCACTTGCGGAGGCCGGTGTCGACGACGTACTTGACGCCGGCGATGGTGACGGAGGTCTCTGCGATGTTTGTCGAGAGGATGATTTTGCGGCGGAAGCCCTTGAGCGGGAGGAAGACCTTGGCCTGTTCTGCGGGCGGGAGCGCGGCATAGAGCGGGAGCGCGGTGATGCGCGGCACGCCGGGGTCGAGGTGCTCGCTGATCTTGGCCAGGACGCCGACGGCCTTGTCGATCTCCTCCTGGCCCGGCATGAAGCACAGTAAATCCCCGAGCTGTTCGCCGCTGTTTATCTGCACGCAGCAGCGCACGACGGCGTCGACGATGTCGTCGCACGGCTGAGACAGGTAGCGGATCTCGACCGGGAACTTGCGGCCTTCCACAAACAGCACGGGGGCACCGTCGAAGAACGCGCTGAATTTGTCCCCCTGCAGTGTGGCCGACATGACCAGGACTCGCAGGTCCGGCCTTGTTGTCCGTAGCAACTGTTTCAGGAATCCCAAAATGAGGTCTGTGAGGATCGTGCGTTCGTGGGCCTCGTCGATCACCACGTATCTGTACTTGCGCAGGTTCTTATCCTGGATCAGCTCGCGCAGCAGCATACCGTCGGTGAGGTACTTCAGTCGCGTGCGGCTGGGATGTGCGCAGCTGTCAAACCGCACGGAGTAGCCGACCTCATCGCCCACGTTGCAGCCGTGCTCCTGCGCCACGCGCGTGGCCAGACTCACTGCGGCCACCCGCCGGGGCTGTGTCACCGCAATTGCGCCTTTCTTGTGCTGCTCGGCCAGCTGTGCCAGCAGCAGCTGCGGCAACTGTGTGGATTTACCCGAACCCGTCTCACCAATCAGAATCGTCACCGGGTTGGCATTGAGATGCTCCATGATGCTCTGACGGTGGCGGTAGACAGGCAGTGTCTCACGTACCTTCAGCAGCTCTGCAGCCCGCTGCTGCAGCTGCGACGTATTTAGTCGCCGAGCCATTTCATTTTCAAACTGATCTTCCTCCTCGTCGCGAAATTCGACCACCTTCGGCCCAGCTTTCTGCTGAGCCGACGGCCGCTTCCGGTATGATTTAGACTTGGAACCTTGCATTGCGCCTGAGTGTGTGGGAGATCGGGCTCGCTAGCGCGCTGCTCATCGCATCACGCCTCATCCGCTGCGTTTCTCAAATTTTTCAGTATCAAAGTCCTAGTCACCGTAGACGACTTAGACCAAATACTTATCACCATCTTCGTAGGACGTGGTATCTGGTGGGGGGCTATTGGCGGCCTCTAAGCTCCAATGATGGGTGGAATGTCGGTTGTGGAGTGGTTGCTACTTATTTCTACCACTCTGGCTTTGCTTTTCCAATCGTTCGCAACGTTTTCTGTTCCTATCTCGAACGGGGTCACATTGTCGCATTTCAATGGGTATAAGTTCGGGGTCTTCGGATGGTGTGACACATCCAACACGCACTGCACGAAGCTGAAGCTCGGCTACTCGGCCAAAGATGGGTTCCTATTTGCTGGGCAGGACGAGCTGACGCTGCCGACGCAGGCGAAGTACTCGGTGTCCAAACTGTTGGTGGTGCATCCGCTGGCGCTGTGCTCCATGGGGATACTGTGGCTGATGGTGGTGCTTTCTCAGTGCTGCAAGCATTCGGATCGGCGGTTAACGATCATAATCTTGTGGTCGTTTCTGACCTACATGGAAACATTACTATGCTTTCTGGTTGACGTGTTGCTTTTTGTGCCCTACCTTGACTGGCCCGGATGGTTCATGCTTGTCAGTGCAGTTCTGATCGCGTTCAGTTCGTCGATTGCCTGCCTGCGGCGCAGGACACTAACGTCGCAGCGGATCGAGAAGGGTGCGAAGGAAGATCTGGAACTGTACCCGCTATACGGCGGGGCCTTTGGGGCTGGCGTGGTCAGCGACTCGGATTCGCCGCACAGGCCGTGCAGTGGAGGGAGTGTTGTTTCAGTGACATCCCGCGCACCCTCCAGGCCCTCGCCATCCGCCAGCGACCTGGAAACCCCCCGGGAAGAGCTGCCACTCATGGACTCAAGTATCAAACATCACACTTAACGAAGTCCATGTCCTGACTTTTCAACACCGAACTTTGACAAGTTCTTTCTCAGCTGGTCATCTTATGGTGAAACGTGCGCAGTCCAACCCACCTGTGGAAGCCTTAAAAGTATCTACCTCAGAATGAGAGGCTTGCAGGCAGTTGGCAAGGCTGTTTCTCCTGCGAAGAAACAGTCTCTCATCGATGGCACTCCTCTGAAGAGGCTGAAAAACCATATTCCACAGCCGAACCAAATAATGCATCCCTTCCTGGGTTTGTCTCAGACTGAGAAGGGCCTGCTATGCTGTACAGAGTGTGAGCCGCGTATTAGAGAAGGCAGGTCAATCATACCGGCGATGGTACGAGATCCGATGAAGGACAAGACGGAATATACCCATGCAAGACTGCAGTTTCCGGTGCTACACAATATAAGCTCGTGGGTGCAAGAATACACGGCGCACCACCGCTTTTCAGAAAAGCAGCTTGTGTCTGCAGCTACGCTTCCCGCCTTCGAGGTTGTTGAAACAGAGATCCCGGAAACGATCCGTGCTGTGTGCCAGCCGTCTGCGCAATCCATTGAAGGAATCCTTGCAGCTGAGGTGGTATCTACAGAAGAGTTATTTCAGTTTCTGTTGGAGGCTTACCCAGGACGGGTAAAGGCGATACTGCCCATTCTTCTGCGGGAGTACCAGAAGCTGCCGCCTACAGAAGTTCATCTACAAGGCACGCTGCATCGTGTACTACTGGCTTTCGATGATAAGGCTGTCGATAAGCAGGATGTGGAGGCCGTTAATCGCCTCCTTCATAATTTCTCTGCCGAAGTCGGTCGCCGACATGAGCACGTGCTTAACGCGACCGTTCTACAGCAGCTTCTGCGGTTCTACATCAGTGGTTCTGCTCTTACGAATTCCAGGACGACGTTCCAGGCTTTACTGGATCGCGGTATATGCCCTGTTGCGGAGGTCCTGGATGATTACTTCTTGCTGGTGGAAAAAGCCATATCGGCCAAGAGTCAGCCAGATTTGCAAGCCCGTCGTCTTGCAAAGATGGCCTGCATAGCGGGATTCGCACCTGTATTAAAGCATACAATGACTGCAACAATGCTGAGAGTTCTGATCGGCTGCGCCGCCCACACTGGCGAAATTCTCAAACTTGTGGAATTCGCGGCTAGCATGCCATCCTCGAAGACAATCTTGGAGGGCAATGCCGTGCAGTTGGTTAATGCTGTTTCATCGTTTGTGCCATCACCTGCCGTTGAGAACTGTATAAATATCTCTTTGCTACTGCAGCGGCTTGAGCAGGCTTATACAAATGGGTTGCCCACCCAGTTTGCTCACGCAGCCAGTATAGCATATTTGCACAACGGTAACTGGGGAGCAACAGCTGTCCTCTGGAAGAGATATGGGATCCCTCAGGGCTTAATCGAGATCCCAATAGTTGATATGCGATGCCAGCTTCCTGGTTTTAGGCAGGAAGATAGGCAACATCTAGAGACGTTATTTAGAAACATGTAATAATACGTCTGGTGCCATTCTATATAACAGAAACGCCTGCGTTCCTCAATATTGCCAGCCACTTATTCGTTACATCGAGGCATTTTTTAGCCGGATCTCAGTTTTTTGTCTGTGTCACAATGTAAATGCAACCAAGTATCACAACTGTTTCAGAACCTCACTGACATATAATAAATAGTATACAGTGATTTCACATCATGTAAAAGTATTTCAGGTTGTGCAATGGCTTCAATTGCATATGCTGAAAATACTGGCCTTTATCTGCTTGCTTGTACAGCCGTCCCACATTAATGCAGAGATCACGCAACTAGTGTCTCATCTCGCCGAGACAGCGCTTAGGCAGGATACAAATTTCCAGCTAGTATCTCAAGATATAATTGCTAAGAAGTTCCCAATACTTGATTCTTCCTGCGTAAAGCGTGCCCTAGCAGACTTTTTGCCTCAGTGCCTTCAGTATGGGTTTGAAACGATATCAAGTGATGTGCGAACACAAGCAGCAGTAAAGTTGTCGATATGTGAATTGCAAGCATCTGGGGTGGATAATATGCCAGCTGAGTGCGTTGGCACAGTTAATTTTGGGGAGTGCTTGAGGGCTATGGAGCGAACGCCCCAGTGGTGGACAACCTACAGTGGTAATTACCAGCACCTACCGTCCACTTGCTTTGAAAATGCCCTCCCATATGAGAAAGAGCAAATATTAAGCTTGTTCCTGAATATCACCGACGTTTATTCAAGTTTTCAGGAAGAGCTTGTGCTGGACCTGGAGAAATATCGTGCCAACTTTGAGGCTACTGTGGAAGCGAGCTTACAGCTAATGAAAACAAGTATTCTCGAAGGGACGCATGGGGTAGTGACGCAGCTGAAAGATGGACTCAAGGATGTTAATTTAAAATTGGAAGATATGGGGGAGACTATTATCGAACACACAGATAATGTTCGTAATGTGTTTAACGACATTTCAGATGAGCTTAATGACTACGACATGGTCGGGCAGATAGCTCATTTGAAAGAGGATACAGTCTCGTTGTGGCAGAAAATCAACCGTGATATGGGGGCGTACCACGATTCGCAGATAAACTCATTGTATAATGTCAATGCGGTATTCGAGACATTCTACAACATGGCCACCGAATCGGTGCAGGAAGTTAAAAGTTCGGTGATAGAATCGCAACTAGAAACTCTGGACCTCATTACAGACTTTAATTCGCTTGTTAAAAGCTCCATCCTTCCCATACTTGCCGATGAGCTTCAACCACAGCTTCAAGAGATGTCTACTTCACTTTCTAGAACTTTAGCAGGGTTGAGCGCAACCTACGATGAACATCTAAAGGGATGGAGCGACAGGGTTAACGACACGCTGAGTAAAATGGAAGCGCATTTGGATAAAACAATGGGCCAGGTAGAGCATATGAGTGACTCTATTGAAAACCTAGAAGGCAAAGTTCAACTTCTTGTCTCGCTAGGAAATGCGCTTATTACCTACGTTAAATGGATATACACGCTAAGCCGTGCACTACTATCAGGATATGGAATAGTATCATTGGCCATGTCGATTATGGTGGTGAGATATTCCATAAAGCTGCAGCCGAGCTGGATACAAGTAATTGGAAGATCGACATTTCTCCTAGTAGCAGTTATTCTTGGTGCCAGAACAGGCACAATGCTCTCATATTAAATATATACATCTATATAAATGAGTTATCCGTTATACCTTGCCCTTTATTGCGGCAGGTTCATAGGGGATTACTTTCATCAGGTCCTCCTCTAGTGGCAAGTGTGCATAGTTTGCCTTTTGCAGGAACTGTAAACCAGTGGAGCGTTCCAACGCGTTGATCGGAACTTCGAAGGAAGCCAGCTTAGTATCTTCAGGAATAGGTTCATTAGGTAATACGAAGGCAGTGGCATACAACTTATCGGACTCTGCTAGCACTAACTTGAAGAAATGCGTTGGGACAGCCACACTAGGTGGGTTACCGATAACTTCATATGTCACTTTGAATTTCCCATCAATAGGGTCCTTCTTGGGTAGGTAAAGAGGCCCAGTAACAATGCGGAGACTACCGTACTTATATGTGAGGCGCCTACAGTAGTCCTCAAGGCGCGCCCAGTAATCCCGATTGAAGCCATCGCCAACCTGGGGGCACATGTTCGTTAGATAAAAAGTCTCATCCATAGCTTTCTGGGTGAATTTCGAGTCGGCAGCTGGAGCCAGATGTCCTCTGTCATATCCAGATCTGAAATAGTCACGCAACCGAGCCCGGAAGGTCTCCGGAATCTCTTCATCTTCCTTAAAGATAGAGTTCTTGCGCGAACCATTCTTGGCAGCCAGAGATTGGGCCGTCACGTGCTCGACCACCCAGTATGGGTTGCGCATTCGCCTATCATAGCATGACACAAAGCCCTCGCGAGTCTGTAAATCATGTATAGGTCCTGGAAATCCGTACTTGAAAAATCCTGCGGGATCGACTAGCGCACCATCTATAACAGGAGATCCAGGGGGATTTACAGAAGGTACGTTCGAAACTCCCTTCGCAAGCAGCGCACCAGCAATACCACCGCCAACTATACCACCGAGTACCTGCTTATAACTCATTTGAGGACAAAGACAACTGGAATATTTGCAGGCTTATAGTCCACCACACAGAGGGAGAAAGATCTTGCAATCAAAATAGTGAACTTTTTTTCCACCTGTTGAAAAATAAAGAAATTCAATTAATATCAAGAGTGGCATAGTACATTAACGACAGGAATCCACACAGTAACCGTTTGACGGTTGTAGATTAAGGGAAGTTTTTTGAATCGATGAATCACCGGGTTTGTTAAAAATATATATGAATATGAAAAGTCATATGATATCGACAATAAAGTTTTCGGTTCTATCCCAGATCCAACAGACATGATAATCATTAGAGTCAGTCAAGTGACTCGGCTTCGTTAGGAACTGACGCTTTTACTACGTGTAGATTGAAACCCGTTTTCCTGGATCGTCTCGTCTCGTTGCTTGGTATCTTTGCCAATCCTCCTGAATGGACGCTGCCCGTGGAGGATCTTCGCGATGGGCCAAACACGCCCCACCAGCCCAAAGACGTTGGAGAGAGGGCCGAAGAAGGCTCGTTGACCTCCTTTATGGCTTCAAATGCTGACGGAAGCGACAAGTCGTTCCCAAGACGCATGTCCGACAATTCTCTGACGGTGGACTCCAAGACCTGGATGCGCTCTGCCCTGGTCTTTGATATTTTATGGATAGTGGCAATGTCCTTTGAGAGAGTCATGTTCTCATTTGTGAGGTTGAGGTTATCAAGTTGGGCAATGGCGAGTTGCTCTGCAAGTTGGTGGTTTTTCTCCACCAGCTGCGCTTCTGTGTTTTTCAGATCTGTCATGAGTTTCTTCAAAGCCTTCTCCTTGTCGCCCTGATCATCCAACTTGGACTGTAGTTCTACTACCAACTCGCATTTTTCCATTAGCTTTGTAAGGAGGTCATCTACCGAAATGTGTTGTTCCGTGTCCAGATTATCGGTCCGTGGATTGAGTAGTACTTTTAAAGAGTCAACCTGGGCTCTAAGCTTTGTGTTTTCCGCCAGTAGGTCGACCTCTTCGGGCAGAGGCCTATGCGAAGCGGTTGCCTTGAGCTCCTTCACCTCATGTTCTAGCAGCTCGATGCGATTTTTGTAGTCCTGCTCTTTCTTCTCGAGTTGAGCAATCTTTCGCTCCAACTTCTTCTTCAAGAATAGGTCGCTCTTGTTCACTATTGCCTTGTTTTTTATATGCTTTGCGCGAGACCCGAACCGTAGTGTCGTCAACGTCTCGGCCTCGTTCGATTTGTCGCACGCGCAGTTGAGGATAAGCGTCGTTTTGCTATTCCCGCCTAACGAGTCCCGAAGTAGTCGCGTAAGTTGTGAATCGCGGTATGGGATGTGTGTACGTTTTTCCTTCTGCGTAAGCGCATTTATAACGTTGCCAAGCGAGCTAAGCGACAGATTGATCTTCTTTGCTTCTTCTAGTGTAGCGCCCACCGCGTTAGTCTTCGCAACCTTCTCGGAACCAGCCAAGTCAACGAGGAAAAGATCAGATTTCTGGATGTTGCCCTCTAGGTTGTCTCTTTTCAGTAGATTGATCTTCACAATCGCGTGCGAGCGCGAGCTTTCAAGGTTCATGTCCGTCGACCCCTTGTACCTCTGCGCCTCGCCCAAGTGTATGCAGTTGAGCAATTCGTCACCATCGCTCACAGACACTATCGTCGCCCCCTCGACATACACCCCGAACGTGTTGGACTCGTGCACCGTCAAGCTCGCCCGCTTGTCGCTGTTTTTCTTCGGCGAAGACGCCTTGTTGATCGACTCGCCTAGCAAGTCGTACACCTTCTCCAAGTATATCTCCAAGAACGACACAGAAACCACGTACTCGATGTCCGCGCAGTTCTTGAGCAGCCCAATGCGCTCGAAGATCTGCTGGCAGATCCGCGGGATCAAGCCGCGGTGCCCTGGCGGCCCGAACATCGTGTACGACTTGCCCGACCCCGTCTGCCCGTACGCCAAGATCGTGCTGTTGTACCCCGTGAAGAACTGGTCGAGCATCTCCTCCGCCACGTAGTCGAACACCTCCTCCTGCCGCGCATCCGTGCCAAACACGTAGTCGAACCGGAACGCCCGCGCCTCGTCCGCCGCCCCCGCCAACTCCACTGTGCCCTCGTCCGCGGCCACCACCGCCGCGCTGCCGCCCTCCGGAAGCGGCCGTAGCCGCACCACCACCTTCATTTTGTCGTCTGCGCCCTCATCTGCCGCGCTGGATGTCCCGTGCATGCTCGTCCCATCCATCGTCATGTCCTTCCCGCTAGTGCTGTCACTGCTGCTGCTGCGCCCTCGCTCTGCTTGGCTGCGCTACGGGAGTGCTCACTGTTGTGTCTGTGGTACAGTAAACAAACGTGGCCCCTATACTATTTTCACTAGACGCCGAAGACATGTTCCGCAGATATGTTTCTTTATCCTTTTTGCAGAGATGGCACAAAATGCGAAAACCCCGTCACGTGGTAGTGAGGGACACGCCTATGGAGTACGTAGGTATACAGGGCGCAGTCACAGCGGCACGCTATAGAGCACAAATGGCTCGTACTCGGTATCCACCAGTGCGGCATACTCCGATAGGGCGGCGTCGTGCCGCTGGATGCGGCCGCGCTTGTCCCTTGAAAAGGCGTTGCCGCCGAGGTAGCCGAACTGGTCGCGCAGAGCTGCCCGGCAGGGCGTAGCATCGCGCGGGGCCACGGCCAACAGCCGCGCGGCGAAATGCGGAGGAAGTCCATAGCGCAGCACGCTTTCGACGAAGACGCGCAGCGCGAGCACGTGCAGGGCGGCTGCGCGCACGTCGGTACGTGCGGTGCGGGCGAGCCGGGCCAGCGCGGCGCGGGCGGCCTGGGCGCGGGCGGCGGCGGCCGCACGCTCCTGATGCAGCGCGCGAACGGCGTCTGGCGAGTAGGTGAAGTCGCGCGGCACGCAGCCGCGCTCGCGGCACGCGGCGGTGAAGGCCGGGACGGAGCGGCGGAAGAGGTGCACGGCGTAGAGCGCGAATTCCGAGTCCGAGGCCAGCACGGCGGCGGAGCCGGGGACCACGTGGGGCGCGAGCGTCTCGTAGGCGCGCTCGAAGTCGGGGCGGCGCGCGTGGGGCACGGCGACGAGGGCGGTGGTCAGGTACTCGCTGTCCAGAACGCAGTGCTCCTCGCGCACGACGTCGTGCAGGGCGCGCACGGAGAGATCGCCGCTCTCGTGGCGGTCGGCGGCGGCGAGCGCGGAGCACGCGGCGGCGTGCTCCGCGGCGGCCGCGCGCACGTCGGAGTCGAGCTGCGCGCACTCGCGCGCGAGCTCAGCAATGAGGTCGCGGATGGGGCGGTCCAGCTTGTAGCGGCGCGTGTCCCAGCGGAAGGCGGCCGGGGCGTCTGCGGGGCCCGGGGCCTCGCCGAGCGCGGCCAGCGCCTCCTCGATCTTGCCGAGCGCGGCGTGCACCTGTGCGTCGACGCGCGCGAGCTCCTCGGACTGGAGCACGAGGGCGTCCAGCGAGCCGATCTTGAACTCGGGCACGGCGAACTCGCTGACCGTCGCGCGGCCGCCGAGCAGCTCGCGCAGGAGCCAGGTGTGCGCGTCCATGTCGCTGTGCTGCGCGGGCCGTGCGTTGGCCGGCAGGGACAGGAGCAGCAGCTGCTTCGCGGTGGAGGAGGACATCGTTGGTTGGTGCGCCATGTGGCCGCGGACGTGGCTAGCCCCTTTAAGTGCTGGTGCGTGTAGTCGCGGGATACGAGACCACGTGAAAGCATAAAGCCCCAGTTCATTAATTCCTTTACTTTACATACTGCTAGGCTATATATACATAGCTAGGTGTTTATTTGAGCACCTTGCCGTCTGCGATCTCACGGGCGACGCCATCGACCACGACAGGCTTGTCCCAGGCCCACATGTCGTTGATGAACTCACGGTCCTCCTCCTTGGAGGTGTCCAACTTGACGTAGTCGTAGGACTCCCAGTCTGGGGCCACCTCGAAGGCTGGGATGGCATCCTGGCCGCGCACCATGACGGCGCCGACGATACCGTTGTTGTTGTTCTCGCCGTAGACGACTAGACAGCCGAACATGTACTTAACAGAGGCGGACAGACGGTTGAAGAAACCGCCAACCAAGTTGTTGGACATGAACGTCAAGGTCAACTCGTCGTTGTACTTGTAGGAGACCTTCCAGATGGAGTACTCCTCTGGGTTGTAGTGCTCCCAGAACCATGGTAGGGCGACGGGACGGGTGTCCTCGTTGGAGTACTTTCTCTTCCAGTCCTCGATGTTGAAGGTGGCGTTGCCAAGCAGCGCTAGAGGGTGCTTGGGCTTCTTGGGCTCAGCAGGCTCCTCCGCGGCTGGAGCGGCCTCCTTCTCCTTCTTTGGCTCCTCCTTCTTCTTTGGCTGCTCCTTCTTCTCCTTCTTCTCCTTCTTTGGCGCAGCAACCTTCTTAGGCTCCTGGACCAGCTTGGAGAGGTCGATGTGGTTCTTCAACAGAGGCGAGTTGGCCAATGTGTTGAACCATCTGGAGATGGCTGGGTGGGCCGCGCGCCACTGCGCGCCCCAGATGCTGGTGAACGCTAGCTCGAAGCCACCTGCCGCAAGGATGTCCGCGACGGACACGTTCTCGGTGGCAAGGTAGGTGTAGTTGCGTAGTCTCTGCTCGTAGAGCTCGGCAACGCGCTCCGCGCTGGCAACGCGGGCCTCCATGTCGCGCTTGTTGTATGGAACAATGCCCTCAACGTATAGGAAGCCGGCGCACACGTCGTCGATGAGGTTGGTGTTGCTCAAGGACTCCCAACGCAACACCTGGGCCTGCTCCTCGAGCGTAGCACCAAGCAAAGCGGCCTTGGCCTTCTCGTCCTGGATCTGGTTGACCACTGTTTCTCGGTTAGTACGTGTTCGTCAAAACCACGCGTAAAGCCCTAAATCAGAGTATGTGTATCGACACATGTGCAACCAGATATTATGCCCATTCAGACAGGGATAACTGTTTTTCGAAAGGTTTTCTCATCACACTAGGGCTCCATGCGTCGGCGTGTCATCGGTAGCAACTTACAGTAATAGGTGATGGCCATGGTCTCAGTCAAGTTGCCAGCTGCACCAGTGAAAGCTGGCGTCCGCTTCAATGGAAACTTCTTCTCGAACTCCTCGTTGTTGTCGGCATCGACAATAGAGACGTCCAAGTTGTAGTGCTCCACGATGCTGCGGGGCAGCATGCTGCGGCAGGTCTTCTTAACGTACAAAGTACCTTGAGACATAATGTTTGCGATCCACGGCAGGCTAGAAAACAAGTAGACGAAAGAACAAAACCCCCAAAGGTGCAAATCCCTCTATTTAAACCAGTGCCGGGCCATTTCTCCAGTGCCGTTGATTGAAAATTTTTCAGATTCCGATGCGTATGGGTGTTGCAAGACGCACTTTGGACTTATTCTCGAGACGTTAGGGCTCCGACGTCGCTGCGGCGGCGGTGCGCATGCGCACCCGTGTAGTGTGGCCATGATGTCTGCGACTGCCGTTCTGTTGCGGCAGCAGCAGCTTATTTACCTTGTACCTCTGCCTCAGCGACGCTGACGCCGGACCTACAACGGCGGAGAGCGAGAGTATCCGCGCCGCAATCGGCACGCGCGTGTCCGCAGGCTCCTGGCCACGAGCAGGCTGCGCTGTAGCCGCCAGCGGGCACGCTGCATCCGTAGAGCTGTTGTGTGCGAGCTTCTTGCTTGGCGACAGCTGCGGAGCGCTGACGTCGGTGCGTTTCTTTTTATCCAGCGTCAGCCTGAAAATTTTTTAGCGATGGCCCTGAGATGAGGAGCTCGAACTATCAAGAGAGAAGTCTTAGCTGGCTTCAGGTGGTTTCTCGACGCGATTGTGGGATCGGTACGTGTTAGTAGCTGTACTTTGTGTAGAAATGAGCAATTCGCTGGAGGAGCGGCTGAAATCCAACTCTAATGCATTCGACGGGCTGCTGTCGCTGATTCCCGCCAAGTATTACTACGACGATAAGACTCAAGAGCAGTGGAGGGCCTCGAAGAAGACCAAGACCCAGACCCGGCTCGACAAGCGCAAGAAGCTAAACCCTGTAGAGCAGGACCAGGAGTCGTCTTCTGCGCTCGAGGTCAAGAGAAAGCGGGAGGAGGAGGCCCAGCCTGTGGTACTGCCAGGAGAAAAGCTACAGCAGGTGCGTGCGGCGCAACAGGCTGCGAAGGCAGAGACCTCGGATGAGGGCGAGCAGGAGGATGAGCAGGATGGGGGCGAGCAGGAGGACGAAGAGGCCATCAGCGTGGTGTTCGACGACGAGGGCAACGCGGTAGATGGGACGCATTCTGCGGCGGAGGCCAAGCCCGCCGAGGACAAAGAGACGTCGGGGAAGGAGAAGAGACAGAAGAACATGGAGGCGCTGCGTGCCAAACTGCAAGAGAGGATCCGGCAGATGAAGGAGAAGCGCAAGGCGCCCGGTACGCGCGTAGACGGCGCCCCCAGCTCGCGGGAGGCCATTCTGGCGCAACGGAAGAAGCGCGAGGAGCTCCGGAAGCGACGTCAGGATGAGGAAAAGCAGCGGCAGGAGGACTCTGCGGACGAGAGCGAGTCTGATTCTGACAGCGACATGGACGAGCAGCCGCCGACTAAACAGCGCAAGCGCGACGCAGACCTATCTGCGAAGGACGTTATGTTCCAGAATATAGTATTCGACGATGGCACCCGCGCAACCTCGGATCTGCAACGTCTTCGTCGTACTGATCGCAAGAAGGGCCCCGCGAAGAACGACATTAAGGCACATCTGAAGCTTGCAGAAGCGCGCAATTCGCAGTTGGAGAGCAAGGACGAGCTGCAGCAGATAATGATCAAAGAGAAGGAAAAGTGGAAGCGCGCGATGCTGCAGGCAGAGGGCGTGAGGCTCAAGGATGACGAGAAGCTGCTGCGCAAAGCGTTGAAACGGAAGGAGTCTAAAAAGCGCAAATCTGCCATCGAGTGGAAGGAGCGCGAGCAGACCGTCACGACATCTATAGCCGACAAACAGAAGAGAAGAGAAGAAAACCTGGCAATAAGGAAGAGCAATAAGGGCGTGAAGAAGTCGAAACAGCAGAAGATGAAGAGAAAGTTCACTGGCGCTATGGTTCCCAAGAAAAGGGCAGGGTTTGAGGGCCGTCTAAAGAGTGGAAAGAGGAAATAAAGTACTTTAGCATTATGTATGGTCTCACGCTAGGTAATTAAGTGTTATTTAGTATATCATATATCAGGTAAATGTCAAACCGACGTCATGTGGTCATAGTCCATGTCAATAGAAAGTGCAATGAGACAGCCGCACAGAAATTTTTCATCCTGAAAAGCCTTACGATGAGTTACTTTCAAACTACATACAAAGAGATAGGGCAAGATGTTGAGGCGAATGCTGCTTGCTAGTCGGGCCAATGCCCAGCAGTTCCGGCAAATACGGACGAGATACCCGGCTGCATTAAACCCTGCTCTCTTCTCTACTGAAACAACGGCCTCTTCCTCTGACTACTTGAAGAGCGCACAAGAAGTTAAAGCTTCTGATGAGCAAGCTAAGCCCGAGCTTCCTAGTGATGCCGAGCAATCTGATCTGATATCAGGGAATATGCTGGATGTGTTAACAGCACATAATCCTGGCTTCAAAAGGTCCCAAGCTAACCTGAGAAGGTTGAAAGCCCAGGTCAGCGGTAACGCAATCCCTCCCGAAGAGAGGATGAGAGCTATATTTGGATATTTATTGCAGGAAAGTAGAGATGAGGTAACTCGGCTGCGCGAACTGGGTCCAGAGAAACTAAGCACAGTATTGCAGACACATAGGGAAAATGCACACCTTCGGCGGAAACAGCATGCCCAGACTGCAGAAGATCTGGCAGCACTTATGGCACAAGAGCTAATGATCAATAGCACAGGGGGCGATAAGTACTTACAGAATACGGAACACTTGCTGCTCCTACTTTTACACATGCTGCGCTCAAAGAGCCAGATACTAGATATAGATCAAATCGTGGAGGTCTTTGAGACATGTAAGCTTATTCCGGGGACTCAAAATCGTTTAAAGGGCATCTTATTATCTGGACGTTTGCTTTATTCTCTCGGCAAGGTGCGTATGGATCCCTTTAATGAATCGTTCTACATTGACGCACTGCTGTACCATGGCTACTATAAGGATGCTTGGCAGTTATTTGAAAGTTACAAGGACCGAGTAAACCAGCGGTGGTGGTATGAAATGGGTATGATGGTAACGCTAAGATCCAACCAGCTACGGAAGTATGATCTATTGTTTAGACAAACCATTGATAAGTTCGGCGAATCTTACGTACGGCCTAAGGTGCTCAAGACAGCAATTAAGAAAAAGCTCTACATGGGTGATTTTAAATCTGCTAACAAGCTTACGGAATACTTCATGCAAATAGGCAGGGATTTAGGGTTTGAGAAAGCGGCACACCATGATTCTTCCGACGAGGTTCCCAACTTTGATGCCGAGGAGCAAGCGAATGAGTTTTTGAATGCTCTAGAAAATCCAACCTACAGCGATGTTATGGATATTATCCAGGCACATCTCTTTCGGCGGAACTACGCATATGCATTTAAACTTTTTGCTCAATTCCTCGAACAGGCAGATTCTCAAAACACTGATGTCGCTCAATTACTTGTCAGATTGCAAATGCTAATGATAAATGATATTGAGACCCTAAAAAAGGCCATCCAGCCATTTTTAAAACCAAATACGGAGAGAGAGGCCCTCTCAAAGCTGGAAGCGTCGTTTAACTTCTCTATCGAGAATATAGGACTTTCCGATGCGAGGAGAGCTCTAGATTTCTTATTATTTCGCAATATGGAGGCGCTTACTTCACAGCCTGCAATGACTGGTCTTGTCTACAAATATATTGTGCAAAACTGGGCAGATAGTGAGACCGATAATTCGATTGATCCTTCGAAGAAGTTTCAGGGCATCATTAAGATTCTCTTGATAAACAAACAGGAAGATGCTGCTCTGCAAGTGCTTTCGAAGTTGGAGCAATCCGATGGTTCAGGGTTTTACCCTCGGGTAAACGGTCACCATTATTCCCTATTCGCTGATTACTACTTGAAGGCATTAATGGGAACTAAGTCCGTCTTGAAAAGAGAACGATTAATCGACAAGGTCCATAAAGTTGTGGGTAGGATGGAGCGTTTTTCCGTGCCCTTCAACGCCACAATAACAGCCTCCTTAATCGCTTTTTACAGAGAGGTTCCTGATCTCGAAGAGTGTTTTAAACTCATAAATTCAATTCTGGTCGAGAATTCGAGATCTTCGGAGGTCGCAATGAACAATGCTACCCCTTTCTTTGAGATGCGCTTAGTCACCTCCAAGCTTTATCAAGAAATATGGAAAACGTATCGACTATACCATAGCTTTTCCGCAGATTGGTCGTTACTTGAGCCAAGCTCCTACCGTATGGGCTGGAAGAGCTACGTGCTAGGCGCCAAGAAGACATTGAATGTTAAACCTGCCGTCCCAATGTCTGAATTGTTCAGGCAGATGGTAGAATTGGACAATATAATGCCAACTCCAAAGTTCTACTCGAACATACTTATTACGCTTGCTAAAGGTCGCGACTTTATAACAATGATCGCTGTTTTGCAATATATGAAGACCAAACATGCGGTAGTATTGGAAGATGCTCTACAAAAATACCTTTATGTGTCTCTGGAGAGGGCATACGTGGAACTAGAGAGAAAAGGTATAAGTTCTGGTAACTCTGTGCTAGGCTTTCAATCTGCAACGACCCTTGCTAAAGAGAAGGTTAAAAGTATGATCCAGGAAGGCCAAGTCTTGAAAAAGTTATATGAAGATCCTACAAATGATATGGTTTCGCAAATTTCAAGCTATATAAAGAAGGCAGATCCCACAGGAATGGAAACGCTGCCACCGTTACTTAGGTCACTGGGCTTGGATACGTCACTGATGAAACACTAAATGCAATAAAAGCACATAAAGCCCAATAAGATCCGCGGCTCTTGTAAATAAACATTAACCTTCTTCATAAATAATTCATTTCTTACTCAGTTTCATCCACTTTGGTATCTTCTTGAGTGACAGCTTCTCCTTCGTGGTATGCTCCGGCTTACTGCTCGTTTGTTCCTTATCCTGTAACAGCTGCTTGTTAGCAGCGGATATCTTCTTGCTCTTCTCTAGAAGACTCTTCCTCAAGTATGGCCCAGGATGAGTAGTGTCTAGCACTATAAGCGTGCTGCTGCTAAACTGCAGATCATCCACAAGTTTCTGCTTCGAGCGCTCCAGTTTCACATGCGGATATGATTGAGTAAGGGTGAATTCGATCGATGGTGACGCAAGGCTCTGTGCAACAAGTTTATAAACATCCTCCATAGTGTCATCACGGTCGAAACATGCCTCTAGATGAGTTAGATCCGGTAGCCTAACGCGTATGTTACACTGTTCTACCTTTTTATGAGTCTTATTGTCCATCTCTTCCCTCAAGCGCTTAGTGAGCAGGGGCCCGGCCATAGCCCTCTTCGCTAGCATGCTCTGATACTTGAGCACATCCTGCTCCGAAAGTTCGTAGTCCCCTTCACTGTCTTCCTCAACTACTGGCTTCTCGGGAGCCTTCGAAGTGCTCCCTGAGCGCGATGGCACTAGCGCAAGCACCTTGTGAAGCTTCTTTGTGTGACTATGCGTCTTCTGCGTCGGCTCCTCTGACTTGCTCCGCACAGAGCTCTCGGAGCCCTCCGATTTCCTAGCCGAACTGGCACGCGCGCCAGTAGAGCCTGCACTGGCGTTTGAGGCCCTCCGCACGCCAGGTCCTGGCAACCTGAGCCGGATCATGACGTCTTCGTTCACTCCCAGATCGCGGAACGTCAGATCTGCCAGGTCACCGAACGTCAGTGTCTTCGAAAATAACGAGACCGTAAATTGCGCTGCTGGCTCCATGGGCCACCCAGCAGACTGGCACGCCGCGCGCAGCTCGTCTTGTACCAGCGACCCCGTGTTCACCTTCCGTATTTGCACTCCGACGCCCATGGCTTGGAACTTGATCATCACCGCCGCTGTCCCCTCGCCCCCCGCAGAGACGCTTGTCAATTTCAGTGCGCAGCCGGTCGGCAGGTTTAGCTGTCGGAATGGAAGGCAGAGAGTTACTGCCTTGCCCCCATGTGTCAGCGCCCACCGCTGCTTCTCGCCATCCAACTTGAAGTGTTCCAGAGCCTGCTGCAGGATGTCATTCGCAAGCGAGCCCGGTGTGATCTTGCACCGAAATACCGAATAACCATACTCAACGCGAACGCTACTCATATCGGACGTCGTACGTGTGCCAACTGACAGTGGCTTGCTGCATGTACATATATATGCCAGACGGCCTTGACGTCTAAATTCGCCTTCCATAAAATATAGTCACGTGATCTCAAACCGCAGCCGTCTACGGACTATGGACATTAACCGGGGGTAGTACCATCACTCTAGGCCTCTGCCACTCGCTTTGTACCCATCGTACTCGCTAAGCCTCTGTTGTGTAATATCCCTACAGGGGAGCAATTACTTACATTGGGAAAAGCAGTTGCGCAAGATGAACTTCAACTTCACGCCTTCTTCAGGTTGCAAGGCGCCCAGAAACGCGAAGGCTAAGCTATTAGGTAGGTTGATGCTGCTGGGATAATGTTACCGGACCCGTCGATTCGTCTCCGTAAGGCAATTATAGAGGGGAAACTGATTATTGTGAAGCAGGTGCTTCGCAGGTGGCCTGAGCTTCTCACGAATATCGATCCAAGCAACGGTTGGAGCTCGCTTCACTACGCAGCATACTATGGGAGGTATCTTATATGCGTCCAGCTCATCCAACAGGGCCACGATAGGCAGGGGACGCTTCGAACGTTCGCAGGATGCACAAGCGTTCACCTGGCGCTCCAGAACGGGCACGAGCAAACGACGCACTTTCTCCTGCAGAGCTTCCCGCAGACACTGGCTAGCAGGGACGTGGGTGGCAGGACCCCTGCGCATATTGCCTGCATGCAAGATTATCACACGTGCCTCAGCCTGTTGTCGAGCGCGGGAGCGGACCTCTCGCTGACTGACAACGACGGCAACACGCCGTTGCATATTGCGATGATGTACAATAGCGTCAACTGCATAAGGCTGCTAGTACTGGGGGCGCTTGATGAGGAGGACTATGTGCGCAAGAATAACGCCAAATGGACGCCGGAGCAGCTGGCAGGGACCATGGAAACGCAGCGCGTGTTCCAGAACCTGGTGAAGGAGGCGGAACAGCAGCGGGCAGCCGGGATCCCCCGGCCAGCGTGCCCGCAGGCGTTGGCACTACCGGGAGCGCACGCGAAGGCCGACGAGCTGCCTTGCCCTTCGCTGCTCAACGTTCGCGCTTTCCACGACGCTTCTGTGGAGAGCGACGCTGATGCCAACGCGCAGCCACAAAAGGAGCCCTCAGCACTACTCCCACTGCTCCCAGCATATCCAAACCAGAAATTGACGAAAGGATATCCGAAGACGCCCACATCCAACCACTTCAACTCCACGCTGTCTTCGGCAACTAACCATTCCAGCAGTTCATTGACCCGTATCCGCACATTCAATGACTGCTCTTCCTCTCTCTCCTCTGAGAGCCAGTCACTTCCCCAAAGAGCGAGCGGGAGCCAAGAAGGCCAGTGGTCTGTCAAAAACGCTTCCGGGCGGTACTTCCAGCAGGGCGATACCAGTTTGAACACAATGTCCAACCTCTTACCGGCCAACAATACGCCGCGCAATCGCGATGCGGAATTGATCAATAAGTACCTTGTGGAAGATGAGGACTTCCGGACTCCTTCGCCGCTACCTCTCCATGTGCAGCAGTACACGAAGAGCGAAAAGTCATCTGGTGGTGGTCACCAATCTCTCTTGAATATTCCAATCTCGAAAGTACGTATATAGTTAACTAGACAAGGGAGAAATAGTATGCATGCTCTAATGAAAGCATCGGTCTCATCATGATATACTGGCTAGCATCTTCATTTGCGGCCGTGGCTCCTTCATGCTGCCTGCTAAGCAGTTTTCACGCGTGAAAGTGTGCAATTATTGAGGGATTCTGCAGTTTGTCTATAAAGGTCTAGGTAGCCTTGGCGTCTACTCAGGCTTTTTGTAGCCCTGGGCGACAGCCTCCTCGTAGGTGGGGTAGTCAAGGTAGCCGTCCTCGCCATGGGTGTAGAAGGTTTCCCTGCGGTAAGCGTTCAGAGGATAACCTTTCTCAAGACGGTCGGGTAGATCGGGGTTCGCAAGGAAGTATCTACCATACGCGATCACAGTTCTACCTAATTCCACATCATGGACCGCAGCGTCCGGGCAGTGTGCGTAGCTACCAGCTCTCACAATGATACCCTTCCAGATGCTGTATGCAAAGTCGTTTGTGCCACCCTCGTAGACACCCTGGCCCTCCTCTAAGCTTGAGTCGGTGACACGAGGCTCCACCAAGTGGATGAAAGCTAACCTCTTGCCCGCAATGGCCCGCTTTTCAAGTTCACCAAGCACATAGGCATATTGGGCTAGAAGAGTTGGGTCGTCAGTACCGGTCATGCTGCCGAAAGAGCCATAGGGCGAGAACCTTATTCCCACCTTTTCTGGCCCAACTGCCTCCACCACAGCGTCCACGACCTCCAGAGCGAAGCGTGCGCGCTTCTCGATGGAGCCACCATATTCGTCGGTACGGCGGTTAGACTTCGGATCCAAAAACTGGTTTAGAATGTATCCGTTGGCTGAGTGGATCTCAACACCGTCCGCGCCCGCATCGATAGAACGCTTCGCCGCGGAAGCGAAGTCCTTGACGTACTGCTGGATCTGTTCTTTGGTGATACCGCGCACCTCTTTACCGTATTTCTTGGCTTCTTGCCGGAACTCTTCCGATGGGTACCAGTCGTCCACCGCACCGTCGTTCCTGGAGCCAGTCTTGGCCAGCACGCTGGGAACGCTCTGCGCACCCAGCATCCAGAGTTGCACCCAGGCGAACGACTTGTTGGCGTGGATCACATCAAAAATCTCGGCCCATTTCTTCGCCTGCTCGTCATTCCAGATGCCCGGCGCTTGGTCGTTCCCCACGCCGTAGCCCGCAGGGTAGGTGGATTCCGTGATGATCATGGTACCCGCCCGCTTCGAACGCTGGTCGTAGTACGTAGTCATCATATCAGTGGGCATGTTTTCTGCGCTGGTGGCGCGGAACCGCGTCAGTGGCGCAAGTGCGACCCGGTGCTGCAATTCGCAGTTGCCGACCTTGAGAGGCTTGAACAACGCTGTTTCACCCAGCTTCTTTGGTTCTATGTTGGCAAACGACATTTCCGTGTGTAGCGCCGTTTAATCGTCGCCATTCCAATATCCGATAGGGTCCTAGCCTTTATACCTCTAGTTCCGGATATAGCCAATGTGTATTAATCAGCACAGTCACCACGCGGGGATAGTTCAACTCCTTTAAAGCTGCTTGTATGAAGACCAAGAACATTCCAGCTGTGGCGCCAGTAGGGATTTTCGCAACAACGGTTAGCGGAATCTTATTAATAAGCGGAGTGGTCGTGGCCTGAGAATTCCATAGTACCTCCGCGAAATAGTACGTCAGATGGTTGCTTCAGCGGCAAACCGAATAAACTCAAATTCGGGCTGCCGATCGCGGCAGGCAAGCTTCAGGCCAGCTCGACTGCTGTGGCCATAGTAGCGTACTAGGCCAGTTTGCCATGCGGAAAAAGTTCGCCAGTAATAGGCTTACGGGTGGCAGGGCTGTTCGTGATGGAACTCGCCTCGCGAGCTGCCCGGGAAGCGCGCGGCAGGCCCCCAGCGCTGGCTGGCCGGTGGATGCAGCGGTGCTGCATTTACAGCGAGCGTCGGTCTTGCACGATACTCTTATATGTGAAACTTGGTAGGTACATTATAAATACAGCATACTGATAAAAAGAGGAAGCGGCGGTGCAAGCGCTCACTTGGCGAAGTTGATGCCCTTCTCGATGTTCTGCTTCAAAGTCTCCTTGCACTTGGCTAGCATCTCCTCCTCCTCCGCGGATAGGGTGCCGACTGGGTGGACCTCCTCGACACCGCGTGGGCCGAGCGTGACGGGAGAGGCGAAGAAGTCAATGCCCTCGTTCTTGTAGAGAGGGGAGTCGACAAAGGCCGGCTCGACCACGCCCTTCTCGCCAGCCAGACCGGCCAACACGGCGTCCGCGAACTGTGCCCCCGCGCGCGCCATCGACAGCGTGGCAGAGCCTGCGCCGTTCTTGGCCTTCACGACCTCGTCACCGCCAAACTGGATCCGGTGGATCAAGGCGTCGCGGGTTGCCTTGTCCAGGCCGGTGTGCCGCGTCTGAGACAAAACCGGGATGATTGTGATACCCGAGTGGCCGCCGATCACGGGCACGCGCTCCTGCGTGGGGTCGGTCCCCTGCACCTCGGAGATGAAGCGCGACGCCCGGATGCTGTCCAGGGTCGTCACACCGAACAGTTTACGTGGGTCGTACGTCCCCAGCTTGCGTAGCTCTGCTGCCACGATAGGCACCGTCGAGTTGACCGGGTTAGAGATTACTAGCACTGCTGCGCCCGGCGCATGCTTTCCAATCGCCCCGGCGAGCTGCTGCACGACACCTGCGTTGATGGCGAACAGGTCATCCCGCGTCATGCCCGGCTTGCGTGGCACGCCGGCAGGAACCACTACTACGTCCGCTCCCGAAAGCGCCTCGCGTAGCGCCTCGGGGTCCTCCGCAGTGTACCCGCTCACCCGCGAGTTCGTTGGGATGTGGGACAGGTCTGCAGCTACACCCTTCGCACCCTTGAGATCGTACAGGCGCAGGTCCGTGACCCGCTTGTTGAGCTTCAACAGAAGCGACAAAGGTTGTCCGATACCACCGTTGGCTCCCAGCACGGACACCCGGTATGCGCGTACGCCCTCTGCCCTGAATCCACGTCTAGCTACCCGGCAAAACATCCTTGGTCTGGGCCGGGCTTCTCAGCTGCCGTGCGTGGTGCCGGCCTTTATATACGCCACCGATCTCCTTGCTGCTGCTAACTTCGCGGGCTGCGCGGGTCATGGTGGCCTCGGCGCCGAGGTAGGCAAGCATACTTGCACCTGATCAAACACGTAACGTTCAGTTAAACAAATTGTCTACACTAGCCCCTACATAGGTACGTATTTGGGCCCTGGTGGCTGGGAGCAGCTTGCAGCGCACAAGTACATCTTCTTGGCCCTCGCGAGCCATGCGGTCGTAGGCCTGTAGGCGGTGGCAGCCGCCAAAAGCAAAATAGTAGTCGGCTGACTCGTGCCGAACGTGCATCACATCAACGGGCGGCAGTTGGCCGTCCATGGATGCGGCGTCCTCGAGCGAGCACGTAGCGCTGGCTGCAGGTACGCCGCGCGCGGTGGAGACCATAGCGTCGATCTTTTGCGGGTCTAGCACCGGCGCCACAGGGCGGCGGATCTGCGAGAGGGGCACGAGCGTAACGGGGAGACGGGAGGATTGAAGAGACATGGGGTTGGTTGAGATGTGCGAGTGTTTGAGCATGGGAGAGTACACGGGTGTATATATATATAATATTATGTTATATGGGTGCGCGGCGGAGATAGGCGGAGTTACGTTAAAGGATGCCGCTTTTCTTAAGGTTTTGCTGGGCGATGAGGTCTGTGACAGCGCTGAGCACGAACTTCATGCTCTGGGTGTCGGTGGCGCAGGTGCGATGTACGTAGATGGGCTTCTTGGTGCGGTTCAGGGAGAGGAAGATGCGCTCGAAGTACTTGAGGCCTGTCTCTGCGTCGCCGACCCTGCCGGGGTAGTCCGGGAAGTGCTTGCGGATGGGCGAGCGCTTGACCTTGTCCTCGAATAGATCGACCTTGTTGAGGAAGAGGATGAAGGGGGTGTTGTAGAACCACTTGGAGTTGAGCAGGGTCTCGAAGAGCATGATTGCCTCGTGCATGCGGTTGACACGCTCGTCCTCGAAAAGCATCTGGTCGTACTCGCTGACGGCGAGCACAAAGAGGACCGCCGTGATGCCCTGGAAGCAGTGGATCCACTTGCGGCGCTCGGAGCGCTGCCCGCCTGCGTCCAGGACGTTGAACTTGCTAGACCCGATATTGAAGCGGGTCTCGGTGATCCCGGTCGTCTTGATGCGGCCCCGGAGGATGTCCTCATCGGTACAAACGTAGTCCGGGCGCGCGAAGTTCTCGATGTTGTCGAAGTAGTACGCTGCCGAGCCTTCGAGCTGGAATTCGTTGGAGCGAGCAAAGCACTGGCGAATTCCGCGGTCGTTGTCCCACAGCATGCGTATGGCGGCGGCAACCTGCTCGTTGGTAATGCGCTTTGGCAACGCCTGTGCGGCGGGGTGTGCTCGCACAAACAGGCCCGTGGGGCCCATTTCGCCCGTTTGCTCATTGAGCCCCATGGTCAGCTCCTGCATATCGATGCCGCCGTCCAATGCGCTGCTATCGGGCGTGAAGGTCTCCACCTTGCCTGTACTCTGCACACGCCGCTTGTTTTCGCTGCGTTCGGAGTATTTGAGAACGTAGTCATTCAGGAACTCCGGACCGCCAGCCATGTCAGGGTCGATACGGTCGAGTGCCTTGGCCTGCAGGACCAGCCTCTTGCACTCGAATAGAGGCCGGTTCTTCTCGGGGTCGTCACAGTCCAGCGTGATGCCCATTTTTCTGGCTTGGATTATGAGTATCTTCATTGACTGTATTGCGTCAGCCCAGATCACCTGGCTGTACTGGAGCCGCTCTTCGTGAGTGAACCCTCCATGGTGAAGCAGCTTCAGCTGTTTCAAGACCGTCGATTTCCCAGATTCTCCTGCACCTAGAAGCAGCAGTTTTATTTCATTCTTTCCTCGGTGTTTTTCCAGGTGCAGGTTCTGTTCAATCGCGTCGTTTGCCCTACGGTCCTGCAGAAACGGATCGTTCTCGTCTTCTAGCATCTGTGTACTGGCTGAGCATCCCATTTTTGGTATATAGAACTGGTTCAATTGCGCTCCAGTTAACGGCAGTAGATCCTGTGTTGAACACGATCCAGGTCGAATGTAAAATACTACGTGCGCTGACAGTCAGAAAATACTGATGCTAGTTATCCTCCCACGCATATATGGTGAATAATGTTTTAGGTTTGATGTGAATTTGTCTATTTCCTAATGCGGTCTAATTGATGTTACAGAGGATAATGTATATTATCCTGAGGCTGCATATTTGGCCATTTCCGAAACATCGATAATCAACTAGGGTGACATTGCAGCCCTAACCTACCCTCCGAGCCGGGCGAATCCCCATTGCTTTCGCCTATTGGCAGGCGATTGGAACCGCGCTTGGGGTCATCCAAATGGCGGCAAAGTAGGTACCTCGATGGCATCGCGACTGCTGGCGCGCCCCACAGTATCGTATAGAACGATATCAGACAGGTGCTTATTTTGCTGAAATGGTTACCCGGCTAAGTGCAAAACGCTCGCTCTTCGTTTTAACCATGCCAAGCGTGCATCATCGTTTCGATGACAAACGCCAACAGAATCGAGTAGCTATGAGCGCGGACGATCAACCGCGATGCCCAGTGGACCACTCTACGCGCGAGGCATGGCTGAGTTCCATGTCTAAAGGCGGTTCTACTGATACAGAGCAATCTGGAACGGCTGCGCAAGGCCAGACCGAGACCACATCCGCTCAGTCAGGATGCCCAGTGGACCACTCTGCACGGAATATATGGCTCAAGCACGCTGGACAAGCGACAGAAGACGTTGAGTGCTCCTCCGACAAGCTTGCGGACATGCCGCATTACAGCACCGACGTCCCGCTGCCCACCGAGCGCGAACAATCTTCGATCCCGCGCACTGGCACCGAGCATAACTGGGTTTACCCATCCCAGAAGCAGTTCTTCGAGGCTATGCTGCGCAAGAACTGGAATCCACACGCAGAGGACATGAAAACTGTGATTCCGCTACACAACTCGGTCAACGAGCGCGTCTGGAACTATATTAAGCTATGGGAAAACGGCCGGGGCGGCGAGTCCTGCGGCGGCATTAAGCTCACCAGCTTCAAGGGCAGCGCCAAGGACCTGACGCCGCGCGCGTGGTTCCGCAGCACCGTGCTGGGCTACACTCCTCCGTTTGACAGACATGACTGGCGCGTGGATCGCTGCGGAACTGAGGTCGACTATGTCATTGACTTCTACTCGGACGAGCACCCCAAGCTCGGGCCGCAGATCTTCCTGGACGTTCGTCCAAAGCTCAACAGCTTCGAGGGCTTCAAGCTGCGGGTCCTCAAGGCCTTGGGTCTCTGAATATCCATCCCTGTACATACAACGCCGGACCCAGCGCAAGGGCCTATTTATTATCCACGCACGAAATCCATAATGAAACCATTCGATTCTTCATTACCTTAACTAACTATGTACAAGAGAAACTTGTTCTCCACACCGATGGACCTGCCTCAGAACTTGCCTGGGGAGAAGTTCTGGCCCAATTGCTGCATGTTTTCTCCGACCTTCACGTTGGTCTCAAAGTACTTGGCAACGCATCTGTCGAGACAGTTGGACTCGTTCTTGTTCAAGTCGCCCTCGTTGTAGTTCATGTCTATGCACTTTCTGTGGCAGTTTGAGACAAGCTTGTTGAACATATCTGTAACAAGGTCCAATTCCGCTTCAGCTGCGGCAATTTTTTGCTGCGAAGATAGTTGAGGTTGACCACCTAGTCCAAACATCTTACAATACTCGATATATCTCTAAAATGAGTCCTTTGACTATTCGAGCAGGAGTCTTGGGAACGAGGCGTTAGTTGTAACCAGAGCGTGCCCAGTTGAAGAATTTTCAATAGTTAAAAACGCATCATTTGGAACGACAGCCATAGTTGGCGGGGAGTCCGGCGCGCACGGCGAGGCCCAGCGAGGCCCGCTGGCGCGCCAGTCGTTGGCCAGTACGCGCTGCCGCGGGTTGAGTTTATTTTATATGCCGGTGGAAATTAACTGGCGTCTGGCTGCACCCTGTACTGGTTGCACGTGAGCTGGTGCCAGCAAAGGGATGTCGCGCAGCCGAGACTAGGGCATCGCGAGCAGAGAGGTTCTAATATGTCCGAGTGTTATTAAACAAGCCGCAGGGGCTGACACTGACGGCGGAAGCCAAGCTATGTATAATTAATTATAATAATACCATCGGTGTTTAGTGTTGGTGCTCTGGGCCGGGATAGAAGAGTGTTGCAGCTCCGAGCACGGGGCGGAAGGTGACGCAGCAGCGAGTAGAGGCTCGCTGCATACGGGATATCGGGGCTCCAGATGACTGCGCCGGACGCTAGCGTGTTTGCACGCTCGGCGACATACCGGATGGTGACTTGCTTTCTGCGCCTGCGCGATGTGCCTGGATGGGTCCCGTAGCGCCGTCTCCTTCGTCGTCGTCGTCGTCCGAGATGGCGCTATCGTCAGTTTCGTCGGTCTCCGCGTCGCCTGGATGCCTTTCGTCGTCGTCGTCGTCGTCGTAGTTACCGGCGGTCTCTTCCTCCTCCTCGTTCTCCTGGAAGCCGACTGCTGCGGCTCCCCGTATTTTGGAAATGCTTTTAACGAGGATCTCCACTATCTCTATCCACTCGCGCATTCCGCCCATCCCGATGTCACCACAGACCAGCACCTTCTCGACCGGCTTCAGAATCTGCACGTAGGGGGCGTCTTCCTGCAGCATGAGGAGGTGCTTCTTGGTGACCGGGTGTGTGTACATGAAGGTGTTCATGGCGGGGGCCACCAGCACCGGCGTGGACGGGTTCCACACCCGCAGTACCGAGGTCAGCAGGTTATCGCAGATGCCGTTCGCCACCTTTGCCAGCGTGTTGGCAGAGAGTGGCGCGACGAGAAAGATGTCTGCCCACTTGCGCAGCTCCACATGCAGAACCGGGTCTCCGAGCCGCTTGAACCCAAACCACTCATCCTCGTCTCTCCACAGCTTGACGTCCTTGCTGATCTTCAGCCCCTTCAAGAAGTGCTCCGCGCGCTGCGTAACGATCAGCTGGATCGATACCTTGTCGGACGTGTAGATCTTGAACAGCTTGTCGATAATCAGTGGCACCTTCATCGTCGCAACGGACCCCGTCGCGCCAATCAGGATGTGGATCTTCTCGTCGTCCTGCTTCTGGAAAAACTTCGTGAACGGCACCTGCGGGCCCGTCTCCTCCCCGATCACCGCCTTGTTGCTGTGGTGCTGACTGTACTTGCGCCCCAGCGATGACGTCGAGCTCGTCTGGTGCGGCGACACCGGCGTCAGCGGGATGTGGAACGACGAGTCGAAGTAGATGAAGTCGCCCGGCATGTGCACCAGCGAGTTCTGCCGCGACGAGTTCGTTGACGTGTCGCTATCCGCCTCGCCCTTCGCCCCCGGCCGCGTCGAGATAGAGCCCCGGTGCGAGATCTTCTCCGTGCCGCCCGGCACCGTGAACGACACCGCCGCCACTCCCGCCGACGCCTTCGACACCGACAGCGGCGAGTTCAGGCTCGACACGCTGCCCACCAGCGACGAGTCCGGCGACAGCTCCAGCCCGTTCGTCACCAGCCGGATCCGCTGCTCCAGGAGCTCCGCACTTACCGGCTCTGCGTACGCCCGTGCCGCCGCCGACCCCACGCTGCCGCTATCTCTCACCGGCGACCCTCGCAGCGACCGCTCAGACACCGCCGTCGCCCGCCCCACCGCAGCTCGCGCATCTACTGGCGCCGTCGTGCTCCCCACTGCTGTGCTACCCGTTCCCGCTACCTGCGGCCCGCCGCCTCCGTGCTTGTGCGCGGCCCGCTTCACACTATTGGACCGGTTGTTCAGGATCGATATAGGCTGGTCCCCCGTCCGACACCCACTTCCCCCGACGCAGCCACCGCCGCCCTTCGTCGCCTCTGCTGTCGAAGACTCTCCCATGCTGCCACCTGCTCTCTCGCCACGGAACAACGATGGGAAGAAGTGATCTGCGTGGGTCTCAACAAAAATTTCACCGCCCCTGCCCTGTTTTAGGATACACGTGAAGCTGTTAGCAGCAGCACGCCTTTGCGGTTGCGGTAGGTCGCGGCAGGGCCGGCAGTAGTGTCATGAGTGTAGTTATGCCATTACATATAGAAATACAGTGTCTATCGGCGGGGCCGGTCTAGATGTTACAAATTGCATAGAGCTCGCGGTAGAATTCGTTGGTAGGCGAAAGGCCAATGTCCTTTAGTTTAATGTACATGTCGCCGCCTTCGTCGTCATCCTTGATGGCGTCGTCGCCAAGGTGACCGATGTTATTAAAGCTGGCGGGCACGTGCAGCGCGGGCGCGGGCGCGGAGACCAGGTCGAGCTCTGGCGGCGGCGGGCGGGCCGGGCGGTCGGCCGGCACGGCGGGCGCGGGCGCGGGCGCGGGTTCCTCGGGCGCGGGCAAGGCGGCCAAGGCGGGCGTCGCAGGAGCGGCGAATGCAAAGTCCGCGAGCACCAAACTTTTCTGGTAATGGGGGTGGTCTGGGTTGCGGGGACGGCGGAGCGTCTTGTGGAACCAGTCGCGGAGCGTGTGGAAGCGTGTGGCCTTCCAGCGCAAGCTGAAGGGCTCGGAGGTCTGCGAGGGGAGGTCGATGTGGGTGTCTGAGCAGGTGTCGAGGGCGGTGGAGAGCTTGTCGTGCTTGACGGAGCCGGCGGAGGGCGGCGTGAGGTCGGAGTCGAGACCTGCGGTGGTACCTGCGGTGGCTATGGCGCTGGATGCGCGCGGCTCGTCCGCGTGGCCCTTATTATATTCTCTGGTATATAGCCTATTCAACCATCGGCGGAAGCGGTGGCGGCTGTGGCGCGGCTGGGGGGCTTGTGACGAGAGGTCTGCGCAGTCGCGGTCTGCGTAGTCGCGGCTGAGCAACGTGCCTCGGGAGACGCTGTAGTAGCCCTGTGAGACAGTGGCGTCCTTGATGGTCCTGGGGGCGGCGCCGGAGTCCAAAGTAGCGGCCATGCTTTCGAGTTCTGAGGCTGCTGTGTCGGCGTCGTTTCAGTTAGCAACTCACGGTGGTGATGCGAAGAGATGGGGAGCAGCAAGCAACACGGACAAATATAAGAGCAGCGGGGGCATTTGTCTAGTCGGCGGGTGTTTTGTGTCTACGCTGACGCTGGCGCTGGTGTGGAGTGCAAAAACCGGAGCCACAAGCATGAGCGTCCGACGCACACGGTGGAAAAGGTGCGCGAGCTTGGCGGCAGCATATAATGGGCGCAGGTGTGCTAGAGCGGTGCTGGGAGCGCGCGGATGCGCGGACGCTGCGGACAGGCGCGCTGCTGCTGGGCGCGGCGTATGGGAGTAATAAGGCGCACGCACGCGCGCAGCTGGCGATGCAAGCGGTGCGGCTGCGGCAGCTGCGGGACGTGCGGCTGCGCCGCGGGTGTGTGAAGCTGCTGGCGGTGGACCCGGGCCTCGTGAACTTCGCGTACGCGCAGCTGCACGTGGGCGCGGGCACGCCAGTCGTGGTGGCCTGGGACAAGCTGGACCTGCGGGCCTCCGCCGCGAGCGCTGCGGAGGCACCCGAGGTAATGGGCGAGATGGTGCGGGGCGTAGTGGAGCGACTGCTGGCCCATGAGCCGGACTTTGTGGCAATTGAGCGGCAGCGGGCGCGGAACCCCGGCAGCAGCGCGGTGGCCGGTGCGGTGCTGCGCACGAACCTGCTCGAGCACGGGATGCACGCGGTGCTCCCCCCGCTGGCGGCGCTGCGCGGCATATCGGCGCCGCTGGTTGCAGCCTCGTTGCCGCGGCGGATGGCGGACTTCTGGTGTGGGCCCGGCGCGGAGCGCGCAGCGGACTCCAAGCGGCTACGCGTTCTGTTGGCACGGGCGCTGCTGCGCGAGGCTGCCGCGGCCGCCTCTCCCGGCATGCTTACCCTCGGTTCGCAACTGACAGCCGCTCTCGGCTCGCATGTGGAGCCTAGCAGGGCATTCAGCATCCACCGCGCGCTTGGGCTGCCAGTGGTGCCGGCACAGGAGTTACGCCGGGCGCCGGCAAAAGACGATGACCTGGCTGACGCCCTACTGCACGCCCTTGCCTGGGCTACATGGCTCCATGCATATGAGCAGCTGGAATCATTCGCTGTGGCACACGGATCTGGGCTGGACGACGCTTTTGCAGTCTATCTCCACGAGCTGCTAGCTGCTCACTACGCGCGCACGTCTGCGCTTCTGCGTGAGAACGCCAAACCGGTCATTCCTGCATAGATATACATAACCTAAGCGCAACTGCTGGCCATTGGATGCTGACAAGAGCATCGCGGCGACGCGTATAGGTACACTACGGACACGAACCCTGCATTCTTCAATGCGGACTAGCTCCCCTTTGTAGTTAAGTACTCAAAAAATCACGCCTTGTTGGCCTCACCGCCAACACTTTCACAGGTACTGCGGCAACGAAGCGCAGGTCTAGTTGAATCATGAATATACGGCAGCAGCTCACCAAGTTCCTTGGCCTATGCCTCACCCTTGCTAGCGCGTTTATGTTCTGGAAGGGCCTCTCGGTCGTAACCAATTCGCACTCGCCAATTGTGGTAGTTCTCTCCGGCTCTATGGAGCCCGCCTTCCAGAGAGGAGATATCCTCTTCCTATGGAATCGCGAGAAGTACAATAAGGTAGGCGACGTGATAGTCTACGAAGTGGATGACAAGAGCATCCCCATCGTCCACCGGGTGGTACGTGAACACCGCGACAAGAATGGCCGGCAACTGCTCCTCACCAAGGGTGACAACAACGCCGCAGATGACATTGCACTTTACGGCCGCAAGCAGGGCTACTTGCAGCGGGATAAGGACATTGTCGGAACCGTGAAGGGCTACCTTCCTAAGTTGGGGTACGTTACCATCCTCGTGAGTGAAAATCAATATGCAAAGTTCGCGCTGATGGGCATGCTGGCGCTGAGCTCCTTACTAAGTAGCGAATGAGGAGTGTATATACGATTACTTAGGTGATACTCAATAATCAAGCTCCACTGTGGACGCTAAAGGCCGCTTCCTGGACGGTGGTAGGCCCGCGGTGTTCAGCGGCAGCGCGGGTCCCTCGCGGCAAAACTGCTCGTAGACCTCTTGCATGACGGATTCCTCGGCGGCCATGGTCTGGAACTCCGGATAGTGCTTGATGCGCTCGCGCGCTTCTTCCCATGCCGGCATTGCATCGCGCTGGCGGAAGACCCGCAGGAGTAGCAAGGCAAAGTACTGCTTTCGCTGTTCCTTGAGCTGTGCCAGACGCAACTGGTCGTCCTGCAGCTTCTTTTGGCGAGTCTTGATCAGCTCCTCGGCAATCAGGTCGAGATCATTCGAGTCCATATTCTTAAATCGATCCTTTTCCCGGATAATGGCGAGGATCTTTTCGCGGTCAGCAGGTGGTTGCTCGTCATTCCACTGGAAATTCTCATCGATCAGTATCTGCTGTGCGACCGAGCGGTGAGCGCTGATGGTGAGGCGATGTTCCTCGACCTGATCAAGAAATAAGTCCAGTGCGCTGGAGCCGCTGCGCCCCAGTGTGTTCAAGAAACGCGGGTCGTTTTTTATAAGTTGGTATATGCTGTTCCAGGAGGTGTTGTAGCGTATGGACGCCTTGTGCTCCCGCAGAAGCTCTTTAAATGCATCACGCGCGATTCTGTCCTTGGTGTAATTGGCACGAGAAAGCACATCAATCTCGGCATCGTAGTCTGATATGATCTTCGTAACGATCTCGATATACTCGCGCAAGATATCAACTTTCTCGAGGGTCTCGAAGTGTTTGTTTGCAACAAAGCGCGCATTGGTGAAGAGATACTGCTTTTCCAGTTCTGCCCATGTCAGGAGACTGTTTCGGTCAGTGATGATGCTCCTCAGGTACTGCCGCAGCTCCTCCAGCGCTGCGGTGCGCGTCTTGTTGTAATTTTTCTTGTGTTCTTCCGCCAGCTGAGAGACGTACTCCTGGAAAGTTTCTCGTTTTACTTTCTCACTCATAACAGAATGCTTGTAGATCGGCTCGTTCGCAATCAAGCGTCGCACCGTGGGCCACCGTGTATAATAGTGTATGTCGTTGCGCTCTCGCAGCATCGCAAGAAACGCATCCTTAAACTTACTCACCGCCGTGTGCTCCTTGAGCAGCTGATCCTCCGTCCGAGTCGTCAGATATTTCTCAAATGTGGTTTGCTTCCACAATGGATCGTCGTCCACGCACCAGTAGCGGGGGTCCTGACAGCTCAGCTCGGAGATGATTCTGTTGAACGACCAGGTTGAATCGACTTGGTGGTCTTTCAGCATCTGCAGAAACAGCCGCTCTGCCGCTTGCATGTCCTTTTCCACTGTCACGTTCAGTACCCTCGACTGGTTGTGGTACTTCTGGTTCGAGTTGAGCAGCAGCTCGATCCGAACTCCTGGCTCGTCGGCAGCGGGCTCCTCGTTCTTCTCCTCCTGTTGAGTGCGCTCGTCCTCCTCCCGGGGCGCCTCATCGGCAGGCTCCAATTCCGGCTTCTCCCACCTACTTTCACCTGTCTCCCTGTTGTAATAGTACACGCTACCGTCCTCTGTCGTTGCCACTTTCCAGCCACATTCTTCGAGCCGCGGTTCTAGCTCCACTGGTGTTTCCTTAGGCTTGCTCCATGTTGTCTCCCCCTTCGAATTGTAATAATAGACACGCCCTGTGGCGTCCTGGGCCTCCTTCCACTCACTCATGACGCCGTGCCCGATGCTGTCACAGGACATCGCTGTGAGATGGCTCAACTGAACATGCAGATATAAAAACGCATCATGCCTATTGTCACGTGACAATATCGTACAAACGGATTCGCAAAGGCGGTATCAAAGCCCCCAGATGTCCGTAACGATAATCCACCAGGCTCTCGAGCTACAAATATTTTAGCTCATCGCATGTGCTGAAATTTTTTTCCTCGTTGAACCGTTTTTCACGTGCCAAGCGGCAGATGGCTACCTGACGTTACGTAGTAGAAGTGGCTGGTCAGAGCTATCGAAGCCGGGGGAAGCAGCTGAAGGTGCCCTAGGTGTGCTTGGACCACATACAGACGTTATTAAAATATCACGTGATGCGTGAAAACAGAAAAAAAGCAATTCACGAATAATTTTCGGTGGCAGACAAAAGAAAGTAGAACAAGAATACCTACTAATTTGCAACTGTAACAGCGGGAGCTATAGACTTGTAGCTGTGTGCCGCAGGTTTACTAGACGGAGTATATCAGGATGAGCCAGTCGGTAGGATTTGAGTGGGGGTTCAAAGCAGGCGAAGAAGGCAGGCCCAGAGCGCAGGGTGATGGCGCAGGCTGCGCAAGCGCCACGGCGGCAGCGAACAACCAGCACGGATGCGGGCACCTGGTGCACATGAGCTACAAGGTAGGCAAGCCCAAGATGAAGCGGCGACTCACTAACGAGGAGCACGGAGGCGGAGTGCGGCGCGCGAAGCGCAAGCCTGCGCAGTTCAACGTCATCCAGGGCCAGCCCCTTCCGGTGCACCGCAAGATAGAGATGATGGACAAGGCGGCCTTGCAGCTGACGCTCCTGCAGCTCGTGACGATGCACCCAGAGGTGCAGGACTCGCTAGCGCTGCTCCAGCCGACGACGCCGGACCCGGCGAAGTACACAGAGCTGCTTGAGCAGAAGATGCAGGCGGTCTACGACCACATCCCGTATTCAAAGAGCAGCGATATGTTGAACGACTATGCATTTGTGCGCATGAAGTCTGCGATATTGGAGTTTTTGAACTGTTTGATAGACTGTCTTTTGGACGCCATTCCGCCGCGCTCCACAAACTTGCTCCAATCGTTCAAGTTTCTGGCTTATGGCACGCGCCTCTTGGCGCAGATGCCGCACTTCGAGACCGAATCCAATAATTACTACAAGAACATTTGCTATGAGCAGGTATCGGAGATATGGAACACTCTCATCAAGCATGCCTCCTCGGACATCAACTTTTTGTCCACGAAGCCCAGCCTATTGCATTACCTCCACGAGTTGAAACAATTTAACGAACAGACCAAGGGGAAGTTCGACATACCGTTGCGCCTCTTTTACGCAATCATGGATGACTATCATACGCAGACGGTGCCGGCCGCGGCTGCTGTGGCATCCACGTCTGCCACTGTTGCCGAGGAACTAAACGGCAACAACAAGAGCATGGAGACACTCGGTATCTGGAATAACGTCGCTTAATATCCCACAGGTGGTGGGACATCTACATATACTATATAACACATGGCCCTGTAGCCGCAGTCGAATATCTACATCACATGCAGCTATCTATCAATATATGTACTGTATATATGTTCACGTGCTGACACTGAAGACCAAAAATCGGGCGTTTTTCATGCTTTCCTCCCAGTTCTCTGCTGACATTTGGACCAGCATCAGCCAGCCATCTTCCAATATGGGCCAAGTCAAGCCGATCCACTACGAGGAGTCTACCATACGCCAGCTCACGAAGGAGGTATGTGAAGTTGCAGCCTTTTTTGGGGTCGCATATACTGACTAATACTTTGAAAAGATAGCTATCGCATCCTGCATCGGAGCACTAAAGGGAGCAGCAATCGGAATAACTTCCGCCCTTCTACTGCGTACATTCTCGCCCGTGTACCGGGACGTACGCACTCAAGTTAGAGTGTTCTATCACTGCGCATGGATCTCCATGGGTGTGGTTGTGCAGGCGGACAAACAGCTGATTTCCTTCCAAGAGCGGTACTACCGTGATGAGATGGTGCGCAGAGCACGGATCCTAGACGAGGCAGCTGATCGGGGCATCTTCCTTGAAGAGGAAGCAGCGGCTATCTCTACTACGACTAACTAGCCTGGCCCACTCGTGCTGGCACGCTCTATTTTGTCTCTATAAAGTCCGTATGTAGCCGCCGTAGAGAGGTTCGGGCATCAGTGTCTACATCAGCCAGGTAACGAGAGCCACCAGCTTATATAGGAGAAAGCGGATCGCTTTAAGTATCGAAAACAGGAACCATATGACCCAAAGAAGCGCGACTATCGCGAACTCGAGCGCGCTATAGAGGAGGGTCGCTACGCCAGGCCGCGGATAGTACCGACTGATGCCTAGTCTGTCAATGAGCTCCTGCAGAGATTTTGTGCGCAGTGTAAGCGTGGTATTTACGCTTGACATCACTCTGTCGCTGCTCTGCAGCAAATCGTCTACTCGCAAGGAATATGTGTTCAGCAGGCGATCCTTCCACCTCTGGCAAAGCTCAAACCCAGCCGCCAGTGCTTCTTCGTAGACATGCATTGCATGTATATGCTGTGGTAGCTCATTTTCTGCATCTGAGCAAAGCTGAAGCGCAATATTGGACTTTTCAACGAGTATCCGCTGGCGCCGTCGCAGGTTCTGCTCGCGCTGCCTTACAAGTGCCCAAGTGCAATATAGGTACGTTAATTGTCGCCTATCAGTTAGAAGGAGCGGATCTATCTCAATTTGGACGGGGCTTGCAGCCTCGGTGGACCTCTCTATATCTGAGTTACTGACGTTGCGCTTAACATTTACAATTTTGACATCTTCAAATACATTTCTGCAGTCGGGGCGCTGTGTATCATCCACAGGCGTATTATAACTATGCACATTAGGCCTGGATAAGTCGCTGGTTGCCAGATCATACGACTCTATGGATGAACCATGTGTTTTTGGGGGCGACCTAGCCAGCCGAGAGAGAAATGTTTTCTTGAAGCCTCGATCACGTTGTACATGTGACTCAATTGGTACCTCTGCTATTGGATCTTGACCTGAGTGTTTTGGTACACTCCCCAAGGGTGCGGTATCCTGCTCTGCAACATCGCTTGTCCCACTAGCTGAACTTTGTTTGCGTTGAAATCTGCCATGTTCGTGCGACAAGCCGCGGCTAATACCACCCCGCTGTGGTTGCAGAAACCAATAGCTCCCATCTGGCTTTCGCAGCTTTTCCCAGTGACTTGTTCGCCATGCCATGTCGTAGGACCGCTCATATATGTCCACGAACCAAGGAATAGGCTTGCTAGAACGGCTAAAATCTTTAATGGCAATTATTGGGCTACCTACTTGGATTGCACTAGGGTAATGTTTGTATGTCTTCCGCAGCTTCCGGTTTCTTATGGTCTGGAGCGGGTTATACACGCCCTCCACCCCGGCATAAGGCCCAGTCTCGCCCCGGGTGACCGACTTGTTCAATAACAGGTAGTATATTTCCAGATAAACCTTCACACGCTCAGCCCTTTCTTTCGTACGCCGACTGCAGTTAAATGCAGAATAGCCTGCGTCGCTTGCTATACCGTGGCCATATCGTTTTAGCGCGCCTGGCGAACTTCCTTGTTCTAGATTCATATCCTTCATAAATTCATTCTTTAAGTCAAGCAGAAGTTGCGTAGCCTGCCTCAGGTCTTTGTGATCCGACATATCCACTCCTGGTGTCTCAGCATCATCTTGAGATGACACCATTGCAGGGCTTCGTGTGTTGTTGGTTCCCATGTGCTCGGCCCTCTCTGTAGCAATCGCATTATATGTACCTGCAAAAATCGTATACCTTTGTTAATCATGGCACAACTGTCTAGAAAGAGCGTTTATCTGGCTAAGGGTTAGGCATGCCATTCTACTTCGCCATAATCGGTCATAAAGATAACCCTATCTATGAAGTTGAGTTCATTTCACTGCAGCAGTCCTTTCCTCCAGACTTAAAGGAGCTGAATCCATTCATCCTACATGCTTCGCTAGACATAATAGAAGACTTGCAGTGGCAGTCTACCCACTCAGGATCCCTGAACAGCAGCGTTGGCAACTCTGGAAATAGTGGCGGTGGGTCATTTCTACGTTCCAGGCATACTCATAGCGGGGCGGGCGCACCCGGTAGCTGTTACTTGTCCAAGGTGGACAACTTCTATGGCTTGTCGATTACTGGATACATAACATATGGGAACATGAAATTTGTCATGATCCATGGGAACCAGAATGGAGCGCCTGTATCTGTCGACGATGGGATGCTGAAGAGTTTCTATCAAGAAGTGCATGAGCTGTACATCAAAACACTCATGAATCCCTTTTACAAGATCGATGAACCTATAACGAGCCCAACCTTTGATTGGAAAGTGAAGCAGCTTGCCAAGAAGTACCTGGTAAAGTAGAGCGAATGCTTGCATTAATTATTGAACTGAAAGTATTTCTGAAATAGAAAGTTACTGTTACATAGGTGTCATGAATCGGCTGGAGCCATAGTGCTGGAAAGCCCAACAAGTAAGTTCTTGGTCGCAGCCTTCGAGGCATGTGACTTACCAATCCGCTTCCTGTTAGAAAGGCACTTGGCAATCTTACCGGACTTTAATGTGAGAGTACTTGAGAGAAGCTTGGCATGCGCAGCAAGCAGGTGGGATGACCCAAGGAGCCTGTCCATGGATTGACATAACTGCAGTTTGGTGTCCGGAACAGTTGGCACAACAGGCAAATCATCCACCTTGACGTCATGCAATTTTGGTACTGGCTCGAGCACTGATGCAGCTGTCTGGTGTTCCTCTTTATCAAGTTCGACAGACCACTGTGAGATCTCCGCACGCAGTTTTGCGATTTTCTCTTCCAGCACTTTAATATTCTCCATATTTTGGATATTCTTTTCATTTGGTATGAGCATTGCCTTGCGCTTCCTGCGGGATGGGCTGCTGCGGGCCCCATGGTGCTCATCTTCATCGAAAAGCTCGCGCAAAACCGTGTCCTCGGTCACATCGGCTTGCTCGTCGCCCTCTGGTATGTTCTTCCCGTCCCAGTCCATATCCAGCTTCCCCTTGCGCAGGTCCTGCACGAATTCTTTAAGAATCATCATGCTTATTCTTTTCGGATTAGCATAGTCGGCAGCGTCGTGTCCGGCAGACATGGTTCCAATAGTCTCCTCGTATTTCCGAAGACATCTAATAAAGCACCAATTAAACAATTGCCGCGTCTGCAGTCCTCGCCCAAAAGATGTGTTCGCAATATGGCGGTAGAAGTCAGTCTCGGGAACGTCTTTATGCGGAGATACAATTTCAGAGCGCATGGCATCGCCAGTACGTTCATCCCCTTGCAAAGAAAGCATAGACAGCCGGCGGCCTCGTTGAGACATGATAGTTTTGCGCCGATCCCTGCTCTGCTGAGGATCGCGAGTCCGCGACATGTCCCGCGTCTCCTGCGAGAAGTAACCTGGGTACATGCCCTGCTGGGGATGAACCTGGCCGCCGCCCATCATCGGGCCCAGATGCGGGAAAAACGGCTGTGTGGACGTGTTGGGATACCCCTGCATCGACGAAGGAACTTCTCCAGGACGTTGCGGCGACGTGGGAATCGGAACCATCGGCGCAGGCATTGGATAGTAGTACATATACGGCATGTACTGCGGCGGCGCCATCATGTTCGGCGGCGCCATTTGACCATACTGCGATGCTACTACCGGCGGTTGCGGCTGCTGCATCGAGCTATTGAAATTCTCTACCCAGCGCGCCTGTTGCATCTCCTGCAGCGACTCTAGTCTCTCCCCAAGCGCCTCGTCTTTTCTCCTCCGCCGTTTGAACTTGAAGTCTTCGTCCATCTCAAAGCTGGACTGCGGTTTGGCCTTGGCATACTCGTCATCTATCTGTGCATCCTCATATTCCTGGCTCTGGCTAGTTCGCACTGCGCTACCGTTCTGTTTCGCGTCATCAGGATCCGTCGGAAGGGTGTGTACCTTCAAGCCTTGCACACCTGATCTTCGTCTATGTGGCGTCTGGAGACCCGATACGTCTGTACTCATAATGAGAGGCGACACCTAATGGGATCCGTTATTACACAAAACTAGAATGCAACAGACGGGTCCATGCTGCCGCCAACGTTCGTCGCGATTCGTCTAATAATGAGGTTTTTGTTTACAAGCTGTTGGGAGATTTCCGTAATAAATGATTTGTTACAGGCTTCGCTACTGGGCCACCGGACGGGCGCTGCTATTGGTCAATTTAGTAGCTTAATAGCTTCCGTAGGCCTCCAGCGCATTGATAATGACCGCATGTTTCATGGGCGGCACGTGGCGGTGCTCCTGTGCCGCCGCAGCCCTTTCAAAAGGTGGCACCGCATTGGCGTGTCTCGAGTACGTCGGATGCATGAGGTTAGAGCGAGACTGGGCCGAAAAAGTCATCCATAGCTTTCTCTAGGAGGGCCTCGGACTTCTCGTAGTCGATCGCGTCGTCATCGCTGTTTTTCTTTGGGATTTGTCCCAGAACCCAGGTTTCACGAATAGCTCGCGTGATGACCAGAAGGTCCTGTATGCCTCTAATCAGCTGTGTGGTGTGTGCATGGACCAGCATGACGCCGTTGGTGGCGACGGATGCGATGGAGTCGGTGCTTCCGTCGTTGTCGCCGTCGCCGTCCGTGGCCGCGCGGTCGATGGAGGAGAGCTTCACCAGCTGCGCCAACGCCTGCGACAGCGACTCAGTGGTGCGATCCAGCTTATCGAGGAGGACTTGGTTGCTCATGGTGCCAGAGGTGCTGTGCGTTTCAGGGCAGATGGGACGATTTCCGGACGACGAGCAATCTATATAGGCATGCCGACGCCTGTCACGTGATCAGATAGATGTTGCGTAGAGCGTTATATAGTTGGTATACAGAAGTGGGGCGACAATACCAAGGCTAGTTGCCAGTAGATCCAAAGCCACCTTCGCCGCGCGAGCTCTCTTCGAGCGCCTCGACCAAGACCACCTCTGCGTCGTCGACAATCCGCTCCAGAACGAGTTGCGCGACACGGTCGCCCCGCTTCACGGAGTAGTCCTTGTCCGAGTGGTTAAAGAGGACGATCTTTACCTCTCCTGTATAGTCTCTGTCCACGACGCCTGCACCGGTTTGTATGCCGTGCTTGACGGCCAGTCCTGAACGAGGGGCAATTCTGCCATACGTGCCCATAGGGACGGTGAATGACACATCGGTAGCCACGAGGCCCTGACCGCGGCCTGGAATGACACAGTCTTGCGATGCGTAAATGTCGTAGCCGGCAGCAGCAGCGGAGCCTTTTGTAGGGGCGATGGCATTCTCAGAACGCAATTGGACCTTTAGAGTTGGTGCAGAATGCACCTTCTTGGCAGGCTGGTCAGTCATTACAGCTGGTAGGATGTTACTTGCGATCTCTGGACAAGTTACGAGTTAGATGCAGTTCACGCGCCGCATTAATGGCTCACTAGCTTTCGCGTTCCAGACATCTCAACCGGACACCACATATGATTATTTTCATGCAGTGGTGTTAGGATGTGTGTGAGAACAACGAGAGTCACGTGATGGTCAATTATAAGATGAATACGGGCTGTCGGTCCTAGCTAACTAGAATAGTCCTGAACTTACTGAGGGCAGTAGTGCATATCATGAGCATTGGTGCTTCTATAGAATAAGCAATGGAAGGTAGCGTCGCGTGCCATCTTCTGGCTGGATAATCAACGTCACGGCTGGCACACTACTATCTCATGAAAAAGGTTGCTTGACTTATCATCTGTACTATCAGGATCTACAGATGATGATCTCCTCCGGATAATTGTTATGGTCCCGGCCAATGAGGTACCCTCCAGTACCAGTGCTGACTTCATCCGCACTGACGTTAGTCCAGTCACTACTAGAAATAAATATACCTTAGTGACAGCTAGAACCAGCTAGAACCAGCTAAACTTCGTGTTATTGGCCCATATAGCTTTGCTAGGTTCAATTCCATCCGGCAACCTCATGGCACTTATAGAGCCATTTTGAATATACATGTTGGAGGGTTCATGTAGCTCCAGCCACGCGAATAGCTCTGAGCAGCGGTCGCGGTCAAATTCTTGGTCCCAGAACTCAATCTTGACCAAACCTGATGCTTCAGCTTCGAAAACCGCCTCGTGCAGCAGTAGCCTTAAGTCCTCCTCTGTTGGGCTATCGCCGGCTAGGTGTGCTTTAAGGATCAACAACGTACCTTCTGCCCAGTTATGGTGCCAGATCACGTGCGAACCGTTGGAGAGCGCTGCGCCAAACCGTTTGCGCTCTAGGCGGTTTGTGGCAGTAGCCATGAATTGATCACGTAGTTGAAACCACTGGTATATGGGGAGTGAAGGTTCGACTGTGAACACAAAAGAGTCATCATTCCTTTGATATAGCTCCTGCAAACGGGTTTTGAAGCCTTGCCGCTGGAGTTCCACCAGGTCCTCGTAATCATTGAATCCAAGCACGCGCACTGGTTGCACGGGCTCTCTGCAATATTGCTGGCGGAAACCACTCAAGTCGCTAATTCTGTGTAGCGGAACGTATCTCGAGGTGTACCCGACCTGGTTGTAGTATTCGCCAACTTCGCTGTATAGGAACATGACCTTATACTTCATAAAGCTGTCTCGCTTCTCTGCGATTCTATCATAGTGGCTGTTCACCCTAGTCACTAGCTCCTTGGCGTAGCCTTTACCACGGTGTTCGGGCAATGTGTACACGACACCGACACAAACGGTCAAAATTGGTTCCATGCTGCCGGAAGATCCATTATGAATACCCCAGCCGACCCTGTTTAATGTCTCGCAACTGGAGACTACTTGTGAATATTTGTCCGTGCATGGAAGTGATGTGTCCTTCAGAACAAAATACTTCAATCCGAGGAGCTCTTGATATTCAGGAAAGCGCTGCTGTATATCGGCCAGCTTGCTCGGGTTGGCGACGTCTGAGTTTCCGAGGAGGTTCTCTCTCTCGACGTATTGCTCAATGGTGAGACAGTCGGTTTTCCAAGCGTTAGAATTATGCGAGTGCGTAAAATCAGCTAATTCTTTGTCGGTATACTCTTCTAAAACTAGCATACTTTTAGCAAATTGTCGGCGGCTCTACGTTCCAGCGAATAACGTCGAGATACTACTAGCTATCGAAATGAGGTGAGTATATATGCTGACTCCATCCGAAGTATATTTGTACCCAACAAGGAGAATCTCAAATCGGTAGCGTGGCCCCCTTTCAAAGTGGGTGTCTATTACAGGCATTCCGCCAGCTTCCTTTACGGAAAGGAACACTAACGGCAGGTGCAGGCAATAGCACGAGCCCCACCAAACTTGAAAATTTAAAACTGTCGTGGTGACAAAGTTCCATCATGTCCAATCCCACGGGATTTTCTACTATTTACAACTACTTATCTTACTGCGATAGGAATTGACGTCAGGAACCTGCTCGAGGGATATCGCTGGAGTAACTTGTTGGCTCATAGCTTGCAGAGAACCATGGGTTCCAGATGGGGCCGAAGGGCTTTCCGGAGTCACCTTAGAAAGAAGTTGCTTAACAACCTCTCTAAGAACGGTTGAAAGTAACTTCAGACTCTCCCCTTGCGATCGGAAATATGAGAGAAGGCCTTTGAGTAGTGCAGTGGGCTTCCCCCTAGACTTTTGAACAATAGCATTAAGATCTTTAGCCGGAATATTGAAGCCCTTCATCTTTAAGAAGGACTCGATTTGTAGGTAGAGCATCTTGCCCTGGACTTCTTCCTTGCTCATCACACTGGACACCATTATAGAGAGCTTCGCACGTGTACTAGAGTATATGCTAATACGCTTACGGAAGAACCGCATATATTCTGACAGCGTCAGGTTCTGAAGTGTTCGTGCATCCACAGGCTCGTCGTCTTCATCGAAGTTGTACCTTCGATAAGATATTTGGGTGCGCAGACGTTTGTGCGATTTCATGGCCAAGCTCGTGTTTTGTTGGCCACTATGGACATTAGCCTCAATTTGGCTCAGTAAATTTGCCGGCCCGGACGTCTTCTCCAGCTTGCCCAAGGAGTTGCTATTCAGAAGGCCAAGAAGCTCATCCACATAATCTTGTTTGAACTGGAGGGCAGTTAACTTAGACAAAACCATGTCCTCCAGGTAAGCAAGGTATTCATTGATCTTTTCTTCCAAGAACTCCGGGGGGCTACCCGCCATTGTTGTTATATGAAGGCCAACAGTGTCGGATAATACCCTTAGACCACCCAAAACGATGTACCCAATTTGTTTTTTCTGTCGCAAGTCGGGAACTAAGGTTTGCGACATAATAAATTCTGTTAACACTGTTAATGTGTAGATATAGTTATTTTCCCGTTCACCTGTTTGGATAAAATAAACTATGCTATTGTTAGGGTCATCATGAAAGCCGTCCCTCTTGAAGAATAGGTTACTGCCTTCTGGTATGATATAAGTTGCAGGTTCGAACAAACGGCACACGTTATCATCGGCATTGGATAAGTGATGCGTTAACCTCTCATTTAGATACTCGTTGATATCATCAGCGATGGACATATCTGAGCCTTGGATTAGAATGTTCAAATATTTATCTCCACTAATGAATTTTTCTAGGAAGCTTCGGAAGGATTCAATGTATATGTCTTCCAGTGCATCCAGTCTATCTTCCAATGGCCACATACAATTCTCTAATAAGATCAAAAGTCCCAGGCTGGCAAGAGTTACACAACTCTCGCTAGAAGCCTCCTCATATTTTGTTCTAACCAAAACACGGGCTTTTCTAAATATGTCTTTTGGAATTGAACTCACGTCTTGACTCAAATTTACTATAGCTTCAACAATAATCTTTAATAAGTTTAAAATCCCATCAGTAAATCCGGAAATGGTGAGACCAAATCTTACGTCTCCCTTGGAAGAGAGGGAAAGTTCATAGGTATATCCTGCACGTTCGGCAGGGTATAAAGTAGGTCCAAGAAGCGAATGGAGCAACTGTCCAAGTATCTCCAAATGCATTGTGTATTCTGGTGCAGGTTGTAATGTTGTGCTAATAAATTCCATAGTGAAGATGCTTTTTGACCTAAATGAGAGGTCCATATCTTCTTCTTTTAGCCAGAGTTCGTAGTAACTGTTTTTGCCTGCAAGCCTCGGTGGAGCCTTTACTAAATCAGTTTGAGCCACAACTGAAAGGGCGGAGTTTTCGGATTGAACGGAAGAAGCTAATAGTGCATGCTTGATAAAGGATAGTTTATGGCCCACGGGTACCATAAACGGATTTGGTCCAGGTACGGTGAAGTGATAGTCTATTTTGTCACACGTTAGGGCTTCGAGATCAATGAATATTTTACCGTATTCATACTCAAAGTAAGTGTCAGTAGTTAACGAATCAGGATTGCAATTAAAATAGCATTTCGATAGGTTTCCCAGTAGGATTACTCGTACAGTATCTTGTGACATAAATTCGTTAACGAAGGCTTGGAACTTAACCGCTTCTCCTCTCCACCAGTCTTTGGACGTTTGGTTTTCGGTGAAACTCCCTAAGTTCGCGACAGACAGGTTGTTGCACTCGAAATATGTCATTGTAGATTTCAGTAAAAAGGATAGATCAACTGTTGACAGATCCTGGAGTAGAATCTCACACAAATCTGCACATCTATCCATAGGTGAGCGCTCAATCTCTTGGTATAAGAATTTCAAGAGATCCAAAGAGTTCAACTCACTGATATATTGAGCCAGTAACGAAAGTGGAGCGTTTAGAATAGCGGGAATTAGATATTTCCACAGAAGAGGAATTATCTCCTGAACATTAAGCCACCCTTGGTTTGTTAGATGCAGCTGCAAAATTAGTCCAGTATCATTTACAGCAAAGCTAGAAGAATACGCAACCAGTTCAGTTATAAAACTGTGATACTTCAGATAGTGACAGAGTGAACCCTCGCTTTCGTCCCCCAAGAGTTCACACCATACCTGTGTGTAGGTAGCAAGTTCCCTGTCGGTAAAGCGAGTGGAGAAAGAGTTTATCGGAAAAACAAAGCGTACCACAGGCGACTTATTAGACTGCACCATAATCGAATTATGCATTGGAATCTTATCAAAAACAGGCTTCTTAGCGTATCGAGCGGACCAGGCGTCCTTAAGGATCTGAAAGCTATCCAGCGGTCGCGCAGAGGAGCTTCGACGTTTATCGAATGAACTGCTAGAGCGCCAGCGCAATAATTTTGGTGCCTGAGCTGTCGGTATGGACGGTATATCCGCAAACCTGGCCTGGGCAATCTTACTCAACTGGTTTAGAGACAAAGGCCCGCGAAGGCACAAAACCATATTCTCTGCGAAGAAATGCTCTCGAAAGTACTTGGTAAGCTCGTGTTTCAGATTGAGTTTGTGGAGCTTCGGCATATTCGTCAGTGTGAATATGTTGCCCGTTCCAAACTGATGGAAAGGGTGCTCAGGGCTGGCCAGCAGACGCGTAGCGTGGTACATCATCTTCGACAGAGACGACTTGTTGCCCACATGCTCACTGTTTATCGCATATATCTCCTTGTTAATAAGCACATCGTGGAATATTGGATCCTTCAACGCGTCTGCCAATATGCCAACAATCTGATCGAACACTAGCGAGTCTGACGACTTCGAGCTCGGCAGCTCAAAGTAAAAGCAGGTCTGTTCCCCGCTAGTATGCGCGTTCTGCGAACCATTATTCTTGGAGAGGTTTTCATGGAAAGCATTCGGTTCGGGGTGTCTCTTGGATCCAGATGACAGCACCATATGCTCGCAAAAATGCGCCAGACCGGGGATTTCCGCGGGATCGTTGTGTGAGCCGGTGGCAATAGCTACCGCGCATGAGGCCACTGTTTCTGATGGGTCCGAAATAAGGAGAGCCAGCAAGTTGTTGTTCAGTTTAATAATTCGATGTGACCTATTGGAAGACGAAATAGGCGTGTACAATTTTACATCAAAAACTGCGGGCTTAGTACTCAGCGTCATGGTGGACTCAAACGCACGCCAGCACTTGCCTCCTCTCTCGTCTAAAATCCTGATAACTTTGTCTAACGTATTATCTAGGTACTTGGAGTCGACACATACATCTCTAGTAGTGACACTCTTTAACTCGGCCGCGTACTCTCCTGCAGATTTTAGAAGCAAAAAAGGGCAACAAGCGTAGAACAGGAACAAAAAAATTCTCCCGGGGGTGAGTCGAACACCCGATCTCCAGATAACAAATCCATTACAGTCTGGCGCCTTAAACCAACTTGGCTACCGGGAGGCAGTTGTTATGTGTTACTAGACGCGGAAAGTACAATATATCTGCAGTTTCATATATATATATATATATATATATATATATTTACGTAAGCAATGATTGCTACACCGCTTTGACGCATTGCTACGGAGTAGTGGCAGTACAGATAATATACAATTGGCTACTATATGTTCTATTCTATAATTAGGTGCCTAGGCGTCGCCAGCTGCCTTTACGAGGTCCAGGAACTTCTCCTTCGATACCTCGGTTATGAGTTCGCGGCGCTCAGCCTGGTTTTTGACGTCTTTTAGCGACGTCTCGCGGGCCTCGCGCTCGGTCTTGACCTGTGTGGCCAGAATAGCGTTGAACAGCTTTACAACACCCTTCTGCGCGACCTTGCGCAGGCGGCGTTCCTTTTCGAGCGTGGCACGAATTAACTCCGCGTCGTCATCGGCCGCGGCGACTGGCAGGATGTCACGCTTGCGTGTCTTAGTCAACCGCTGCTTTTTCTCGGCGAGCAGCGCCTTTTTGGCCTTGAGCTCTAACTTGTCCGCCTCGTTCTGCCGCAGCACCTTCTTGTTACGTGCTAGAATAGGGTTACTCCTGTCGTAAGCCTTCAGGTGCGACGACAAGATATTCGTTAGCGCGCTGGAGAAGCCTTCGGCGCCATCGCTGTGCTTAGGCATCGATGCCTTCTTCTTGGCGGGCAAATCATCGTCACTAGACTCCACCTCCTCGCCGGACGCGCTGTCTTCCGACTCCTCGGCCGCACTCTCTTCGGAGTGTGATGAGGAGCCGCTGGCTGCGTCCTCCGCGCGGTGCTGCGCGCTCGCGGGCGCCGCTGCGTCGTGCTCGTGCGCATCCTTGAGCACTTTTCTTTTCTTGTTCACTGGGAAAGTGGAAGAGCCCTTAGCAGTCATGTGTATGATTGAGTTGTGTATCTGACCAGCTTCTAACAGGGCAAACGTGCTTAACTGCTTGCGAATCCTGTAACCTGCAAGTCATCTCATGAGAGGCAGACGGAGATGGCCGCTCGGGCTTAAAAATTTCACGCACAAACCTTCGCTGTATGAAGTGATAGTTGATCTTTTAAAGGAAGCACGAGGAATGCGGGCAGAAGCTCACAGTGGAACATCCGTAAGCTGTTTGGGATATCAAGCATTGCTCAGGGCGGGCCCTTGGAATGCACAGTGCTGGTGTAGGAAGCAAGTCCTCCTTCTGACAGGCACCTGGGTGCTTGTTAAGTAGCTGTTCAGCCAAAGTACCTGTAGCTGCTAGTGTAAGGCCTAGTCGCGGGCCGTCTTGTAGAGCCTATTTACCTTTATACCAGCCTTGCTCGCGTGCGGTGGCTGCAGGCGGTTCGCGAAACGTTTCTGTAACTCAGCTCACTCACACGAAAACAAAAGATCGCCTAAACCTAAAACACAGCCAGTTACGTAACAGCAAGCGGAAGATATAAACAGAGCAGTGCAGTGCTGCGCGCGAGGGTTATTCTATAGAGTGGACTCCGTACTATAAGCAGGACAAGAGAACTATGTCAGCGCCTACTACGCCGAAGAAGCAACGCGACTGCGGTTATGTGCCTTCGTCGCCCTCTCTCATTCCATCACCTCGTAACACATCGCAGTCGCCGAAGTACCAACCCCGTGCCGAGGATCCTGAAGAGAACCGACTGCGCGTGCTCAACCCCGTGGATACCAACCAGCTCATAAGCCACACTAAGCAACACCAACACAAAGAACCCCAGAGTCACATGACCCACTTCTATCGCGAGAACGTGCGACAGTTGTCGTACTTGCAAGATACCTTCATGCTGAAAAAGCAGAAGTTAGATCTTGTGCGCGATGAGATGGTTTCTACGCGGTCCAAGGTGGACGTTTTAGAGCAGAAGCTCGATCGATTGAAGGAGGAGCGGCGTTCGAAGGAGCAACAGGTGTTACTGAAGGAGAACGAGCTCCGCAGTCTCTGTGATGATTCCGAAACGAAGAAGAAGTTCATGCTACAGGGCCATGATCTTCAATTACAGCAGGTGCGAGCGAAGAAAGAATCAGAACTCAATCAGTTGGACTCGAGTTATCGGACCAAGTGGGATAAGTTGAAGTTCATGAAAATACAGAAATACGAAATTGAGAAGAGCTCTACTCTTGAGAAGATTTCCAACTTGCGCAGCAGCATAGGCGATAATGAGGAATCGCTTCAGAAGATCCTACAAGACAGTGAGTCCAAATATCGCGAACTTCGAGAAATGTGGCTCCGAAACTTCCAGGATGACTGGAAGAGAACAGCCGAGGAGAATGAAAGTATTTCTAAAGATATAGACGCATTGAACAAACGCATTAATGATGATCTAGAACCCAATGTTGTCAAGGAGAAGACAGCGGTGGAAGAACTGCATGCAACCTTGAGTAATTTACGGCAGCAACTCGAGGCCACGAAAGCCGCAGATGTCTCTCTGATGGCAGAGACGGTTGCGTTAACTAATGAGCTCAATAAGGTGCAGCAAACGCGTAAGGACCTTGAGGAGTATATTTCTAACTCTCAGATAGAAACCAAGCAAATCAAAGAGATTCTAGTAAAAGAAGAAACTATGAGAAGGAAGTTGCATAATGAGCTTCAGGAACTTCGCGGTAACATACGTGTTTATTGCCGGGTACGACCTCCTTTGCTCAACGAACCACAAGATATATCACATATCCGAATTGAAAAATTCAATGAAGCGAAAGGTGCTCAGTCATTGACCATTAATCGGAACGAAGGCCGTATACTGTCGTATAATTTCCAATTCGACATGATCTTTGAACCTAGTCATACAAATAGAGAGATATTTGAGGAAATTCGCCAGCTAGTACAATCTTCTTTGGACGGATACAATGTGTGCATCTTTGCCTATGGCCAGACAGGATCCGGTAAAACCTATACAATGTTGAATGCAGGGGACGGTATGATCCCCATGACTTTATCACATATATTCAAGTGGACCGCAAACTTAAAGGAACGAGGGTGGAATTATGAAATGGAATGTGAATATATTGAAATATACAATGAGACAATCCTAGACTTATTACGTGATTTTAAAAGTCATGATAATATTGATGAAATTCTGGACTCTCAGAAACATGATATACGGCACGACCATGAGAAGCAAGGGACCTATATCACTAACGTAACTAGGATGAAGATGACGTCCACGTCACAAGTGGATACTATTTTGAAGAAAGCTTCAAAAATGAGGTCAACAGCGGCTACGCGCTCAAACGAACGTTCCTCAAGATCACATAGTGTTTTTATGGTGCATATTAATGGGCGCAATGCACACACTGGCGAAGTATCACAGGGTAAGTTGAACTTGGTCGATCTAGCAGGATCTGAGAGGATTAACTCCTCAGCGGTAACAGGCGAGCGCTTGAGAGAGACACAAAACATCAATAAATCGTTAAGCTGTCTTGGCGATGTAATTTATGCGTTGAACACACCGGACGCTGGAAAACGGTACATTCCATTCAGGAATTCGAAGCTCACATACCTTTTGCAGTATAGCTTGGTAGGTGATTCTAAAACTTTGATGTTTGTTAATATTCCCCCAGATCCAAATCATATCAGTGAGACATTGAATTCTTTGCGTTTTGCGTCCAAAGTTAACTCCACCAAGATGGCAAAGCGGTGATTAGCTTAATATCGCAATCTCTTTGCAATAAAACTACCAATGGATATTTCCTTTCACTTATTTATACAATATGTGCATTATACAGGCGATATTATACGTGTCGATGACCTTGCTCTTTTCTGAAGTATGGATTGGATTCAATAGTCACACTTCGCATATAATAGAGCGCGGAATATCTGCCCATACCAAGCCGGAGGATAGAAGACCGGATATGCGTAGACAGACAAACCTACATTACTCACCATATTTTTCACTTAAGTAGTATATATTTGTCGTCCTGTAAGCCCACCCACCCCCACTCCGCTGAATGTTTCTCAAATGGCAACAATAAATGATCAGTATGTCCATTGTAACGTAACTACCTTGTTAGCGGAAACTCCAGCTGCATTGTACGCCTTTTATGAATGTCATTTACATACTAAGTACATTTTATCTATTCGGCGACATCGAGAGAGTCGCGATGAACACTATATACACACGTTTATACTTCTATTCTTTTTTATCATTGTCGTCGCTGTTGGAACTTGGACCACTGTAATCTTTAACGCACTCCTGTAATCTTCTAATGGCCCAATTTTGGCCAATGAAACGTACATCCTTCGCCGATTCACCCTCGGTATGCGTATATTTCTTCCACCAGACAGGAGACTTGAATCTTTCATCCTCAATCGGTAACCCGTGGTGGTCATGGCGTATAGACGCCACATGCTCTCGTAACATAGCCGCAACCCTGGAGCGAAGGTCTCTAACCTCTTCACCATCCCGCAGCTCTGGAGTGAGATCTGTGGGATGTTCCGGATCATGGTATTTTTCCACTAGTTCACGCCACTCCGCGCGGAACGATTCTATGACGGTATCGTCGACAGCATCTCCTATTGTCACATTAATCTCTGCACCGAAATTCCGCGGCAAGTAACGCTCCACAACCGTCCCGGCAGCTGATTCTGGTGCTATCTTCTCAAAGCCAGTCGCAAAAATCGGCACGATGATCGGCGGCTTGGTGCTCTCCAGAACCATACGTGTAATTCCCCACTTGAAGTATCTCATTGAGTTGGCGTGCGGGTGTTCCAACTGTAATACAAAACCTTCCGGAAACACATGAACCCACGACGGCCGCACACGCAGCACAGGAGGCACATAGTCAACCTTCTGCATTGGGCGCAGCATCTGAGGCGACTCGAGCGGCTGCTCAATGTGCGGAGTCCACTCTAGGTCCAATGTGTCGTCTGGGGACAGCAACCGAATGGAGGCATCGATCGAACCCTGGAACGGGCCCGCCCCAAACCTCTCCGTGGACAGAACCCTGCCCAATGAAAAGAACGTCGCAAGTCCCTTATTCTGGAAACACACGTTCTGCGCTCCGAGACACCAACGCATCTGGTCCATATGCCGATAAATCCTCCACGGTAGCACCGCCCACAAAAAAGGATCGTCCACGACCGACATGTGATTCATCACCGTCAGCAGCCCTCTGTTTTCCGCCACAGTCCTTTCTAGCGCATTTTCTAACTTCTCCACATGTGTCAGGCGAACGTTATAAAACAACTTCAAGAATGCTTTCGACGCAGCGATGGTTGCCATGCAAGTGCCATGGGATGCCCATTGCCAGAGCACGGACTGCCTAGGATACTCACTCAGGAATTCGTCCCCGCGCCGTAGCACATCCGGTAGCGACATCTGGTCGGCCTTATGTCTGGTTTTCAATCGTTGGTAGCGCTGCTGGCCAAGTTCCAGAGGTGCTACAAATGTTTTTTCGCTGCCGTACAGCTACTTACTCTCGTAGATCTGGCAGAACTCACTAGAACAGCAGCTGTTAATCATCTCAAGCAAGCACGTGCACGATGGAGAAGTACAGTGAGTGGATGGATAAGGGTACCGGGATCAAACCTTTTATTCCCGTCGCAGCGACCAACAGAAGCACTGTTGCGCTTGGCATATGGGCTATCAAAGCCGTCCTCTTGCTGCCCCTGGTACTCCTGTGGGCAGCGCTGCATACCGCCGGGTTGGGCGGGCGCTTAGGCAACTGGCTACTACAACTACTCATGGGGTTCGGGTACCAGGTCTCTGTGGATGGCGTGAAAAAGCGTGAACTGCGCGCCAGGCATCTGCCGCAGCGTAACCGAGTGTACGTGACAAACTTTGCGTCCCCGCTGGATGGGCTCGCAGCTGCTGTGGTATCTGCGGCGCCAGTGATGCTGCTGGTGCCACGCGGCGACAAGCTGTATCAGTTCAGCCCCTGGCAGCTGGGCTGGTTCGCATTGCGCGGTGCTCTGGATGTCCCCTCCGGCCAGCCCACAGTCGACCCGGCCAGTGCAGCCAACTCGGGCTGTGCCCTCTTTGTCTTCGCAGAGGGCACCACCTCGGCCGGGCGCGGCATCTTGCCCTTTCAGCTTGACGACACAGTGCTAGCTCAGCTCTCCTGCGACACAGACGGCGTCTACACCGCCAGCTTCCGCCTGTCACAACCTGCACTTGCTACTCCAGTGCCCACAGGTCTGTGGGCGTATATTACTCGAGTCGCTACGCGAGGCGTACAGTACCACTGCCGCATCCAGGGCCCATTTTCAAGAGCTGCTACCAGCGAACTACGTCAGGCTCTCGCTAAAGGCGAGAGTTTCATGCTACTGGGCAAGAACCTCGACCTCAATGCCAAGCGCGGCTTCCTGCGCACGTGGCAGCCAGCTGCGGGGCGTTAGGCGCTGTTCCCGCAATGCGATAAGACCTCGGGCTGCTGCAAAAGTTGCTGCTGCGTAGAGAGCGCAAATAACCGTAATCACGCCGTTTTAACCGCTGATGACTGCGCCATCCCAGCAGTCAAGCATCTGAACACCTATACGAGCTAACTTGCATGCAAGATATGCACGTGATGTCTTATCTTAGTTCGGAATTTTTAGGAACTACTTAAAGTGCTACGGAGGTACAAAGAAGTTGTCTCTACTGGACACTGTCTACAGATCTACTTCAGGTGACCTGCGTTTTGTTCTTCTCGTTTAGTGAGCTGACACATGGCCCAAGTCGGACTGCAAATTTGGAGAGATTTGCGGTGTTCAAGGGAGTAGCTGCAGCACAACTAGACGACCACGCGCATACCTACGTATAAAAGACCGCAATTGCACAGTCTGATGCTTGGACTGTACAAGTACACGAAGTCCTATTCACGGGCGATATTGGGCAGTGCAGGGGTTGTAATCAAGGAGCAGGTATCAGGAAATTCAGCTCAGGCGGCAGATGGCGGGCTTGCCGATGATTCCGACAGCCAGAGCAGCGTGGTGCTTGAGACGGCTTCATTGATTAGCTGTGTGACATGCTTAAGTGACAACATGGACTCGCACAGCACCGATCCGCTGCTGCTGCCATCCAACATGGTGATTCCATATGCAAAAATATTGAACGCGCGGCTAGCACAGGAAACACATAGCGAGAGTGGTGCGGATGATTCATTTGCGGAGGGAACGGGCTCCGTGCGGACCGCTGATAGCAGCCCGAAGCCGGGGAGCTCTGCTTTGAGGGGGCGTGCCGAGACTGGCTTAAAGAATGGAGGGGTATTGGTGGATATCGTTTTTGCGAAACCCAGGAGGAATGACCTTGTCCCCAAGACGGTGACGCTCTTCATTGAGTACGCTTCCGACGATTTCTACGGTGGCGGCGAGGCCGACGTTGTGGAAGAGATATTGCGGAGAAGCTACAAGAACACGAAGCGTAACAAAAGCATTCTCGTTATCATCAATCCATACGGTGGGAAGGGTAAAGCGCATAAGCTTTATGTCACAAAAGCGAAGCCGATACTTGTGGCTAGTGATTGCCATCTCGACGTGGTGGAGACTAAGTACACGTCGCATGCATCTGAGATTGCCGCTACTGTGGACATCAACAAGTACGACGTAATAGCCTGTGCTTCTGGCGACGGTATTCCGCATGAGGTATTGAATGGGCTATTTGGGCGCCCGGATCGCGTCGCCGCCTTCAACAAAATTGCTATTACGCAGCTTCCATGTGGTTCTGGGAATGCAATGAGTATCTCATGTCACGGAACCAGCAATCCATCGTACGCATCGCTATCTTTGGTAAAAGCGACAGAAGCACGAGTCGACCTTATGTGTTGCACGCAGCCCTCGTATGCTAGTTCTCCGAGAGTGTCGTTCCTCAGTCAAACATATGGCGTGATTGCGGAATCAGACATAAATACAGAGTTCATGAGATGGATAGGTCCTGCAAGGTTTGAGCTCGGTGTGACTTTGAATATATTTCAGAGACGCAAGTATCCGTGTCAATTGTATGTCAAGTATGCTGCCAAGACCAAAAACGAGTTACGTGAACACTATACTCTTCACAAGGCGCGCATTACGCAAAGTTTTAGATCGGAGCTTATGGATTCAGCATCGCATTTAGGTGATCTGTCATCCACGATTAGCGATACCATTGACGATTCATGCTTCCAGCTAAAATGGTCTTTAGATGAGCCCATCCCCCAAGATTGGGAAGAGATTGATGCAAGTTTGACCGATAATTTGGGTATCTTCTACGTCGGGAAGATGCCGTACATAGCGCCGGATGCTAAGTTCTTCCCTGCAGCTCTCCACGATGATGGTGCCATGGATATGGTTATCACAGACGCGCGCACGCCACTAACTAGGATCGCCCCAATCTTGCTTTCATTGGACAAGGGGTCCCATGTGCTTCAACCGGAAGTGGAGCATTCGAAGATAGAGGCGTACAGATTGATACCAAAATTGAAGAGTAGCATCATCTCTGTCGATGGTGAAAACTTCCCTTTCGAACCTATTCAGGTGGAGGTGTTACCTCGGCTGGCTAAAACGCTACTTAAAAATGGCTGCTATGTCGAAACTGAATTTGAAGCGTTATGAAGTGTGATTAGTTTTTGGATATCTAATGGGCTACCAGGGTCCTTGGGCCAACGCTTTATTACAGTAACGCATGTTGCGGCATTATACATCATGTAACCCTAGAATACAGTATACAAGCATCTACCAGACGTTCCCCGGCTCCTGGCGGTTTTAGCACTGGCAAGAGGATTCCCCGCCCTCTGCCGCTGGCACAGAGATGTCAATAACACCCTGCCTTGCGCCGGCACCGTCTTTTTCTGCATCACCATTACCCAGTCCAGATGCGCCCTTGCCATTCTGAAATTCCGGTAATAGCTTCGCAATGCGCTTGAATAGCGCACTTACGTTAAAACCAGCCTTGGTCGACGTTTCTACGAATATCTTGGCGTTCAACAGTTTGGCCTTGCTCTCACCTTCCTCAACGGTCACCTTGCGCTCCTCCACCAGGTCGCTTTTGTTTCCCACAATGCAGAGTATCAAGTTCTCTTCACCGCGTTCATTGCGCACATCCTCGACCCATTTATCTATGTATTCGAAACTCTTCTTGTTCGTAATGTCATAGACCACAATCGCAACGTGCGAGTCGCGAATATATGACGGAATCAACGACCTGAACCGCTCCTGCCCCGCCGTGTCCCAAAGTTGTAACCTGATGGTTCGGTCGTCCAAGTATACGGTCTTCGAGAGAAAGTCTATGCCTATTGTCGCCTGATAATGGTCATCGAACGTATCATACATAAAGCGTGTGATAAGCGATGTCTTTCCCACACCTTGCTCTCCAAGGAACACTATCTTATACTTCGAAAGCGTCTTGCCGGTCCTATTTGCGTTCATCCTAATGCACTGACTGTTCTAGACACCGCTACAGCCCTGCCTCAAACAGATCTGTATTGAAGTTATTGTGCTTTTGACAATCGCTGACCTTCCCCTCGTCTTAACCCTATAAATTCATAACGTATTAAACGATCGTTGAACTACTGAGCTTACATAGTGCGTCTCTGAGCTATATATCGGGCTTCTGCAGCATCGTAGTGCTTACTTCTTGCCAGACTTTTTGATTCCGCCGCCCACTAAAGGCTTGCCGCTCTTCATGTTGGCCATCATTTCCTTCTTAGCAGCAGCGTCAGCCTTCAACTTAGCCTTGTAGGCGGCATCCTCATCATCGACATCGTTATTCTGCTTCTTCTTCTGCTTGAGAGGCTTCAACTTTCCACCCTGACGACTGGACATGGCTGTTGTGGATATTGTTCTATGTGAGCGAATAGAAGAGCACGGCGCTGGAAGATATAGACAAATTTGCAGCGTACAAGGTGGTCACGTGACAGTTATGTAAAGAGTGTTATATAGGGCAAACTACTTGGAGCCATCTTTGAGGCTGACAATGCGGTTGAGAATGATGCGGTCTTCGGTGCTGTCCTTGTCAAGCGTAAAGTAACCCACACGCATAGCCTGGAAACGGCAGACCTCCTTACGGTCATGTTCCTCTGGGACGTAGAACTCGGACTGCTTGGCGCTTTCAACGACCCATGGGGAGTTGGCGACGACATGGCGGAAGTTGTGCTCCACGACCGCAGAGGGGTAGATGACCTCACTTTCGGGGTTGATGTCGGCTGGATCTCCGCTGGGGTTCTCTGAAGTGAACAGCTGGTTGTAAACGCGCGTCTCTGCCACGGGAATAGGTGAACCATGGCGAGGTGCGATAGGAACCCACTGGATGTAGGTCTTTGGCTTCCGGGGCTTTCCATCGGACGTGTCGTTCTCGTAGTGCACGTGAATACGTGTGATCTTTCCGTTGGCATCACGTTCGAGACTCTTGAAGGCCACTGTATATGGCACTTTGATGAGGCCCACCGACTGACCAGGCGTTAGACGGAAGAATTCTTTGTCAGAGGAGTCCTCAGAGAAATCGGAACGCTCGATGTAGAAACGCTTGCTGAAGGGAACCGTCCTCTCCCCGAACTCGGGCGTACCTGGGCCGTAGGGAATGGATACAAGTTCCTCATAGTCGTCTGGCAAGTTGTCCACTATGACTTCTACAGGATCTAAGACAAACATCAAGCGTGCAGTAGTATCCTCGAGGTACTTTCTGATCGCACTCTCGAAGCGGACAACCTGAATATTTGTGGTACTAGTCGTGACACCCAGCGTGTTAATGAAGGAGAGGATAGCACCAGGGGGGACACCGCGCCTGCGAATGGCCTCAAGGGTGAAGAGACGGGGATCATCCCAGCCACGGACATATTTCTCGTGGACAAGCTTAGCGATCTTCCGCTTGGACAAGACTGTGCCTGTGATATTCAGACGACCATACTCCCTTTGAGCAGGCCTGAAAACATGTACCTGATCGCACAACCACTCATACGACTCGCGCGATAAATAGAACTCTGCGGTGCATAGGGAGTGGGTAATATTCTCCAGAGAATCGACAAGACAGTGTGTGAAGTCGTACGTTGGGTAGATGCGCCACTTGGCGCCTGTTCTTGGGTGTGGAGCGTTCAAGACTCTGTAGGCAACTAGATCCCACATCTGCGGAGAAGGAGAAGCAAGGTCCTGCTTCATCCGGAGAATAGCCTCTCCAGGGGCATATTTTCCATCACGCATGTTCCTGAACTCAGCAAGGTTCTCCTCAATAGGCCGTTCACGGTGAGCACATGGCAATCTTTCACCGCCCGGTGTACCGTCCTCCTTGATACCTCGTCCACGTCTTATCTCTTCCGCAGTACAGTGGCAGATATACCCTTTACCATTCTTGATCAGGACTTCCGCCAGATCATAGAGTTGGTCGAAGTAGTCACTGGAATAAGTGATCTTCCATGGGCGGAATCCCAGCCATGCGACCATCCGCTCAATACTTTCAAAATATTCCGGAGCTTCAGCTTCGGGGTTGGTATCGTCAAAACGCAAGTAACAGACACCGTCGTGATACTTTGCGTAACCGAAGTTCACCATGATGGCCTTCGAGTGGCCGATATGCAAGTATCCGTTGGGTTCAGGTGGGAAACGCGTGTGGACCTTGCCGCCAGTAGCTTTCAAGTGCTCCACCATGAGCTCTGGGTAAGCCTGTGGGTTTTCACCAACTTTATGTAGATCGCCCAGGAAGCCTTCCGAAAACATTGTGCGCTTAGGAGCACTTTCAACCGTGGCCTTCTTCTTATCGTTCGTCTTAGGCTCTTTCTTCTTTTCCTTCTTGACGATGTCACGTTCGTCCTTAGGACCAAGGATTTTCAAAACCTCACGGTCAATAATAGGTTTGAACAACCGTGGGTCTGCCCACTTCAGCTCTGGCAGCGCCTTGATTTGCGCAAAGATGCCCGGCACCAGCTTGTAACGCTCGCTCTCGATCTTCGCGCGGTTGTCCTGAAGATATTGCGCCACGCGCGCCTGCACCTGGTCTTCCGTCACTTCAACGCCCACTCCACTCTCGGCATTCATCTCTGCCGTAGTAGCTGCCTCGCCAGCCCGCTTAACATACTTCAGAGCCGCATCCACCTGCAACGACGTCTTCAGCTCGCCGTTGCGGATCCCCTCAGCAACCAATTTCTGTCCAGTCACTGTGGCACCCTTCAACGCAGACGCAAGCGTGTGCAGAAGCGCACGCTTACCCTTGTCCCATTCTGCTCCCTCTCCTGTTTCGCGAACCAGTTCTTCCAGCGAATGTGCAACCTTCTTGTTCTTAACTATCTCCTTCACCTTCGCCTCCTCGAACCCCACATCTGCGAAAAGCTGGCTTAGCTCCTCAACAGATGACATACCTAGCACACTAACGTTCCAATGCCAAGAATCCCTTCCTGATCTGATATCCTACCAGCAGCGTTGTGAATGCTCACACAGCACCATATTAAAATGAAAAAGGATTTTCACTGCCGCATCATATTACCCGGTCTTCTAATATCCGGGTAATATGACGCCTCGGACCCCTCGGCGGCTAATGAGAAAATCGCGCTTCCAGCCTGATCATAATAAAAGGGGCATTGGTGGAAGCTTTCTGGTCCTTACGCAAGTAAACAAACCGCGCAAGGACGTTAATAACAAGCCAGAAGTAGCAATGAGCGAGATTAACTCGATCATTCACAGGGTGAATGTGCTGATCTCAAAACTGCCCAAGGAGAAGGATGCGGGTTTGGAGAGAGAGTGTGCGCTGCTCAACTTCGGCGGCATGGCATCTAATCGCGAGTCAGGCTTGCTATTCGGTGAACTGGCACAGCAAGTCGACCGCGCGGTGGTGTTAAAACAGCCATGGATCGTCGAGTTTGTTGTGCGGCTGGGGAACGAACTGTGCAGGCGTGGCGAGGTGGGAGAGGGCTTCTGGGGCAAGATACTGGTTCGTTGAGTGGATAAAATTCGGCTTTTGGCAGTTACTAACCAAGGTTCAGGGTGCGAAGTTTTCGCGCAACGTTACGGTACATACGCGGCTGGTGGAAGCGCTGCTGGACGGCGCTTTGCTGCGCGCGGCTCCCTGCGCGTGGCAGAATATGGCGGTGCTGCTCAAGCTATATTACGAGTTGCCGGAGTATCGGAATGTCGTCACCTCGCTTCTACGGTCACAGTACGCGAAGATGGTGGGGAGCTTGCTGGACTGTATTCACGACTTTCAGCTATGCAACTATGTTGTGGAGCTGTTGAGTAACGTGTTCGTGCGCAAATCAACGACAAAACCGGGCGTCGCCATGCCTCCGCGGTTGTGGGAAAACGAGGAGAAGAATAAGCAGTTTTTCAACAGCGCAGAGTATCCATATAAGGGCAAACACGGCGAAGCAGCTGTGATTAGCTTCATATGGAACCGTTTTGGCCCATTCTTCACGAACTTTGTGCGTGCGCGCAGTATTAGGTGCGTAATGGCGAATGGTCGCTCCAAACTGCTCTCGAGATCCGCCTGGTACCATATACAGGTGATATACAATAAGATATACATGTGGGATGGTGAGGGCATATTTCTACAGCTGGATGCAACAAATGTGGAAATAATGAGAGACTTGAAAGAGCACATCCGAATGAAATTGATATTGCCCTTTGAGGACGCGGTTTCGTCTCCACATACTGTTATGTTGACTACATTAGGGAACGTTAAGAGCTTTGACCTCGAGTTTCATGATGAAGACATGGAGGATGTATTTTTGAATGCTACCAAGGTCCGTAAAGTTAGCGAGGTGCAGTCTTTTATCGCTCTAAAATTTCCTTCTTCGTTTGATGATGAGATACTCGAATCATCGCTCCCAACTACTAGTAATCGTCAAGATCTGGGATCTCAAAACGTACTCAGTGGTTTGATCAATCCTATGGATACTAACCGCCAACAACAACAGGAAGTCAGTTCGCAAGATCATATGGATGTACTTCCTATGATCAATTGCGAAAGTCCAAAAGCTAATTTGGAGCATATTACTGAAGAGGTTGCACGTTCGGAGGTTGAAGACGAATGGGATCTCAAGCAGAGCAGTATTGCTCCCAACAAATTAGAAATTCATTCAGTGCAGACACCTACAGCAAACCGTGAGCGTATATTGGAAGAAGAACAATCTCCTCTGATCATGCTACAGAAGCGCAGACTTGCCAGGAACGGGTCAAGAACATTAGCACAAACTGCGAGCGACCACGACGAAGGATACGCGTCAGATGTACCGGATAAGGAAATAGTTCTTCCTCCTATTCCGCTCACCATAGACCAAGAGCAAAATGCTGCTGAGACGACTCTAGGAGAGACATCCAAAGCATTAGATGCTCCTATTGAGAAAACGCAGGCGAAAACTACCCTTAAGCGGCCCGCTCGTGAGCTTGCGAACACTTATACATCTGATAGATGTCCCGCTAACGTCAGCATGGCTGACACCTCTAACGAGAAGGTGAACAAAAAGGACAAGAGCACGCTACCCATGGGACTCGAGGCACTTGAAAATATATTTGCAATCCCTGTTTCGAACTCTAAGCGTCAAAAGAGGAACGTCAACAAGGGGCCTCTATCTCATAGCAAGGGCAGCAAGCCTAACAAAAACCAAAGCTCCGAGTCGACAAAGAAGAAGGCTGCACAGTCGACAAAGCGTAAGAATGTGGAGGCTGGCCAGCAGCAGTCCGTTCCAACCCCACCCGCTGCAGAACCAGCCCAGCTGGCCTCGCAAACCCCCAATCAGGAGCAAGTTATTAAAACACCGAAGACGCCAGCAAAAGTGCATAATACCAGAGCAAAACGGAAGCGGGCTGCAGATCAGGCTTCGACAGAAAACCCTCCTACAGTCACGAAGGAGACAACAGGCCTCGACTGTAGTACGATCGCACCTCACACTCCAGTTCGGATTCCGACGCTCAAAGGAGCAGGCATTGCAGCGGACACCTTAGCACCTGTTAACCTATCCATGAAACAAGACATGGTGGAGTCGACCACCATAGTCAACACTAGCTCGGCTTTCCCATGTTCATACACGAGCAAACTTCAAGACCAAATCTTTAGCTCCATCACGGCATTTTCTGGAGACTTGACTAGGAAACTGGCAATCATTAACGAGGAAATGAATAACAAGATCGTACACGAGCTATCGCAAAAGTATCAGCGGCTCTTCCACGACCTCCATGAACGTTTCCAAGAGGACATCAACGCCATGGTTAACATGGTCGGGGAATTCAACGAACTACTACACTTGCCTGAAGATGAACTCGTAAAAGCCATTAGGAGCAAGCAATTTACCTGAACAACATGTATGATCAAGCGGTATCATTCTGGCTACCTTCGCGCACTGGCTGCCGCCAAGGCCCTGATGCCGATACATTTTCGTGAACTGTGATTTTTCTGAACCCAAGCACATTTCACTACAATGGCATCGCAGACCTGAAAAATTTTTCCGGGCATCAAAAAAAACCGCTTGTTCATCTTATCTTCCTCTCACCTATTCAGCACTTTTTACTAGATATTCTATTTCACGATAGCAATTATCCAAGAAGCAATAGATCGAAATGGACTCCAAGACCCCCGTCACTCTAGCTAAGGTTATCAAGGTTCTAGGCAGAACCGGTTCTCGTGGTGGTGTCACCCAGGTCCGCGTTGAATTCTTGGACGACACTTCCAGAACCATTGTCAGAAACGTCAAGGGTCCAGTTAGAGAGAACGACATCTTGGTCTTGATGGAGTCCGAGCGTGAGGCCCGTCGTTTGCGTTAGAAGCATACAAGATATTACAGCTTTTGCTTTACTATTTTGTATCTTCTTTCCGATATCCATTCGATCGATAATATAGTAAGCTGTGGCGTCTCTACAGACCAAAGTCTCCGTTGTTGATATAGGTGATCGGCGACGTTGTTCTCTCTGGGCCTTTTATGGGAAGGGCGTGTGGAGGGGTCTCTGTGTTTTTGACTGTAAAGATTGCTTGCCGCCACATGGTTGGGATGATGGTTCCAGCTATGGATGCGGAGAGAGCTTTTGCGGTAAGAACATGCCCTCTTTCGTTAGCGACTTCCGAGGTTAGTTGTACAACTGGAGAACAAGCTCGTTCATGTGTACTTTATATTAGTCCTGTTATTTAGGCAGGCAGGATGCCCTTTGGGCTGTCCTGGCGACTCAGTTTATACCTATTAATGCTCTTTGGTGTATTTACATGACAGCTATTCGACAGCGTAGCTCGCCGTCCGACGCAATGTTGATGTAGAACAGCATGTGCTTTCGATTATGCAAGCATCTCTTGCAATAGAGATCGCAGGCCAGTCGCTCATTACATTGCCGGTTGCGGCTGGATGGATAGCTACATATAAACTAAAGATATTTTTACAGCGATGGCGACAGATGCTCTATGCACATGGCGATTTCCTTCTCGACGCAAGTCAAGAGTCCCAAATCAAGATATCTGATTCTTCATACAGAAGTACAATTCCGAGATAATCGCCGGGAGAGTTCATTATATCAGTTCTCTGTACGTCCTCGATAATGAAGGCTAACGGTTCAGGGAGACCGTAGGATATAATTCTATCACGTGACCAACTATTCCCTGCTGTCTTCGATGCCTATAGACGTTGGCCAAGGCCACTTACAATACGTGCTTATCATACTAAATACCGAAGTTACGCTGACGGACGTGGTACCTAATTCATGTGTTGTAACCGTATCGCACCTTCCCATGGAATCCAATCATATACAATCTATGCACCAACCTACACTAGATGCGCATGAAGACGATCAAAGTAAGAGCAAGCATAGACCTCAGCGTAAGACGCATGCTAAAAGCTCACCGCACAGTTGGACTCATAAACATTCTACTAAGAAGTACAGTATTGCGGAATTAGATGCATTAGTTGAGGCAGAAATTGTAAAGGAACGCGAACCAGATGCGATGATGGATATAGACGAATATCACGATCATGAATCCAGTAATGTTCATACTATTCCTGAGGATACAATTGGTATTCCAGAAGAAGTATCCTTCACACCACCTATTCAGCAATCGACTGATCAACTGAGAGAATTACATAATATTGCACTGGTTGTGGATACTAATTATGTGTTATCGCATTTAGATATTCTTGAAGAACTGCGAGTGCTTGCCCCGAAATATGGATATCGCATAGTGGTACCGAAAACGGTGCTGCAGGAGTTGGATGGTTTGAAGAATTCAAATAAAGTGGATGGTGATTCTTCCTACCAAAGGAAGGAACCGGTCTCGGTGTTGGCCCGTCGGGCTAACAATTGGCTATATAGTAATCTAGCCAATTTAGATTCTTATCTTACTGTTCAGAAAATGCGAGAGAAGCTGGATCATAACAGTATCAAAGATGATGCAATTCTGGATTGTTGCCTATACTATGGAGAGGTACAGAAGTACTTCGTAATCCTTCTCTCAAATGATAAGAATTTATGCATGAAAGCGCTGGCGGAGGAAGTTCCAACTGTTTCATACCGTGAGGGGATGACGGCGCAGCTAATTGCGTCTAGAATACAAGAGGAATTTCAGCATAGAGAATCTATAGCTGGTAGATCTGATGGAACTAAAATGGAGGTGGATGTCTTAATGGACGATTTGGCGGTACAAGGCAACGACAACGCAATCGACATACACGATGTGGTCCCTCATGTACAAAAATTTGTGTTGGCTGCAATTGACGACATCATGCATGAAGAGTATGGGTCTGAACTAGAGTTCATCTCATATGATAAGCGACTTATGAACACATTAGCCGATGCAGTTCGCTGCTTCCAAACTTTCTGGATAGCGGTATTTTCTGAGTACTTCAAAGGCTCAGGCATTACCAAACGCCACTGGCACTCAGTTTCGAAGTCTATGCTGAATCCCGGAACTGACGCGACTTTGCTTCGTGAATTTCTTAATTTTTGGGCTTCAGTACTGGATTGTCTTTATGTTAAGAAACGCCAGCAGGATGTCATCGCCCTGCACCGTGATATCGACGCCCTTCGTGACATTATAACACACATCTTGTAAATTTGAAGATATATACCGCCGGGCACATTACTTAACTTGATGCATAAACCGCGAATTTAAATATTACATATACTAATCATGATGAACATTTATCATTTTTCATTGAGAGTTTATCTTGTCACTAAATTCAGCATCTGAAAGCGTCGCTAGGAAGCTATCAGTTACCTGGCTATCTTCTCGAAATTCCTCGTGCGCTTCCTCAGCGACGGTGTCTTCCGGCGTAGGAGTTTTGGGCCTGTAATCAGCTTGTTCTACTTGGTCGAGCACTTCCAGATCATTCGCAAGTAGGGCCGCTCTTCTTGACTTAGTCTTCCATCTATTCTTCTCCACCCAACTTTTCTTCCAAACGCCTGGTTTGAACTTGGTTAAGGTTTCGTAGTTCTGGGAGCCTATCGGGGCCCAGCGTCTTATGAGTCGGCTCCCACCATATTCTTTTGCGGTATACCCCAGGAATTCTATTGCTGAGTCCTTTTCAACTAGCATCTTTTGTAGTTCTTCGTTCATTGACGTCAGAGCCAAAATACTCCGCATCTGCCAAAAGGAGAGGGAACTCATTACATCGTACCGTTCAACACTGTGCACTTTATTATATGGTAATTCCAGCGTGGCCCTCATTCCACTGTGCAATAGCAATCCCAACTGAAGCACATTATCCTGCTGGAATGAAAAGTCCACATCATTTCCTTGAGTTAGCAAAAGATCCATAGCTTCCTTAGTGCTGAACTGGTACTTCGCTTTATGTAGCTGGTCATCAGTGATTTTTGTCTGCACTAAATCCTGAAACGGAGAATATATGTAAAGTACTAGGCCGTCGTCAGAACGCATGCCAACAAAATATAGTTCATTCTTAATATCAAATAGTCTCCATTTAATATGCGTATCCAAATGCTCAGAGTCCACTCTTCTAGACATTGGCGCTGTGTGGATGGTCTAGCTATTTGTGTGTCAGTGTGATGGACAAGGATTTTCAGTTACTCAGGGAATGGCTTATTTTTTCGGTAGACGTTGGTACCTTTTTGACGGCGAGTATTGTTTCAGGCAAGTCACAGGTAGCCGAAGTTACAGTCCAGCTGGCTGGAGTGAAGTAGAAAAGTTACGTATCATGACACTATAGGAAATTAGTATAATTTAATAGGCCGAGAGCATTTAACCTACATTGGCATCTTCTTTCGCCTTACTCGCAGATAGATCCTGCAGTTCAAAAGACTCAACTGGTTTCGACGTTGCATTTTTGGAATGCTCATCATCCAGCAAAATGGTCCTTAACTTTGCCTTCACCACATTGGTAGACTCATTCATAGCTGCAGACGCAAATGTAGCCAACGGAGTCCACAAGTTTAGACGGTGGACGGTATAAGCAGCACCTGCAATCAATAGCGAAAGAGCGATGAACATTGGGTTTCTAAGAACGAGCATGAACTCATTCCATCCTAGAACAGCGATAATAACGTAGATCCACATCGGGATGTGGGTATGAGATTTAATAGTTGAGCGCTTCGCTTCGACCACTGCAACGTTGGCAAAGCGCTTGAAGTGCTGGATGATCTTTTCCTTCTGAATGGCAGTCAAGATGTGCCCGAATCTCTTTTCATTGTACAGACCCTGTTCATCTGGCAGCTCCTCCTCATCAGATGCTAATGGGACATCCGGAACAATCTCGACGCCATCACAAGATGCTATGCTCAAAATATTGAGCATATTCAAGGCATGCTCCCTCGCTACTTTAAAGCCTGCGTCGACCTCTTCCTCATTCTTCCATAAGCGCGGAACATCGTTTTCATCATAACGAAACTTACTTTCAAAGCGTTCCCTTAGTATAGACACCACGTTGTCTTCCTTCAAGTACTGGTGGATAATATCGTACAGGATAGTCCATGCATTTGACCGGATCTTTAAGTACAGGGCATAGTTATCCTCCTCGCTGAGGTCCAGCTGGAAGTCGTAGGCGGTACTCTCATCCGTGATATCTCCAGAGTTAGGTAGTTTGTACTTTAGGACTGAGCGGCGGAAAACATCATCAAAGTGCTCCATGACAATTTGCCAGACGTTGTCCTTTGGATGGGAGAGCAAATGAACAATATCATCTCTGGTATGCGTGAACTGGTATTTCTTTGCCCTCAAGATAATGGCTTTCATCTCTTTGCCGCGTTCCCTTTCCGCTAATTCATCTATCTTCTCGAGTAATGCGGATGCATCAGCGTCTACAGAAGGAATCAAATCCAATGTGACAAAGTCGGACGTTTCCTGCTCAAACACCTGCATAACTTTCTCCTTAGCGGCTTTCAACCGCTCACTCAATGGCCGGCTATTTGCATTTTCCGCGACAGTGGTCTGGAAAGTCGAAACGAGCGAATTGAACAATTTCGACATATGGGCAGTGATAGCTTCATTAAACTTAGTGTCAATCTTGTCCAGCAACTCACCCCTCTTCTCCAGATACACTGCCTTCATGTACCTGGAGCCATAATTGTCATATTCCTTGGTACATTGATCTTTGAGCTCCTTCATTGACGCCGCCAATTCCGGCCCAGGTAAGTTCGAGCTCAATTTCGCAAATGCCGCCGAAAAATGTTCAAATGCGTTGTTGGCAATCTCCTCGGTCTTGAAAGTAGCCACAAGTGTCTGCTGTGTAGGAAGATCCAGGTCTTTGTTGTTTTCTATCTGTTCCCAACAACTGTCCGCGTAGAAAGACCACCCGTCTAGCGGCAACCCTTGGTGGTACTTGCCACTCAAATAGTAGTCTTCACGCTTCGAATCAGTAAATCTATCGCCTAGCTTGGCTACGTCGCTTGCAAACTCTTCTGGCTTGAACAGCTTATGGCTGAGGCCCGTGAACGCAAAGTCAAAGAAGTCGTCCAAAGAGCTGCTCTCCGCGCCTGCAGGCTTGTTCAACTCGCTCCACATGGTCTGCAGCTCGTTCGTCAGGGTCTCCTGCAAGCTTGACAACGGTGTGAATCCCGTGAAGTCCCGAATAACAAATAGCAGCAGGATCTTCTGCTTGTCCTTCTTGTGCCCAAACAGCGACAGATTCACCTCAAACACAGTCTTCAACAGCCCCATGTTGTTCCCCTGGTACAAACCCACCTGCTGCTCCCACATGTTCACAATTAGAACTTCCGAGGTCGCCAGTGCAAACAGCGCAGCCTTGCGCTCGAAGTCCTTGTCCTCGCCCCTCTCCGCGCCGTCCGAGCCCTCGACGTCCAGCACAAAGAAGTCCGCACCCTTCCCCGTGTTCCCTGTCGCCTGCACCTCGCGCGTGTGCGCGATCCAGATGCCCTTGGTCGTCTGCTGCCGCTTCACCTGCGCGTTCATCGTGTCAAACTTCGTGTTGAACAGCGCATTCAGCAGCGTCGACTTTCCACTCGACTGCGACCCAAACACTGAGATCACATGGTAGTCCAGCCCCACATCGCGGTCTCCAATGCACCGTTTGAAGTACTCCAGTGTCTTTTCATTGAACTGTTTCTGCTCGTCGATCAGCTGGATCGAGTCTTGGCACTTGGCAGCTCCGTCCTCTGACATTGCACTTGCTACTTCCTTCTAATTGCTCCCTGTGTCCTCGGTAGCCTGTCTAGGTTCCTTAGCTGGCCGCTTATTGATGTTGGGACTTGATTAATGTCTCAGTTGTTTAATTGCTGTTCATAAGGTGGCTTTAAATTCCCAGAAATTACGACTCTATCCTTGTTAACCTCCACCGATCACAAGCACAGAGCGATTGACGTTTTAGAAGAGATCAAGAGCAGCAGAATATGGTTGCAGACGCTAAGTTGGCCCGCGTGATGGATCGGTTTAGCGAGAAGGTGAAGGAGGGGGAGTACTACGAGGCACACCAGACGTTACGGACTGTGGCAAATAGGTACGTACGGGGAAAGAAGTGGCCAGAGGCCATTGATCTCATAACGCATGGAATACACACATTCATTGGCGTGGGCCAGTCTTCATCGGCAGTGGACCTGATCAGGTACTTGCTGGAAGTGTACGAGCAGGGCAACGTGGAGTGCACGGAAGCAAACGCCGGGCGGCTGGTGAAGATTCTGGTCGGGCTGGATCTGGAGGAGCCTGACCTGCGGGAGGTATGCACAGGCATGAACAATTGGTCCGTGCGGCACGGCCGCTACACATACGGGGACCCGTATTTGCACTCGGTGATCGGGAGGCGGCTGCTGGAGGCGGGCTACCTTGCAGAGGCGGAGCGGTACTTTGTGCTGGGGACCCGAGAATCGCTGGAGGAGTACGTGAACTGGATGTGGGAGTGGTACCAGCAGCTGGAGAAGCCGGAGGCGGTGGGCGAGTTTCTCTCGCGGTTGGTGTTCGGGTACCTGGGCGTGGGGAACCTGAAGTACGCATATGATGCGTGCGAGCGGTTTCTCGCACGCTACATCGAGCATGCAGCGCCCAAGCACGAGCGCGTGGAGAAGGGTTACGCCGCACTATACCTATTTGAGGGGAACCCGGACTTAAACTTCTTACAGTTGCTGCTGATCGCGTGCCAGGCCGGCAAGCCAGAGTTCCTCACTTCTCTCAAGTCCCAGTACCCACAGCAGGCGGAGCAGCATGAGCAGGCTCTGGAGCACTTAGGCAGAGAGTTCTTCAACGTCACGCCGAAGCGCCAGGTGCCCCTCCTACAGGACCTCATGGCAGACTTCTTCAACGGGGCATAGCGCTGCCCCTCTCTGGCTCTTGCTGATATCCGCGCAGCGGTTGTTCGAGTGGCTGCGCACCACGATGCCTAACCAGCGCCTCTAGGATCTACTTAGTCTGTATAGCAGCAGAACATACGCTATAGATACTTCACAATGGCAGACCGATCCAGCGCCTCAAGCAGCTCGGGCCGCTTCGCCAGCTGCAGCAGCATCTTGGCCTCTGCATACGTGAACCAGTGGCGCTGGCGCTTGTGCTTTTCAGGGTACTCATCCGCCAGCTCCTGGACCCGCATCTCGTAGAAGTGGAATTCGGAGCGCGGCGGGTGCGCAGCGCCGCCGGCGCTCCAGTTCTTGGGCGGCCGCATATCTTCGATCACACCTAGGTACCGCACGATTTCCCCGACTACCCCGGCCTCCTCCCACGTCTCGCGCTTGGCACTGTCCCGGAAGTCAGGTTCGTCCAGCTCCACCCCCCCTTTCGGCAGCACCCACTTGGTGCCATTGCTACCCTGCGCCAAAGACTGGATCATGATCACCTTGGTCTTGTCCTCATTGAGCGCCACGCAGCCTGCCACTAGCCTTGCGCCAGTCGACGCAGAGTACCGCTGCTTTTCCCGCCCGACCCTGGAATGGACTGTGCGAACGAATTTCGACATCCTTGTGACTACTTGCCGATGAAGACTGCCCCTGACTGTCTACCACGCGAGCGAGAACCTGCTGGAGAGCTTCCAGAGCATTGTAACGTCTCATCTTGGTATACCGCTGGTGTGTCAGCTCTTAACAGGCTTTGAGAGCGGCCCTCAGAGAGTAATTTTGAACGAAACGCATACCTAGTCGCTACAACCGCCTACGATGCGGGGCGGTCATGAACCCGGACACTAGGACGTGAGTGCTTCCTTGTTGCTCCAGCAGTGTGTCCATCATGGCCTCTGGCAGCTCTCGTGGTAGATCTTATGGTCACGTGACCCAGGGCCCAGCGCGCTGCCCTGCTAAGAGCGCCTACACGACAACACACACAAGCGCTAGTGAGATCCATGCTGCCTAGTGCGTGCCAGGCATGCTGTGTCGTGTGCGCGTGTGCTCGTGTGCCCCGCCGGCGGCCGTCGAGCGCGATCTTTGATCGCGCCGCCGCCGCGGGCCGCACAAAGGACAGCAGAAGCGTCCCCGCCCACCACACGGCCGCACGCGACACACGATGATCAAGTCCACGCTGATCTTCAGGGATGACGGGCTGCCGCTCTGCTCGTCTGTCGACGACGACACGGACCCCTCGCTCGCAGACCAGAAGAAGAAGGTCAAGGTGCTCATATCGCGGTTCACGCCGCAGTCCGCCAACGAGGCTACGCTGGAATCTGGCGCGTACGAGATGCACTACGTGCGCCAGCAGTCCGTCGTGTACATCGTAATCGCAGAGCGCGGCTACCCCCGCAACCTCGCCTTCGCATACCTGGCCGACGTCCGCCACGAGTTCGAGCACAGCTACGGCAACGAGTACGTCAAGCCCTCCGTGCGCCCCTACGCATTCGTCTCCTTCGACAACTTCCTGCAGAAAACCAAGAAGATCTACAACGACAAGCGCGTCCAGGGCAACCTCGACCAGCTCAACTCCGACCTGCTGGGCGTCAAGCAGATCATGACCAAGAACATCGAAGACCTGCTTTACCGCGGCGACTCGCTCGACCGCATGAGCGATCTCAGCGCCTCGCTCAGACAGGACTCCAAGAAGTACCGCCGCTCCGCCCAGAAAATCAACTTCGATCTCCTGCTGAGCCAGTACGCTCCGGTCGCCCTCATCGGCCTCTTTTTCCTCTTCCTGGTTTGGTGGTTGCTATTCCGCTAGAACCAATGCCTGGATCCTCTATGTACCAGTCGCTGCGCTGTGCTGCGCATGGCCATGGCTCGAGAGAGCCCAGTTCGGATGACGTAAGACCAGCTGACATAACTTCGTCCCTGTCCGGCAGGGCTCCTGGCCCTGCCGGACGCACCCGAATAGGGGGCTTCATCGATAACGTATATAAGGAGGATATTAAAGAAGCTTCTCGCTCGACGATTGCCCCCTGCTATCAACCGTGTAGTTCTTCTTTGCAGGTGTGCATCCCCTGGCGGTAGACAGCTACTTAAGTGCAACGTTAGGCAACGCAGAACACATAGGTCAAGTAGTAGCAAGTATGAGACTGGACGAACTGCTAGGACATTTCAAATACGATCGGGTTCTGAATTCGAATCCACAAAACAAGGTTATCTCGATCTTGGGGACGATCGAGGGCAAGGATGCGATCCTGACGCTGGAGAAGACGCACTTCACGTTCCAGGCGCAGACGCTGCAGGCGATGGAGGCAGGCGACAAGGATGCGCTGCAAGACGAGGGCGGGCTGTCGTGCACGCAGAACATCAGGGGACTGAAGGAGGTCTGCAAGAACGACGTATACTTCTGGGGGGTGTCGGAGCTGGAGCAGGACGTGGAGGAGCACCCTGCGGCGAAGGTGAACCTGGTGTGGCCGGCGACGGCGGTGCACATCCGCAAGTTCGAGGAGCAGCAGGTTTTCATGTGCCGGGAGACGCCCGAGATGTACCGGACGATCGTGAAGCCATACATCGACGAGATGACGCAGAACGGGCGGCTGCAGTGGGTGCACAACATCCTGCACAACGGCGCGGAGGCGGAGCGCATAGTGTACAAGGACTTCGTGGAGACGAAGCCGGAGGATGGGATCGTGATCCTGCCGGACATGAAGTGGGACGGCGTGAACCTGGACTCGCTGTACCTGGTGGCGATTGCGTACCGCGACGATGTGCGTTCGTTGCGGGACCTGCGCCCGGAACACCAGGAGTGGCTGAAGTCCACGGCGAACAAGATCAAGGCCGTCGTGCCGGGCTGCTTCAACTACTCTGTCCGTGCGGAGCAGCTGCGCCTGTACGTGCACTACCAGCCCTCGTACTACCACTTCCACATCCACATTGTTAACGTCAAGCACCCCGGTGTGGGTGCTGACGCGGGCAAGTCCGTGCTGCTCGACGACGTAATCGACCAGCTGAACTTCCTGGGCCCCGAGGGGTTCGCCAACCGCACCCTGACCTACCCCATTGGAGAAAACCACGATCTGTGGGACCGTGGCCTGAAGAAAGCCGTCGCAGAGCAGTTGGTTGCGGACGGCATCCCTAGACCCCACACCGCAACGACTGTCGACGAGGGGCATAGCATCCAATGATAAAGAACAGATTAATACTATATAGACTTGTCTCGTGATGCAATATTGACCTCTGGAATTTACGTAGTATACTCTGTACGATTTAAAGGTATTTTCCCTGCTGCATACAGGTATTGCGCTTGCGCTGGGAGGGGCGGATAGGACCGATGGCCACGTCGAAGAGCTAATGAGTACTACCAGTGTGAAGAGAGGTATTGGTTTCGATACCGATAGCGAAACGGAAGCAGACACCGTGCATATCGACAAGCGGCGCAAGCGACGCCTACAACCTATCCCGCTGCCCAAAAACCCAAGCGACGCTGACTCGGAGGAAGAGCCAGAAGACACTTCTGCAGATGATGATGACTACCTTACTATGGAGCTGCCTCCGGATGAACCCGTTTCACCGCAGCCTGCGGGCGTAAGGCGCAAGGAGGCGCCCGAATCAGGGGCGCCGCCCGATTTGAGGGCCTCGATGCCCAAAGGTTTCCAGATGATGGAAAAGATGGGTTACAAGACGGGAGACGTCCTGGGAACGGGGGACGGTCTCACTAGGGCGCTGCGACAGCCACTGCGCGCAATGGGCCAGAAAACAAGGTCGGGTATCAAGCAACGGCCGTCGCGAGCAGATGGCGAAGCATACCCAGAGAAGTCCGTCGCCGAATACCGCGAGTGGCTCCACGGCGAGGAGAGCAAGAGGCGGAACGCCGCCGTGCTGGCACGTATGCAGAAGATTGCGTTCGAACTCACTGGCGACATCGACCTCGTGACCCCAGAAAGTGATGCTCGCGACTTCAACGTGCTGTGGCGGCGACACGTCATACTGCTGCTCGATCGCTATCATCCACAGTCTAGTACCGCTAGCAGTAGCAGCGACGGGACGCCTGGCCAGCCGGCCTCTGGCGACGGTCTAAATGTCGAAGTAGATCCAGACCTAGCGGCATCTCCAGCGGATGAAACGGACATCCCTGGCGACAGCGAGCTTGAGCTCTTCGAGGATCTGAGTCTCGAAGAGCAGATTGCTCAGCTTCACAACTTTCTCAGGGCAGAACTGCGTTACTGTTTCTACTGCGGAACCAAGTATGCCAACGATGAGGACTTGTACGAGCATTGTCCGGGATTCACAGAAGAAGATCACCATTGATGAATCTTCTGGCACCTCTGCACTTAGTATATCCCACCATTTCTATGTATGCCGCGACTCTTTTAGTAGTATATCCTGTACCTTGGGCTTTTTACCCGGTAATGTAATTCACCGGTTGTGTGATAAAGTCGACATAGGACAGTGTAAAACTAAGCACAGACACTCATTCTACATCACTACAACCTACGGATCTGCTAATGAGCACGAATCAGCTTAGTAAGGCTGTGACGCCGAAGGCTACACCACTAGGCGTAATGCAAGGGGCATCATCGACATCATTGCATTCGTTCACCTCTTTTCAGCCTCAAGAAGCGTCGAACGTCGAACAGAACAAACTACAGAGTGTGGCGATATACGAAGACCTCTGCCAATATGAAGAATCACTGCAACGTTTGGTGACATCGGTCGACAAATTTCAACCCGACCTAGAAGCTGCACAGGAACTTATCGAGATCGATTCGAAGCTATACTCCAATCTCGCACAGCTCCCGAAGTATGACCTCATAGATTCGCAACTCAAGAAACTAGAAGAGGAATCGAAGGATATTGATGACCGCACAGCCAAGATTCTAGATATTCTCGGGGAGTGCTATAATGACCTGAATTCCCTGCCGATGGTTGAACAGGTGGAATTCGAGATGGCCACGATGAAGAAACAGAAGGACAAGATCAACTCAAGTGTGCTGCTGGAGTATGCCATGAAGCTGTCCAAGTTCACCCGCGTCCCACCGACGTTCAATAAAGATGCCATAGGGCCAAATAACTTTATCTGGCCGGCAGAAGATGCCATCAGGCGAGGCATGCTGGCTATGGCGTCACTTAAGAGTAAGGAGCTGACCTCCTTGCCTGGTCAGTCGGACCAGGAGGCTGAACAGGCTTCGGCCGGAAATGAAGCAGAAACCGACGGTGCTACATTACCAACCTTAGAAACGGCAAACGGGGCGCATAACAGAAGAGGCTCTTTCGAGTTTACCGGGATCAGAAAGCCACAGCCCGCCAGTGATGCAGACAGCTCGGTGGCAGACGATGGAGATGCATCCATGGATTTGGATCTTAACCTGTTCAATCCAGATGAGTTTTAAAGCTGGACTCTTATACTTAGGTGTTTGTCTACATATTTGTACGATCGTCAGTCAATCACGCTCGTGTCGGACACAGCAAGAGGGTATCTTGAGTTATAAAGTTCATTTTGACTTTGATGGAGATGCGGCGTAGTCGCTGAAACTCATACGTCTAGTCGTCTTCTTAAACTCCTTCTTGAAATTTTGGAAAGCCTCGCGTAAGTTTTCCTCCTCGATCTCAAGACCGTTCTTCCGCTTCCATGTATCATACTGCTTGTAGAACTCCTCTAGATCCTTTTTGGCCTCCTCCAACTCCACTTCGCTTGGGTCGGGGATACCGAGCATCATTGCCATGTTTTCTGCCTCATTTGTTTCAAACTGAGCCTTATCCTTCAAGATTTCACCCAGAGTTGGAGCAGCTGCGGCAGAGTCCACCTCTACCTTCTTTTGGTTCTTCTTTGCAACCTCTACAGGGTGGTACCGTCTGCAGAAGGCCTGTGCTTGCTTCGCGAATGGACCCTTGAAGACCAAAAACGTTAGAGCGATCGCAATATGAACATAGAAGTTCACAGATCTCCAGCAGTACAGCGACTTGCGCAGGTCCAAGATAACAAAAGGTTGGACCAAGTAGCCGAAAGCAAGTTTAGTGACCCAGAAGCAGATGACATCGTAAATAATTTTCGACTTGAGCGGTGTTTTCCCGTCCTCCGCCAAGAAGATGGGCCTGAAGTTCTTCCGGTAGATCTTCCCAACGGTTTGGAACAACGCTCCAGTAGCAAAACTCAAGTAATAGCCGGGCCTGGTCCCATGCCAGAATGCGGAAGTCAGAAATGTAAATAGAGTGGAGCGGAAACCGGGCTTCTTACCCTTGCGAGTCACGCGCATGTAGACGTAATACTTTAGCCATTTGTTCGTATTCATGTTCCATGCCTCTAGCCCCTCCCTGGTGTTCTGTGCAAACTCAAAGGCCTTAATATCGACATTCTGGACTCTGTCCCACTTAATCTGCTGTGTGACTGGATCGTAACCATTGTACCCCAGGCCACAGACCATACACGAAGCCTCTGAAATAACCCACGCGGCGTAATACTTGAAGCGGAACGTCATACCCAGGAAATAGAGATAGTGCATCTTGTAAAGCATAGACCGAGCCTTGAACTCCGGGGATAGCACAGAGCGCACGTTCACATAGTTCGGAGCCACGAACGAGAGCGCAATCCACATGATCCCCTGTAGCACCCGGCCGAGTGCAAGCATACCGCACTTGGGGATCTGGCGCCGTTCGTTCTTATCACGCGACCAGCGCCGCTTGGGCTTCTTGGTCTCCGGCAGGTCGCGGAATATCTCGCATCTGAGCCAAGAAGCAAAGTCAGCGTAGTCAAAGCTTGGCCCGGTCAACAAGCTCGGGTAGAAGAACGCATACGCCATGAACTCCAGCAACGAAGGGTGCTGCGTCACTGACCGGTGCTGCTGGTAAGCGCTCAGGTCCTCCTTCTTCGCATATGTGCCATCGTAGTACGACCACGCAAATGCCGATAGCTTCATCACCAGCACCATCTGAGCGCCCGTAATGTCCACCTTGCTGCTGTCATAGTCGTTCGTCATCTGCATGTGAATGTGGTTCATCGCCAGGTGCCCCATTACAAACACGAAGTTCACATACGGCATGAACCGCGACCGGTAGAACCTCGTTATCCCGTACGTGAACAGCGTGCTAATGAGCAACGTCTTGAACCCATCGTACAGGTTCAGAATCCCGAACAAGTAGAATGCCGATACGCACACGATGTACACGCACTTCAGCCTGACCCGCTGGTCGGGCAGTCGTTTCAGCAACGCATTGAACGGAAACGAAATGAACAGGCAGATCGCCAGCTTCAGAGTCACTTCGTCAATGTGGAACTCCTCGCATAGCTCCTGTAGCTTGGCATGGATCGGGTTGTACATCCTGGTCCCACTGCTTCTTGGCACTTTTCGCTTCTTGCTCTATTACTCGCCGATGTTGCTGGAAGGTTTATGGATCTGTCGTAACCTTCCGCTCTTTCCCCGAGGGGGAGTGTTGGCCAACGAATTCTGCCCGGATAACCAAACGACGGACATTTCATCCCCTACGCAGCAATTCCGCCCCGCGCTCCAACCAAGGCACCAGACCCTCTTTTTATCGAGTACTACTATATAGTCCGACTACTGCGACAAGTTCGTAGTTCAGATACTGTAGTTCTGCCTCGTCGTGCATCTCTCAGTAAGACAGCCGCACGCTTACAGACGATGAACAGCTACGCCACACGCAAATAAAGGACCCCTGCAAAAATGCTCGAGCCGTTGACTCAGATGACCCTTCTGGTACAACGGCAGGAGCGATCTCGGCAGTCAGGCTTTTTCTGCGTGCGATATGCGGGGCTGCGCCCCCATAGCTGAAGGCAGTTCCACGAGGGTTTCCTTCAATTAAAAATTAACATCGATAAGTGTCCCACTGCAAGATTTAATAGAAGCGTAAAAGGATGTTTGGCAGCTTTCGGCAAGGCGTCTTAGATGCAGGTCGCGTGTCTATTCTCAGGAGAATGGGGTCGTCTGTTGCAGGACCCCGCAGTGGGGGTACAGGAGTGATGTTCATGAACATGGGAGGCCCGTCGACGGTGGCTGAGACTCACGACTTTCTGTACCGGCTTTTCTCAGACAACGACCTGATTCCGATCAGCGCGAAGTACCAGCCTCTGATCGCCAAGTTTGTGGCGCGGCTGCGGACGCCCAAGATTGCGAAGCAATATGAGGAGATCGGCGGGGGGTCGCCGATTCGCAAGTGGTCAGAGTACCAGGCGAAGCGCGTGTGCGAGCTACTGGACGAGCGGTGCCCTGAGAGTGCGCCGCATCGGCCTTACGTGGCGTTCCGGTACGCGGACCCGCTGACGAACGAGACGTACGAGCAGATGCTGAAGGACGGGGTGCGGAGGGCGGTGGCCTTCTCGCAGTACCCACAGTTTTCCTATGCGACGACGGGCTCCAGCCTGAACGAGCTGTGGCGGCAAGTAAAGCAGCTAGATCCCGAGCGGAAGATTGAGTGGTCTGTCATCGACCGGTGGCCCACGCAAGCGGGGCTGGTGCAGGCGTTTGCAGACAACATCAACAAGACGCTGCAGGAGTTCCCTGAGGAGATCAGAAAGGAGGTGGTCATTCTTTTCTCCGCACACTCGCTGCCTATGGATATTGTGAACACGGGCGATGCGTATCCGGCCGAAGTGGGTGCGACTGCTTACGAAATTATGCGGAAGCTGAAGTTCAGCAACCCTTACAGACTCGTCTGGCAGTCACAGGTGGGGCCAAAGCCATGGTTAGGTGCGCAGACTGCGCAGATTACTGAGTTCCTCAGCGACAAGGTCCCTGGTTTGCTACTGGTGCCGGTCGCTTTCACTTCTGACCACATTGAGACGTTGCACGAAGTTGATCTTGGTATCATTGGTGAGTCCGAGCACAAGGACAAAATCAAAAGATGCGAGTCCCTAAATGGTAACGAGACGTTTATTCGGGGTCTAGCCGACCTGGTCGAATCTCACTTGAAAAGTGGTGAACCATATTCGAAGCAGCTCCCACTGGACTTCAAACTTGGCAAGTCGAGCGATCCGATTAGCCACCCCTCGCTTCTCTTCAAAAGCAAGCTGTAGACGTTAGGGCAACTCTGTTGGTTAGTACATGAGTAGTTTAGTAAACATGCTACCGATCTATGTAAGAGTACGTGCAGCTACAAGTGCGTTCATTCCCTGACGCTTACTAACTTGAATCCAGCTTCCAGAACGGCGGTGGCCTTTTCGCTCTTGTTCGGTAGGTTGCTTAATACAAAGGCGACGTCATCCCATTGCTTTTGGGTCTCGGCTTTGGATAGTCTTGTAAGCAGCTTTTCGCACAACTGTTTCTGATGACGCTCTTTGTCGATGAATGAGAGTAAAAACTTAATAATGCGCCTGAAGGAATCCTTCTTTAGTTCGCCATCACTGGATAGTCCACTGAAGATATCGATGAATCCATTGTAAATAGCATTGTCTTTAGTTGCCAGTTCTGAAAAGAACAACTTGCACATATCACTGATCCCCTGGTCAGCGTTCTCAAGGCATTTCGCCATTTGACCCAATTGTCCTTTAACTTTAACTTGTCCAGCCAAAATAAGGAACGTTACGGTCATGAGACAGGTCCGCTGGACCATTATGCTCTCATCATGGAGGCGATGGTAAAGATAGTCCGTATTTTCGTCAACAAGGTTGTTGAAACACACGGCCATATCTCCTAAACCCAATACAGCGTTAGACCTAATGATCGGGTCTTCAGACTTCTCCATCATTGTTATCAGGAGCGGTAAGTTACGTTCACAGTACTTCGAGGACACGCACATCAACTTTTCTAAACATAGCACTGCGCTGCGCTGTAACATCTGGTTCTTGAACTTTCCTGTATTAGACACAATCTCTTCCACCAATGGGCCAAACCTAGCAAGAAGCGAGTTTTCGCCAAATAATAGCTCGTTTTCCTTGATGAAATGTACAGCGTCGCTGAAGTCGTCTTCGTTAGTTCCTCCAATCATCTCAAGTTCCTTCTGATTCTCATCCTCCGGCTGCATGGATGTGTCGGCTTCAGCATTGTTCGTGTTACTCTCCGCCGCTTTCCTCTCCTTCTTAACCATTTCGTTTTCTATCTTCCTCTTCTTAAACTCCGCCTCGCAGTTTTCCAAGTGTACAACTAGTTTTATGGCAACTTGTCCAACTATGAATAGCAAGTGTGCTAGCGAAATTATGCGATATGATGACGAACTGGATGAGGACAATCCATCACATTCACCAAATGTCATCATAACCTTTTCCTTAATTATGGCCGAACAAATGATATCTGGATTATGAGAGATCCTAAAAAGAGCGTTGATAGCTTGTTCACACATAGCATAGTAGTTAGGATCTTCGGTATACTCAATAATCTTGGCATGCAGTTTGTCTACTGCATCAGCTTCTCTAGGTACCTCAGAGTCGACCGAGAATTTTGCATCTCTAGGGACCATACGCTGCAGTGCTATACATGAAAACTTGGCCAAAATAAGGTCCTTCTGGCCTGAATCACCTAGTCCAGAATTTAGAAGTTGATCTAGACCTTTTAGCGCAATTTGACAATCTGCCAACGCTAGCATTCCCAACACAATAATCGATCCATGTATCTGGTCGGTAGTAAAATTCGAGCTTTCGCCCTTCGATACGCTGTTATAGATGGCCCATAAAACGTTAACCACATTTTGATCTATCAGCTTGGCATCGTACATCATACCCACCAACTTCTCTAGCGATGCTAGATCAGCAACAGATGCATCTTTGGTCAAATTTATGAGATTCTTAGCAACGTATGCTGACTTTTCCTTATAATTGGCGCTATCCGGGGCGGTTAGAAATAGTTGTCTATAACATTCCATTAAATGGGATGCAATGCTGGTTCCTTCATCATTAGAGCCTTTCATCCAAACAAGATGTAGCATTCTTTTAATTCCCAAGGAACTGAGTTCAATTCCATAAGCGTCCGTAAGCACAAAGAAATCCATTGTTTCAAGCACTTCATTTCTATTTTTCGAAAACAACAGGTTGCAAGCAAGGTTAATACCCTCATGGATAGTCTGGATAAAGTCCACTGCATTCTGGTAGTATAAAACAGTCAATTTCATCTTGTATATTGCTTCTGTGTGTACCGAATTAACCTTTTCACACTCTCTCTCTACTTTTGAAAGGTCTGAACCATCCACCGAACGTTCTTCATCTTCTTGATCGTTGAGTATTAAACTTCGCTCCACAAGGTCATCTAGTGACTCTTGCTGGTTATCGACTTCCTTCAAAAGTTTATTAAGTTCTTCAAGTGCAACACGGTGCCTATTTTTCCAATCAGAGAGCCGGAGCTGAGTACCATGTAATTGTGTGAAGGGATGTGTGAGGATGAGTTTTGATAGCAGCTTAACTACATTTCGCCGAACAAGAGAAGATCTATCCTGTAGCGATTGTACAGCTAGCTTTATCCAATGGGACCGGTGTTTGTTGAATTTTAACTCTAGTTCACAGACTTTTAAACACCCCTGTATGCTCTTACTTCTGACATAGGGGTTCGAGTCCAAGAACCTCTCTTCCAGCAATTCCAGCAATACCTCTATCTGATTTCCATAATGTCCAAGATCTTGTCTATTTTTGGCAATTGCAACAATAATATTGCCACATACTTCTACCACCGCGCACCGCAACGTGAATGAACTATTGTTTAAGAGTTTGACCAGTAAGGTCATCTGTCGGAGAACGACTCTAGGGATTAATTCAGAAAGCGACACAAGGAAGTTAGATATCGCTTTCGGGCCCGTGGTGTCTTTGCTGTTGAATTCTTTGTTACTGATATCTTTCAAAAGTTCCTCTGTAAGTTGTGGATATTCAAACTCCGTGCTGATAACTTGCAACAACTCCGCATTAAAGGCCGTTAGGTGTGGGAAATATGTCAAGTTGGATAGAATTGCATTCTGGACACTGGAATACTGCCCGTGGTTTTTCACACAAGTAGCTATGACGTTTATTATGAAGAGTTTTAAGGACTGAACCTTGACCACTTGTTCTGTTTCAACTAACACGAATAGGGGCCGCGTAAATAGTCCGATAAAGAGATCTCTCTCGGGGGTTGTCTGGAAGACCTTAGATAGATTCAAGCCCAATACCTTGCTTATCGCGTCGAGAAATCCCTCTATCTGGCTGCAACTTCGCTTGAATAGTTCTGTGGATGAAGAGGTCCCTTGTCGTCTGCTTCCAGATTTGATCGTGCTAGCTAACGAGGCAGACGCAACATCATCCTGCAAAAATGTCATTATCACATGCTGCAGGTAGCCATAGAGCTCGAGATGAGATTTCCAGGTCGGCAAAAGAGCTATCACCTCATCGTTGCTCGCGTCTGATAACAGGCTAGTGCTAATGCCCTGGGCCAAGTTCTTTAGACTGGAACTCACTAGGTAACTGAGTTGAAGCTGAAGCTTCGGTACCAAGTGTGAAAATCCTTGTGCTAGGTCTATTAATGTTTCAAGTAAATCAGGGTCAGATTCAATTTCCTCGGGAGCAATAGTTAGCCTATCCGTAATAGAGTTGAGCTTCTTAGTTGCATTGTCGACAGGTGGGAAAGCTCGCTTGTCAGCCGTCTGGAAACGAGTTAAGTGTGCAGATAGGCTAAAGTCCAACATCTTGACCGCGCTGTTGAAGAGATCGGGATCGGTGGGGCGCGTAATTTTGCAAGATTTCAGTTTTGTTTTCTTTCTCTTTGATAGTCCAAAAAGACAACACCTCAAAGTAGAACTCCTAGAAGATAAGATATGTAGATAATCAATCGAGTATATGCGTGCTCACTTGTCCCATGGAGCAATGCACGTCAAGGCATGAGACGGATCTTTGCATCAAAAATAAAAAATAAATGATTCCGCCCAGGATCGAACTGGGGACGTTCTGCGTGTTAAGCAGATGCCATAACCGACTAGACCACGGAACCATCTATGTCAAAACTTGACGTTTTCGATATTACCAAGCTTCAAGCAAATCACATGATCGGAATTATGCTTGTAGCAGCTCTAGCACTGGTGCAAGGTATCAAATTACTAGGTAAAATGCCTTGGTGAATAAGTACGTAGATATTATATATGTATACATATGCATTTAGATGCAATAAAAGCTCTATTACGTATGAGCGCGGAGCTTTAAGCCAGTATGTTTTCGATTGTTTTGTGGATGCAATGGCCTTTGCATAAAAGCCTGACTTTCATCTTTTTCGCGCATAGATGTTATCTTCAAATTCTGAAGTTGATGAGGTAATGTAGCAGTGTTACTGGGACCCTCGTTTTCACAATCGTTAAACAAATGTAAGAGACTATCCACATGTGCTTTTAGTCGTTTGTTATCACCCTTTAAATTTATCGTGAGCTCTGTACTCTTTGCTAGTTCACGACGTAATGCTTGCCGATCTTCACGCAAATTGGAAATAGTAGAGGCACGCTGTGAGATAACCTTTTCTAATCTGCCCGCCAGATCCTGTAGCCTTCTTAGTTTCACTTGTGTCTCAGTGTCATTGTCCTTGGATTGATCTTTCAATTTAAGAAGTTGGATATCGCGATCATGAACTTGTGCTCTTAATTTCTCCTTTTCGTCATTTAGCGTCCGGATTGTTTGCCTCAAGGCTGTCAGTTCGGCGATGAGCTTGCCATTCTCGGTCATTAAGACATTATTTTTGATGCCCAATTCCTCCGCCTCGATTTTCCACAGCACTAGTTCGTCCTGCATATCTGTATCTAATCTTGCGCTTTTATCAGCTGGTAGCAATTTCTGGGGGCTCTCATCCTTTACTGTGGAGGAGGCTTCCAACTCGTGCGCGTATTTGTAGCAGCACTCATGGAATCTGAACGTGGAAATAATGCCATAGCTGATAAGCTCTAAATTCTCTACAAGAGGCCGATCTGCAATCCCATCTGTGTCCAAGTTGCAGAAGTTGAAGCAGCGATGAAGAAGTAGCTCGACTTCATCAGGCTGTTCGTCTTTGTCGGAGCTTTCTGTCTCTTCTATCTGCCGAGACACAAGAATGGATTTTCTAGGGGTAGTCATACTGCTGCTCGCAGATTGTTGGGGTCCTAGCGGCAGTTCACTGAACTTTACCTTCCTTTGTGCCACGAAGCTATCTTGGTTTAAAATACCATTTATTGCTAACTCCACGAAACTGGGATCATCTGGCAACCCCTTGTGCTGCTTCATAAACGTTAGATCGATAAGGCACAGGCTTGGATCTTCGATAGCTTGAGCATTACTTGGAGACATGGTTCATTACCGAGTTAAACCTTAAGAATGAAGCACAACCATTCTCTGTCGTTTTTCTCTACTTATTTTTTAGCATTCTTGTGGACTCCGACACCGACGTCCAAATTATGACTACAACGCAGGCGGCATGATCGACCAGTTTCAATGTCATCTGATGTAGATATCATGCAAGCCGGCCCGAGCTTTAAACACTAGCAAAGGATAGTTATTTTGATCCAATACATGGGTGCATATATAAGTGTATCCGCATATATTTTAAGCTGAAATAAGCAGTACTGTCGTTCCTAATCAAAATTGGAAAACTTAAAAATAAGTCACGGACTTCAGTCCAGGGACTAATCCTATTATGTAAACAGAACGACACGCAAATAGGGACTGGAAGAAAACAAATGGAAGGTAGAAAGCCCAATAGACCCGCTATGTGTATATAGACTTAATTGTAATGCATATATGTAGAAAAAAACTAGGAAGGACTTCCATTCTATTTAGACATAACAACAACAACGAGAGTGAAACAGTCCATTGCAATGCCGGAAGGGGAGCACAGAATGAACACCCTAGAACCGAGGATGCTTGTTGCCTTAGCTTCGATACCGCAACAATCAAATCAGCGGGGCTGAAGTATATCCAGGTATCGTTATTTTTCAATTGAAGAGCGGCGGCTAAGCCGGCACATAGATTCAAATATTGTCGTTGTTGTTTAATTTTTGATGTTTCGATTACCTGCTTCATTTAGTGGGAAAGCACCACATATCAACAGGTGAAGTGATGTGATGGGGAATCATGTATGCAATTGGATTACCTATCTTCGGCAAAAACAGATACCTTCTCAGAGTCCTTGCTGGCAGACTGATGGGAAGAACAGATTGTTTTCGCCAAGAAAGAGTTAATATTTTGAGCTCCAGGCTCTCTGGAACGTATGAGACCGGAAGAACACATATTGTAGTCACCGAAGATTTTCCCATATCCTGTGGATGTGTGTTCTATCGGCAGTTGCACTTCGCTAGAAGAGCTGCAACTATTGTTCTCACCATATACCTGGTCATCCAGGCGGTGAGTCTTATAAAAACGGTGCTCGCTGCGGTCTTCAGAGCTGATATTGCTACTGTTGGAAGTCGCGGAAATGCTCGACGACAAAACACTGTCACGTAATCGAGGAGTCCGCAGTATGGATTCGTTTGATGCGGTCGAAGAAAGACTACCATGTACGTAGTCCCTGGAAGAATCAGCATGCATGGCATCACCATTGGTCAACTTTTGCGATATAGTGGAGTCCATAGTGGTATTTTTGGCGGAATTGAAGTGGTAAATGTGCTTCAAAGGAGAAGTGTTGAAATAGTCTGTATCATCAGGGAATTTTCTGCTAATAGGCGGTCGTTCCAACGGCGGCGTAGTCGCGACTCCCGAAGGCGATGAAGACGAAGATGAGGATAGAGAATTCGTCTTCTTTTGACTAAAGTTCATTAGGAAATCGTAGCTTAGCGATTTCCGCAACGGGACATTGCTATAGCACTTGCTATGCGGCGGTGTGCCATAGCAAGACGTCTTCGAGTAATTCCCGCCGGAGCTTCTGCCGCTCCGCTTCCTCACCCTCGACGGCTGATCTGGAAGCAACGCCGATCTGGAAGGCACTGAGGAAAGAACTGCAGGCACTGTCAGACATTTGGCGTTGAATTGATAATTCTCATAGTTGTTATTGTCGTAGTAAGTCTCCCCGTTCACATCATAGCGGCAGCATAGCGACATCGTCACCGGGCACCATGTCTCACGTGCGCCGGGCACGCAATAGAGCAGATTTTTGACTTTCATGAAGTACTTGTAGCTTGACAAGTCGATGATGAACTGAAACTCATCCACCTTGGAGGTAACCGTCTTCAGATACTGCGCGGTCACGTAGTGGATGTTCTTCCACTCGTCAAAAGAGAACTTCACCTCAATGAACTTCTCGAAATGCAAGTTGGTCACGTAGAGCGAACCCCTTATGGTGTGCATGTCCACGAGCGAAACCTTGTTCAAGCGGATGTTGTGCCCCTGCAAGAACTGGAAGAGCTGGTCCTGTAGCGGCAACGCGCCCTGTGGGTGGAAAGACACAAGGTTGGACCCTCCCAGCTCCCAGTGGCTGATCAGAAACCCGGCTGCCGCATCGCCCTCGTCGCGCGCCGGCTCGTCGTCGTCGTCGTCGTAGCCCTCCTCCTCGGACAGCTCGATCGAAGAGAGGTCGTCGAACTCGGGCCCGTCCAGCTCCTTGTCGTCCGAGTCGTCCGAGTCATAGTCCAGCGTGAACTTCGGTACGCCCCGCGCCGGCGCTCGCAGCCCCCGCACCCGTGCGTAGGGCTGCGTCCCGAACCAGAACTTGTCCAGCACCCCTTCCGAGTGCACCAGCTGGTCCAGCGACGTCAGCTCCGGCGAGTTCTCGTTCGAGATCGACATCGGCTCGCTGTTCAGGTCAAACCGCTTGATCGTCGCCAACTGCGGCGCGAACCGCACGCTCTTGCTGGATGACAGCGAGGCAGAGCTGCAGCTCGACGCCGACGCCGCCAGCTTCAATGACGACTTCAACTTGCGGAGCGCCGGTCGCGTCCGCGGACCCGTGCCCCACGCCCCGCTCGCCGCCGCCCGCCGCCCGCCATCCTCGTTGTCGTCCGAACTCGACGGCGGGTTGTTGTGCAGCAGGTCGAAGATGTTCAGGTCACTGATGCACTTCGTCAGCTCGTCGTCCGCACTGCCCATCGCGCTGCCGCTGCCCGCGCTCCCCGAACCGCCGACGGGCGACATCTCCAACTTGATCGTCTCCGCAGAGTCGTTCTGGTGCAGAAAAATCCCGTTCGCACCCACCTCCATCTGGTGTACCTACCGGCCGCCTCGTACCGCGGCTCTTATACCCCTGGCTCGCTGTGCGCTGCTGATCCCGCGCGCTCGCCGTCGCCTGCTTTGTGTCCTGCGTCCCTGTCGTACTGGTCCGGCTACAGACGGCTGCTGCGGAATGCTCCCCTATCTCCCTGGCGAACGGCGCCGACGGCCCGCGACACAGCCCGAACTTATATACCAGGCGCTGCAAAAAGAAAACGCAGAGTATTAGAAATCTCTGCCCGCGCGCGCACGGCGGGTTCTGCACGGCAGCCACGCGGCACCCGCGGTCTTATATACCGACATATATGTCTTGTGCAACCGCCGCAGTGGCGGCCGCCACCGCGGGCGCTCTCCTTTTTGGCCCCTGACCGCGGTGCGCCCGCGGGGCTAGATCTGGGGATCTCGGCGGGCGGCGGGGCGCCGAGTCATGCCGGACACAGGCAACGGTTGCAATCCTCACCGCGCACGGGCGAAAATTTTGGTGTATTTCTTGCCACAGCGCGACCACGCGCCTGCGCCCGACCCAGCATGTCGTTCGATACCACACGCGTGTACACTACCAGCGTGCTGCCCGGCGAGGAGGCGGGGGCACATGAGCGCTCCGAGGTGGTGCGCTCGTTCCGCGACTTTGTGCTGGAGTTTCGGTTGGACGCGCGGTTCGTATATCGCGAGCAGTTGCGCAACAACCTGCTGGTGCGGCGGTACGCGCTGCGCGTCAACACCGAGCATCTGATTGGGTACAACGAGGCGCTGTACAAGCTGGTGCGCGACGAGCCTGTGGAGACGGTGCCCCTCTTTGAGCAGGCGGTGACGGAAATAGCGCGGCGGATGGCGCGGCTCCGGGCGGAGGACGCGGGCGCGCTGCCGGCGGTGCAGGTGGAGCTGCAGAGCGCGGCGGCTGAGACGGCGCTGCGGCAGCTGGACTCGCAGAGCGTTTCGCGGCTGGTGCGGCTGAGCGGGATCGTGGTGTCAACGTCGGTGCTGACGTCGCGTGCGACACACGTCGCGCTGATGTGCCGCAACTGCCGGCACACGACGGCGCTGGACCTCAACAACTTTCAGTCGCTTGCGGGGAGCAACGTGGCGCTGCCGCGCGCGTGCCTTGCGGACCACTCAAACGACGACGGCAGCGCAGCGGGGAACCCGTGCGGCCAGGACCCGTACATGATCGTACACGAGAGCTCGCGCTTCGTAGACCAGCAGTTTCTCAAGCTGCAGGAGGTGCCGGAGTCTGTGCCGATTGGCGAGATGCCGCGCAACCTGCTGCTGACGTGCGACCGGTACCTGACAAACAGGGTGGTGCCGGGCACGCGGGTGACGGTGGTGGGGATCTACGCGATATACCAGTCCAAGGGCGGGCAGGGCGGGGCGCGGGCGGTGGCGATCCGGAACCCGTACGTGAAGGTGCTGGGGCTGGAGGCGCAGGCGGGGAGCCCGGCGGGCGCGCTGTCGATGTTCAGCGAGGAGGAGGAGGAGGAATTTCTGCGGCTGGCGCGGACGCCGAACCTGTACCAGCTGTTTGCGGAGTCGATTGCGCCCAGTATCTATGGAAACGAGGACATCAAAAAGGCGATAGTGTGCCTGCTGATGGGCGGTTCGAAGAAGCTGCTGCCGGACGGGATGCGCCTGCGGGGGGACATCAACGTGCTGTTGCTGGGTGACCCGGGGACGGCGAAGTCGCAGCTGCTGAAGTTTGTGGAGAAGGTGTCGCCGATTGCGGTGTACACGTCGGGCAAGGGCTCTTCGGCGGCGGGTCTGACGGCGTCGGTGCAGCGCGACCCGAACACGCGCGAGTTCTACCTCGAGGGCGGTGCGATGGTGCTGGCCGACGGCGGCGTGGTGTGCATCGACGAGTTCGACAAGATGCGCGACGAGGACCGAGTGGCGATCCACGAGGCGATGGAGCAGCAGACGATCTCGATCGCGAAGGCGGGCATCACCACGGTGCTGAACTCGCGAACCAGTGTCCTGGCGGCGGCCAACCCCATCTACGGGCGCTACGACGAGCTCAAGTCTCCCGGCGAGAACATAGACTTCCAGACGACCATTCTGTCGCGGTTTGACATGATCTTCATTGTCAAGGACGAGCACAACGAGCAGCGTGATATGTCCATCGCGCAGCATGTCATGAATATCCACACCGGGCGCACTGCCGTGCCGGACGCAGGCGCCACCGGCGCAGACCGCGAAATACCCATTGACAAAATGCGCCGCTACATCACGTACTGCCGCTCTAAGTGTGCCCCCAGGCTTTCGACACATGCGGCTGAGAAGTTGTCCTCGCACTTCGTCACCATTCGCAAGCAGCTACTGATAAATGAGCTGGAGTCGAAGGAGAAATCCTCCATCCCCATCACCGTGAGACAGCTGGAGGCCATCATCCGTATAGCGGAGTCTCTGGCCAAGCTGGAGCTCAGCTCCGTTGCAGAGGAGCGCCATGTTGACGAGGCTATCCGGCTCTTCCAGGCTTCGACGATGGATGCGGCGTCACAGGATCCCATCGGAGGCATGCAAAATTCGAACGTAGTGTCCGAGGTACGCAACCTCGAGGCGGAACTTAAACGACGCTTGCCCATAGGCTGGTCTACCAGCTACCAAACCCTGAAACGGGAGTTTGTCCAGTCTGGTCGTTACTCTCTACAGGCACTAGACAGAGCCCTCTATGTCCTGGAGAGGCATGAGACAATACAGCTGCGCTATCAGGGCCAGAATATCTATCGCAGCGGCGTGTAATCTATTTCACCTGCCTAGGGTGCCGATACCCGACCAACGCCGTTGGATTTGTCCACCCATCTGGATCGCTGCATCGGACGCGTATACCCTACGCTAGTTATCGACTTTCATAATTGCCAACAAAGACGCTATGTACGTAGCTGCAGATATCAGCCTGGTAGTCGCAGTGCCTGCCGGCGCTGCTGTCCGGTGCGCGATATTGGGTTCCGTCGTCCGATTCTAAAGCCCCTCAACGGAAAGCATCGATCTCTACGGCTATGTTTAACTGCACACCGCCCCTAATGTTCTAACCTACCGCTTCCGTCGTGTCGCCGTCCACATGCGATATTCCAATTTTACCAAAGAGGACAAGATATCTATATTTGTTGAGTCTGCTGTAGAACTGGCTGGACAACATTAGGACAGGATATTCCGAAAAGCTGGCGACTCGGATGGTTGTTGTCTCTGAAACGGTAGAGGCGTATGCTTTCGGAAGCGGGGTGCTACAAAAATGTGAAGCTAGTATTCCCGATTCAGCGATAGTTCCTACAGTAACCCGGTATTGCCTGGCCAATACCGTTTTTGTTTTAGCTATGATTACCTATCAGCTTTTGAGACCGCCCAACATCCCACCCTGTACATGCAGGACACGGCTTCACTAACAGGCTCCTGCAACTTAGGACAGGGTGCCGCCATGTCTTGGAGCCCCTCAGTTTTGTGGCTAGGAGCTACTCTATTTGTTCCAACCCCCGTGGGGCGGCTTACACAGGAATCGCGACATTCCCAATCCGGTTGAGGTGGAAAGTGGGGATGTTCGGTCCGGAGTCGCCCACTGTTATCGACAGTGGCAGCCGAACGCTTGCCCAATAGCCGGTGGGCTATGTACGAGAACTTTTTTGCATTTGGATCCTGCGCAGTCAAGGCTGTATGTGCTATAGCAAGCTGGACCCCGCCCTGGACATCGGCTACCGCGATGTTGGCTGGATGAAGGAGGGGAAAGGGATAGTAACGATACGAAAAGATTGGTAGCAAGGGCGGTAGCAAGGATCGGTCCCGAGTTTGCTTTGATTTCCAGTCTTGGCAGGTCACAGTGCAAAGGATATCAGTATTGCTCGAAAGATCCTCTACTCGTCATGGCTATCAAATATTTGCCGTACATCAGACCATAAATCACTGATACTAGTTATCATCACGTGAAAAAACGATGCCGTACAACAGCTAGATGCTGTTGTACGGTACTTGCCAAGAATAAGAATAGAGCTTATGTTACCCATCTGCCGCTTACATCGGACTCAAGAAGAAATTGGCGGTGTGCTTGACTCAGTGAATCCTAGCTGATGCCACGCAAATAAAACTGTGTACGAACTACTTTGATGCCACTTGAATGGGAGCTCGGAAAGGATGTGTAATGGGAATAGTGACACCTTCTGCCCGTTTACATCGAGAAAGCTGCTGTGTAGCGATGTCACTACTCCGCCACATGGACAAGAAGCGGGTAAAATAGAAGTGTAAACATTCCCCCAGTGCCAGCCGGAAATGAGCGTAGAATAAACTGCAATACAGCAATATGGGGGATGTAAACACTGTTGAATGAGTATACCAGCGTTACCGAGGTTAGTTTTAACTGTAGGCGAGTAATTAATGTGGTTATACGGTTTGTGAGCAATATTGATGAATTTATTGATAATTAAAAGTTAAAATTTAGTGAGGCCATTATTAATACCCTACGTGACCTTTATTCGTTATCAGTTACTAACCTTATTAAAGTTCTACTGCAATAAAAACTCTCAAAGCCCATCTACTACTGAAATATCTTCCAGCGCTATTATAGTTGCTACTACACCATCGAAGTGGTGTGCTCGGGTCTTGACACTGTGACATTGGCATCGATCAGTTTATACGATATATGGTGCTTTGTCATCAGCTTTGACGTTTTTCCTATTCGTGTTTCCCCACATGCGTGATCGGAGGAAAAAAGCCTAATGACGAGTTTAACCAATTGAACTTACAGATCGACTCCTAACTCGGATTACTCTCCTGTCGCTTCGTGTACAGCGGTGCACCTGACATGATACTTTAACCTCAGAACAACGGCTACCCAGAGTGGCTACCTAGAGTAACCCTGTACAATGTGTAGCGAATCTACTGAACGTATATTTTGTCCTACGAGGGGATCATGACTCTAAATGATAGATGCTGACGCTTTCTATATGTAGCTCTCAAATATCGCTCCACTGCTATTTTTAACTTATATGTTTATATAATTAAATGTTGATAATTAATAGTCAAATAAGCGATTGCACATGGAAAACACGTAAGCAGCCGTAGTTGATGTAGCCATACTACTGTCATGCGTAGAGTGCAGGATCGGACTATTTCTACTGCCTGATCTGTGATGTTATTGGTTATTGCACCCAGTGACGTCCATTATGGCATGGAGTTTCACGTAAGCGACATGCATGTATCATTTACTACAATACTCTGGAGACGATGGTTGTTCACAGAGGCGCCTTTCAAACAAGCATACCTTACACCAAAACACTACATACCATTTACTCTAATTAAAGTTAAGAGCTAGTGATTTCCTGTGGAGTTAATAGGGCTATTTATTATGCTACTATCAGTTATAGAGTTGTAAGCGTGCCAAGCCCGCAACATCTATACACTACATATTTTACAATTTTGTCAACTAGCGGCCTCCGGCTACCACTGAGGTGACTCTGCGTGTGTAGAGGCCAAACATAACAAATTATACGTGTGCCAGTAGGTGGTCAGATATGTGTTTAAAGAAATAGAAGTATAAGGGTGCAGATCGGCATGGCACCTAGAAACTAATAACCTACATAATTACAGAATCTCGTACAGATATCTGTGAGAGAGGTAAGGAGGTAACTAGGACTGGACCCAAAATCATCCATTCAGAATACTCCTACTCGGAGTATTCTGTTTGACCCTTGGCAGACATAGCATGTTCATAATAATGTATTACGACTAAGGGCATACCTCTCTAATCCCTTCTCGCACAAGCGTGACAGTTGGCGCAGCGGGGAATACCCTTGTACTCTGGTCTGTCTACCGAGTGTGGGTCAGTGCTCGATCTAACACATCCCACATAACGTCCAGTGTCCACCGCCATACAGATATTGTTTTGTGTTGGAACGAAAACGTAGGCATATGGAGTTCCAGCACAGTCATCGTTTTCGAAGAACCAGAAAGTAATTGGCTGTGTCTCTGTCTTAACCCACATAGAATGTCTGGTGCTAAAGCCAAACTCTCCACCAGGTTGGATCTCCTTGCCGGAGCTGCCATCACAGCAGGCACCATCTGCAGACTTTATACTATGGGCTAATATGCAAGGTAGAAGCGCGAAGAAACTGAAGAACCCGAGGAATTTCATATTATTAGTTTAGCGTCCAAAGGTTAAATCTTAGATCAAAGCTTGTGTGATTAATGTATTGATGGTAGATAGTATCTCCACAATTGCACGCCTTCAGCTTTGTGTTTCTTGTGATGGAGCTGTCTCTGGAGCACTTGCTCTCGCTTTATATAACCCGACACCTAGGTAGTTGACTATCGGCGCACATATGTGCGCCCATGGTAGAGCTGATCACTTGGCGTATGCAAAGTCTCACATATGTGCGCCCGTGGTAGAGCAGATCACTTGGCGTATGCAAAGTCTCACACATGTGCCTTACTGGCGCACACAAATTGCATATCGCCCTCATGGTACTCTATTATTGACTAAATGGTGCAATTGCGCACCAAATGCTGACTCGGAGAGTCAGATCTTTGCTCATTTCCATCAACGTGCCCAATGATTCGAATATACCATCTAATTTTAGTTCTACACTCCGGATGCTGGTATTCAGTCATTCTTTGCAGCAGAGTTGTACGTTACTGTGGACATTCTCCTGCAACCTGTCCACCTTCTCGGAGAAGTATTTCAGCGGTGCTATCCATATATGGGAAAACAGGTTTAACCTTGGCAGTCATGCCACATTACTAGTTGATCGCTGACTTGCCGCTACCACCCTGCCGCCGTAAGCGGTTGCATCACGCATGTGCTCTCTGATCCAAAACCTGCAGCACACTGTACGAGCTCTTATGCAGTTGCCTTGATGCTGACTGTATCCCGTGGAACCTCTACCTGCATATGTAAATAGCGGAGTTGAGTATCTTTCATGTGACCCTCAAAACTATTATCTAACCGTTTAAAAATAGCTGTAACACTAACCTCGAGGCCTCTGAAAGTTGTTAGCGTTTAAATAGTCAAAAGAATTATATATATATGTATCAATTCTGAGCGCCACACTCGTCGTAAATTTAACTCCAGGCTCCATGTCTCTGAGCTGTGTATCGAAGTCCGATAATGATTTATGAGTCACTATTTACGAATGATTCTCCCGGGGAATTTGCGAATATAACGTGTGGTCTTACTCGTAGTTAACATTAGAATACCAGTGATACTTGACGTTTTCTGAGCCGCTACATTAGCACCATAAGCTACGCTGGTTCGTCGTTTAGCGAATGCAATGAGTGGCTGCTGTATTTTATCATTAAGGTTGGCGTTCAGATTACGCACTGGAAAAGTACGGCGGAGCCCATGACCGCCGGTACAGCAGGCGCTATGACCAGACCCTGTCTCCTGGAGATCCCTAGTTTACGTGGTATGCCTCTACAGAAAATTTTGTATAAAAACTATGAAGAAGCGGAGTGAATGAAGAGCAGTTTAATGATCGTGATAAAATGGTGTATTCTATCGTTGGTAACATCAGCGCGGTGGATATGGTCCCCTCCGGTAGAGTGCCATGCGTTGGAGGGCACACCTCCCGATCCAGTTTCAACTTTGGCCGTAATTGGAATCGGTTACGCTCCCTGACCAATATTGGAAATTATTCAAGCCCGGCGTTCGGAACATAACGTGGTTCCAGCGAGTGAAGCTAGAGCTACATACACGTGCCGGTGATGCGGTAAGAAGTCACAGGAAAAAAGGACTGGCCGTACCGCTGATCGTTTGTGCCATCATGAGCTCAGCCGCCCTTTTTGTCTAGTTCTAGTTCCGTACACAGGCTATGTTCTTTGAGAGGACGGCTAATACTACTAATATACAGACAATTGGCTTCTATATAGGATCGCCTTAATTATCGTATATATAAATTAATACTCAGGCTTAGGCAGAAGAGGATATTCGGGTAGTCTGCTTACCAAAGCTGCCATCGTTATCTGCGGTGCAGCCAATCCGCAGTGTATGAGGAATAGCAACATATACGGTCCTAAGAACGAAAAAATTACCAGAGCTTCTATGGCCAAGTTGGTAAGGCGCCACACTAGTAATGTGGAGATCATCAGTTCGAATCTGGTTGGAAGCATTTTTAAATTATCTGCCACCTGATCACGTGATCTTGAAAATTGTGTGCGGCAGCGTTATGTACATTATCGCTCAACTGTAGAAGACGCACCATTCAACTCTTCGCAAGAAGATAAGATACCCACGTCAATACAGTTTGGTACCATGTCGTATGTTCTCAAGTTACTTTTTATCCTATAGCGATACGTTACTAACAAGTGTGCAGTAGTGATTTGGTGAACCGGCCACGTTCGGAACTTACACAAGATGAACTTGCGCAACTCGAAGATTTCGAGTTCAAGCACGGGCCCATGTCGCTCATTCAGGAAGCTATGGCATCACGCACACCGGTGATAATATCACTTAGAAATAATCACAAAATCATCGCCCGTGTAAAGTCTTTTGACAGGCATTGCAACATGGTGCTTGAAAACGTGAAGGAGATATGGAGCGAACGAGAAGGCAAGAAGATTTCTAACAAGGAACGATTTATTTCCAAATTGTTCCTGAGAGGTGATTCCGTAATTGTAGTACTTAAAGCGCCCCTATAAACTGCATATTTCATAATATATACTTTGTACACTATCGAATCGCAAACCGGAGGACGTACCAGTGAGACGGTGCACTTGTGTATGAGATATCATGGTACGGTTGAAGTTACTTGAAGCTCTTTAGAGGGTCAGATTTACGTCCTTGCTTGCGCTTAGCCACTTTACCGTTTCTGTTCTTCTTCTGCTTGTGGAACGGTACGAACCCTATCTTCTTGTCAGTCTGCCTAGCGGCCTCTGGTAGAAGGTAATCAGGGACCCTCTTTAAATGCTGTTGAACACGGGCTGGGTGGAGCTCCTTGTCATGCCTTAAACTATCCAAATCATGTGGGTTCTCTTCGAAATGTCTCTTCAGCTTTTCACTCGCCAGCAGCTCTTGCTTTAATTCCTTGACACGGGCCTCGCGAACTGCAACTTGGGTTACGGCACGGAAACCATCCTCCATTCTGTACCGGAAACCTTCGATCTGCTTTACGTCAAAATTGTATGGCTCAATTTGGAAGCCTAGCTTGCTTTGTTGCTTTATAATTCTGGCGAGAATCTTCTCATCTTTTTTTGCCGTTGCAAGCATCGAGGGTTTATGCTTTCCGTATTCCTTTAGTGGTACCACGAAAGAAATAGCGGTACCAGATTTCCCTGCCCGCGCTGTTCTTCCGATTCTATGGACATATGATTTGGCTGTGGTAGGCAGATCAAAATTTAGTACGCACGAGACGTTTTTGAAATCAACACCCCGGGACGCACCATACTCCTTGTCTTTCTTAGCAGTTTGGTGCTTCCCGTTCGTAGAAATAGTCTGTGCAGCGACTTCTTCAGTCTTCTCACCACCTTCTTCACCTGCCTGAACTGTCTCTTCGTCCTCCTCTTCAATGTATTCATTGTCATCCGTGGCAATGAGTAACTGGTATACATTCTTGTTGAATTCGTCCACTATATGTTGACGAGAGTTCAACGGTAGTTCGCTGTTCAGAATGCAAGACCTAATGCCAAACTGTTCCAAGACTAATTTCAATCTGTAACCTCTGTCAATAGTGTTCACAAAAATGATAGTCTTACCCTTTATTAATGAAAGCTTAAAAATGACGTAGCATAACAAGAATTTATCGAACTCTGAGACCTTCACGTAGTACTGCAAGAGCTTGTTTTTGTTCTTATTGATTTCATCGTCATTAAGCTTTAAGATGGCGGGAGAACGACAGAACTTCGTCTTGAGTTCTTGAATTTCGTCATTTAAGGTTGCACTCATTAGAAATGCTTGTAAATTCTTCTTTAACGGCAAATATTGGGATATCTTCAACAAATCTTCCTGGTAACCAAACGTGAGAATTAAATCCACCTCATCTATCACAAGGAACCTGAGGTCTTTGAGAGAAATCGTCTGCAAGTGCTTGCCCTCTAGAATATTGACTAATTGTGCTGGTGTAGAAATGATAATCTCCGGATTCTCTGCTAATAGCGGCCCCAGTACAGAATCGTCGACATTAGCAGATATATTTAGTAGCCTTATGTCCTTTGAACAGTATAGTACCAGTTTTTCCAGTACCACACGAACCTGCTGTGCTAATTCTCTTGTTGGGACCAGGATCACGCCTAACGTGCCAGTGGTTCTGTCTGCACTCTGTGTACTTTTGTGCTCCAGGATCGTCTGAACTACCGGGATCAAGTACGCAAGCGTCTTACCAGACCCGGTTGCTGCTTTGGCAATTATATCCCGTTTCTGTTCCAATGCAAGTGGGATTGCACTGGACTGTATTAATGTGGGATGATGGAAGCCACTGCTCCTCAGTGACTGTTGCAGTCTTAGGTCCAGCTGGAACGAACTAAATGTTTTGGATTCATCCAGGTATTCAGAAGATGCAGTAGTTTGCTGACTCATTCCTCTAATTGATGCCAGAACCGCACAAGTGAGTTGCTGCGCTTATTGCTTGTCTCATTAGGCCTTAAAGATTCTGCGATGAGAGAAAATTTTTCGAGCGGCTGTCGCAGGTAAAAAAAGAAACGACTTGAGGATGAAATGATAAGCTGACGGATTAAAATCATCGAACTTATAGATAGTCAGTTCTAGAAGAGTATTAATGGGACTATATATAATGATATAAAATATTAACACAAGGGGGCGACAAGATCAGCCCCTATCCCTAGGATACTTTCAATCCTCCCCTTCAGTGGGTTTGAATTACAGTCCTCTACCGCCATCTTTGAAAAGTTGACCGTAGCGTAGTTTTTGCCAATTGTCACCGAGCCCTTTATGTTTTCGTCGTCAGAATGTTCACTCTCCTTATCCAGAAGCAAAGTAAAACTGTCACCAAACTGCTCATTGAACAGCTTGGCAATTTGCTTGATCTTCCAGAGAGTTTCGGATTCCTCTGAATGATCGCTTGAATTACAGCTGTGACTGCTGCGTTTCACACTCGCGGGGGAAGAATCGACACTGAGAAGGATAGCAACGATGCTATCGGCCACGGCATCGCTTATGACGTTCTGTGTCCACTCGAGAGTGGCGACATGATCAACGACTGATAACTTGATATCACCCATGACACGGACAACAAGCTGACCAGGCTTTGTATCCTTCGTGTCCTCTTCAACTTTTGTTAGTGTAGCACCCTCTTCATCAACCAGCACCTCGATATCACCAAACATCTGGCACAAATGCCAGAATATTAGCTCGTTTCTACAGTCCACGTGGACTGTCTGGCGCTCCTTCAAAACGGTAGTAGATAAGTCTGTATGATGCTCGCGTAAATCAGAAAGGGAAACCAAGTTTAAATCGAAGTTCTTTTCATCCGATACCAATATCCCCGATATGACTCGTTCTTCTTCCACTTCCGGCTGCTCTGGTTCCTCCGGGAGTTTATCTACATCTTGTGGTTCTTCCATCGGCTTTTCGTTGGAGGGAGCTCCCTCCAGGTCACTGTATTGCTTCTCTTTATCCTCATCAACCACAGGCAGCATTTCATCGACAATATTACCAACAGCCTTAGCTATCTTGACACCTTTGAACTCCAGATCAACAGCGACACAATTCCTGGGATTATATACACGAACTTCGTCTTCAGTGCCCTTCAAAGAGCTGAAGTTGGACAATAATGCAGACTTCAGACGACCCATAGGATTGGATTCTCCATGCACAAGGATAATATTTGGAGCCCCAATTTTTTCAACAAATTCAAGATTTTCTCTAAAGTCAACATGGGCGGCAAACGATATTTCTTCAACTTGGCAGCGACGTGGGATGGACACATCTGAATTGTTTATAGAGGGTATTGTCTCAGGTTCTAGCATCAAGAATTTTGCCATAGTTCCTTCAACAGAATACCCAGTAATTAGAACCAAGTTCTTTTCATCTGGACACCATTTCTCAAGTAAATCTCTTGAAAGACCGTTCTGCAACATACCAGGCGACGCCAGCATTACACTGGGTCCAAAGTCTTGGAATTCGTCAAGATTTTTCAAGTATGATATATTCTTAAAGATAAAGGGATTGGTCTGTGAGTCTCTGAACTTTTTGCGGATCTTGTCATTCATCATATTGACATAAGTTTGGAAGACGGACATACACTTCCGAGCTAAGTTCGATGCGTAGAATATTGGAACCTGGCCGTTACCAAGCTGTTCAGCATGCTGCGACCAGTATTCATCAAGAATTAGCATAATCTCCTGTGCTCTCCCAAGCGCGAACACCGGTAATAGTACACGGCCTCCCTTAGAAACAGTCGTATGTATTAATTGCGTGAGCTTCTTCTCTTTGCTCGTACGAGGCTCGTGTGTCGCAGTTCCAAAAGTTGATTCAACAATTAATATGTCCGATGGCAATGAGGGGATTTCCGCGCTATTCAAGTGCCGATCTAATTCTCTAGAATAATCGCCAGTAAACAGTATCCTTAGCCCTGCTATTTCAACCTGGAACATTGCAGCACCAAGAACATGCCCGGCGTGGTACGCAGTAAACTTTATACCATTGACATCGATCGTAGAATGGTAATCAACTGTTTCAATCCTGTCAAAGGACTCAGCAAGATCTTCGTCCGTATACAAGTTCTCGTCTCCCACGCCCCCAGCGTTATCGTTGCCAATATTGGTGACTTTGACGAAATCACTTAATAGCCATCGGTAGATGGCCTTCGTAGGATGTGTCATGAACACGCGGCCCTGGAAATTCGTTCTCTGCATCACGTATGGAAGCGACGCAGCATGGTCCAAGTGGAAGTGCGAGATCAACAGCACCTCCACTTGCGACAGGTCGAATTCGTCGTAGAAAGGCAGCGACGCGATGCCCTGGTGGGCTGGATGCACACCTGCATCCAGCATCACTGTCTTCCCCTTGTACTGCAAAATATGGCATGAACGTCCAACCTCATTGCTGCCCCCAAGCCCGAAGAATCGAAACGAGTTCGTGTCTAACTTCTCCTCCGTCATCCGCAATTTGTTTCTATCCGACTGCTGCTCTGACTGCCGCTATGCGCTATGCCCTCTCCCCACTGCCGGCGACTCTGGTTACTGAAACAGTTCCACTAGTCACTACTGCAACCCACTTGCAGCTGGAAGTACCTTGCTTAGGTAGTATCGATTCAGTGGAGATGAACGATCAAACGGGAACACTGGTTATCGGTGATGCGTGTTGTTAGTACCCAATCACCCACACAGACAAATGCCAGTATCACTTCAAGTACTTACAGAAACCCGATCGTAAGAACTCTTAAAGGCTCCGATTACCAACGATCAACTCTTTTCTCCTCTAATGTAATGCTGTGCGGCGGTGGCGATTGCGAATGATTGTTGAACGGAAGCAGAACGCGGAAAATTTTCGTTCTCACGTGACCAGAACTTACATAATCTACTGACGTATATCGAATTCCATCGCCGCTCGAGCTTCCTGCCAGCGGTAAAGCAGTATGCATGCGATGTTCCTTACATGCGATTGTTGTAATCCGGCACATGAAAGTACTGAAGTGCAAATGACTATCTAACCACGATTGCGTACGAATTGAATGCATAAAGACGATGGAAGAGTTCCTACAAAGAGGATATATAACACACAACACACGCTCAAAGGGTCATAAGTCCTGATGTGCGCATAAATAACCACATATCGGTGGCTATGTGAGAAAGCCGTAGTCGTCGTTGACGGCCCAAAATTCCTCGATCGGGATGCACCAGAGAGCTTCCGGAGCTTGCTGGTGCTGAGATGGCTGACTGAGGCCAGAAAGGTTACTATTCAGAGAGGACGGGGGTGCGGGCAAAGGCAGGCGCCAATGGTTCGAGGCCGCGGACTGTGAGGGCTCATGATTGGGCAAATGGGAATTCTTCTGCTGGAGGGAGATTTCCTCATCAATGGTCTGAGAGTGCAGCCGTGAGCGCGGAAGAAGCTCAGCGGCGAGCGGCTCGCGATTGCTCAACAATTCGAGCACTGAATCATTTGTCCATGCGGATATGTTGTTGATCATGTTGTGTGTCCCGCAGTTGAACATTCTTCTCGCGCCCGCACTGAGGGCGTGGTTGCCGGTAGGCCGTGTCTGCGGTGCGGAGGGGTCGGCGGACTGGTTCATCACGCTGGCAGCTTTTCTGCCCCCAGAGTGACTACCCGCCGTACCAGCGCCAGTTCGTGCCCCCCCCGCAACTGGGCGTAGGGCATCGGTATGCCATCTAGGGGAAGATGGCCCCGACTTTATCTCATGCATGGGGACGCTGGGCGCATGCACAGGTAGTTGTGGGCTGACACTTTCTGGGTCCTGCTGAGAGGCGATAGAATTCTCGTTGTTTACCGACGACAGATATACTTGCAGACCCTGCTGGGCGTATTGCTGTTGAAGGAAAGCCTGATGTTGGAGTAGCTTCCAATCGAGGTCGGCCTTAGCGGAAGACTTCTTCACGATGTATCGCGAGTCCTTGCCTTGTGCTTGGACATCACTACTTCGAGAGGCACTGCGTAGGCTATTATCTTCTGCAGTGTTGTTATTTTTGAGAGCTGGGGAGGAGTCCTGATCAGCGATATTGCTATCTGTGAGTGCTTCAGAAGAGCTCGCGCCATTATTTCCGCTATGCTGGTTCATGTGTGACAACAGATTGGCCAACGAAGGAGGAACTTGTACAAGTCGCAAGAGACCCTTTTGCTTCTCTTTGGTGGCTTGCTTATTGGAAGGATTTTCCTCTGATCCGATAAAACCAGTGTGCGCGTTAAGCAAATCGCTTCCGAAGGTGCGCTGAACTGCGGGCGGCATACCAGCTTTACTAGAAGTACGTGACAAACCATCCGCCTGCCTGTTTGCACTTGGTGTATACTTGTTCTTGGGATTTTTAATGCGATTAGAAATGCATATCAGCTCGCTCGAATCAGGTCCACAGCGCTCAATCAGGTTACCAATTGTTGAGCTCATTAATTGATCAAAAGTATCCCGAAATACAATCGCGAATTTCGACCTCTCGGCCATTACATATAGGCATATAGAGCATGCACGGAGGTCATCCATTGTTGAGAATAACGATGCACTTATCAAAGGCTTTGTATGTTTTGAATCATCCCCCAACTTCCGGCGACGCACATCATCCAGATTACGTGCCAACCACATGCAATATATCAAAGTAACACCTGCTACAAACACCGTGTGTACTGCAGGCGTTGAGTGACCGAATACAGTCTTCTGGTGGAAAATCTTATACAGCTGGCATATTTGCCCAGCAGCTGCCTGGCACTCTCGAAAAAGACGATCTTGAGGATCTAACAGCTCCAAGTAAGGCTGAATTAGAAGTCGCACTGAACGGTAGTAATAGAGTTTCAAGGTCTCGTTTTCGAAGTTTCGGATGTTAGCTACGGAGCAGTTAGACCGCCAGATCTCCAACTCTCTGAAAAACTCCTTGACAAGCGATAATTGCTTCTGTAGCTTGCTGCGTGGGTACTGCGGGCATTGTTGCAATTGATCCTCAACTTGCGGGATTATGCCTAGCGTTTCCACGAAGCGGGACTCAATCCGCCGTAATTTTATGGCCTGGTTAATGAAGTGCACACCGGTAACTGCAGATTCAGCAGCATCACGGGTTAACAGGTAGGGTTCATCCTCCTGGAAGAGTGGAATACTTATTTCCGACTCCTTAATCAAGTACGGCTTCCCAACCGCGACACAGATCATCCTTTCTAATAGGTACACACACCAAAAGAGGCGAAACTTCCGGTCCGAGTTGCCATAGGGCATATGCTGATGAAGATTGAGTTTGTTCTTGCAGATGTCCACGACGTCTTCGATAATCTCGTACAATGCTGCCGAATCTCTGTCGATTCGTATAGTGTAGAAGATCAACAAGGTAAGCAGCTCTACCTCCTGCATCGGAGTTAGTGCGGCACCGCACTTGGTAAGGTGGCGGACTGCTGTGGAAAGGTAACGGTTGGGCGGGAGCCCAAGGTACTCTCCGGTAGTCATATGCAAGCACGCTGCAATGCTAAACACCATCCACATCCGACCGCAGGCGAAGTGGAACTCGTCAGTTGCATACGAATGTACGCTATCCGCAACATAAGCATCGTGAAACTGGTACACCTCCCGCTCGTCAAGCAAAGGATACTTAAACTGTATTCTCGTGAAGTATGTGTCAAGAAACGCACGCGACTGCTTCGCATCAATTCCAAATACTGGTTCGTATAATAGAAACTCGGGAACATGGTACTTGGAGAAAATGCATTGCGAATAGTCAATCTTCTCGGGAGGATCGCACGCCAGTTTCTGGGCATCCGCCCCACGCGGCATCGGTTGGCCTGGCTCCAGACTGCGCTTCGCTGGCAGCGGCAGAGTGGGAGGCCGGCCGTTAGCTGAAACTCGCCGGGAGCCAGCATCCGCCGCGCTGCCCGCCAGCGGCTCCTCCTCATCGTCGCTGCCTGTCTTCATCAAGTGTGCGATGCGCTTGTACTTGGCAAACTTGTTCTTATACAGCGCAGATTCCTGCGGCAGGTCTATCATTTGCTCGAGGCATTTGATCTTCTTCTCCAAAAAGAGCGTGTACTCGTCCTTGCCGTTGTTGGCCCGCTTGTGCAGGTTGCCCTGCCCCACACCTACCGGTCGCTGCCCTACTACCGCGTTTTCCTTTCCGCCTTCTCCATCGCCAGGGCAGCCGCCCCGCGCCCCGCCTTTGGCTCCGGGCCCGCCGCTAGCTCCCCTAGCATATCCCTCCCCCATCTCGCAGCCCCGCACCGCCGTGCTCGAGCTCACAGCGCTGGTGCCGTACTTGGCAGGCTGGATGCATCGAACCCCGGCCTTCAAGCACGCAGTGCAGCTCGGGATCTTGTGATCGCAACGCTGCTTTCTACGCTGGCAGAGAAGGCACGACCTCGATCGCCCCTTTTTGTCCTTCAACAAAAGATCGATGTCCTTCCCGGCCAGCTCCAGCTCCAGCTGGAAACGCTGGATCTTCTCCTGGCTCACCTCCTTCGGAGGCCTTCCCATCCTTGCTATCCCGCTACGCTCCCCTTTGCTGGCTAAACTATATGTTGCTCGACTTGGCCGCGCCAAAATTCGCCAGCTCACTGCTATCTGTATGTTGGCACTATTTACAGCCAACTAGTCCGCACTGCAACTACTTTGTGTACTTACTTCCAATAACAGAATGTGATATATCTTCACTAACATATCTTTTTGTTCTTTGGTGAGATTTTACTCTTGTCGGGGAGCTTTCACCATAAAGTCAGCATCGGGCTTACTGCGAGGCCTGCAAGACGTACGTAGGTAACGCTGCACTATAGGCGCGGAACCCGGAGCGGTTATGCGCTCGCCGCCAGGCGCGCACGCCGCCGCCGCACTGGCCAGCAGAAACGTGTACGTGGTTGGGCTCACGGGGCAGCAGAGGTGACTAGGGTGTCTATTTGGAACTGCCGAAAAAGGCGCCCCTGCGTCCCCACGTGGGCCGCGGGGCACTAGGATGCGGAAGGCGGCTTGGCAAGTAGCTGGCGCAGAAGTTCGGCGTCCTCCGCGTCGCGGGCCCGCGCCAGCTCCGCGCGCTCGGCGCGAGCACGCTCGTGCTTGTCGCGACTCTTGCGCGCCTGTGCGTGCTTCCCTTGCCGCGCCCAGGCGCGCAGAGCGAGCTCGCGCTCGCTTGCGCCGCCCGCGGGCTCTGCGAGCGCGGCGGCCAGCTTCTCACGTGCCAGCTTCCGGTTCTGCTCACGGCTGCGAGTCGCCTGGCACTCGACGACGAGCCCAGAGGGGAGATGGCGCAGCTGCACCTTGCTATTGCATTTGTTGATCTTCTGCCCGCCCGGCCCGCGGCCGCCGTGTAGGAACTTCTCCTCTATGCAGGCTTCCATGTCGGGTGTCCATTTTGGTCGAGGGGGCAGCCGGTTCTTCTTGATCGCGAGCGGGTGAACGCGATGTAGCGAGCGCGGAGCACCGGCAGTGCGGAGCACCGCCCGACAGGGCACGAGGCAGCCGGCCATAGACCGCAGAAGCATCTTGCGTATGTGGCCGTGGTACGTGGCGATGGCGCTGGAAGTTAGCATGGTAGGCGGCGAAAAATTCGGCACCATAGCAGGTATTTCGCCAAAGACACCAGACGGCCGATCTGCGAGCTAGGAGCCATCGTAAGAACGCTGTGGCCAGAGCTGGCGGCAATATGGTGATACCAGTTGCATTGAGGGGCATAGTGCGCAGCACGTGGCGTGTACGCGCCTTCCACGGGGCGGCGGTGCGAAGAACGGCCACGGAGCCGCCGGCTGGCGCGACCTCGGAGGACATCCCGAGCTTCTTTAACAAGCTGCCGGAGAAGCTGATCCTGGAGAGCAATGGGATGAAGCCCACGACGGCAGAAAACCAGCTGGACACGCTGCGATACTACAAGCTGCTGCGGGCGGAGGGCTTTTCGACGAAGCAGACCAACTACATCATCCAGCTGCTGCTGAGCGTACTGAATGAGCAGTTCTTCGACCACTACAACTCGCGGTTCCTGCGGAACATGGAGCTCGAGAACCAGAGCCACCTGTTCCATGCCGCGGAATCGGAGCTGCGGTACTCGATCCAGAACTCGCGGGAGTCAGCGATCAATGAGCAGAGCCTGCAGCTGATGAAGCTCAACCGCGAGCTGCACGTGTGCAGAGACGAGCTCAACGAGCTGCTGATCAACCTGCTGCAGAAGGACTCTCGCGTGGACTTCAGCGACCACAAGTCGGAGAACACGCTGCTGCAGCGCGACATCAACATCCGGCTGCGGGACTGCAACAACCGCATCGGCACGAAGATCATCGGGCAGATCAAGTTCGAGATCGAAAACCTGCGCTGGCAGACCACGCGCAGCGGGCTGTTTGCCGTGCTGATCCTGGTCTTCTTTATCATGAGCGGCGCATCCATCTCGCGGCGCATCGCGGCCGAGCACGACAAGCCCATGGAGGTGGTCCTGCACACGGTCGAGCCCGAAGAACGCGAGCTGGACGACCTCCCGCTGGCCGACGAGCAGCTGCTCAAGGGCGCCGACATCGACGACCTATGACCCCGGTCTCATCCTCGACACATTGTTCAGAGTACGTAGTTATTTAGAAACAAAGCGCTGCCGGGCTCAGAGCTTGGCCTTGCTGATCCGCGCGGTCACATCGCCGAACCGCTGCTGCGGCGTGCCGCGCACGAAGTTGTTGAGCGCATTGTGCGCCTCCGTGGCGTTCGCGGCCAGCCAGGCAGGGCGTGTTTTCTCCTGCAGCAGACGCTTCGTGCCCAGCAGCGTGATGCGGTCTACATTCTTGACGTGCTCCCGCAACTCGTCCAGCACGCGCTTGTTGAACTCGTCCGCGTCCTTCAGGCCGTAGTGCCCTGGGAACAGCTTGCCCTCCAGCGCCGCGTACGGGATCCGCTCCCCGAGCATCAGCGACCGGTTCGACATGTGCCGCCCAAGAAGCTCCGGCAGCGTGTTGGACAGCGCGCCCTCCGGGCCCAGCGCCAGCGACGCAAACGGCAGCTCCACGTATATCTGGTCGTTGATGGCGTACACCAGGTCGCACATCAGCACAAACGCCGCAGACAGCCCGTACGCAGGGCCGTTCAGGCACGCCACGGTGATCTTGGTGTGTGTCGCAAATGTGTTCCCGAAAAAGAGCACCGGGCTCGTCGGGTGTCTCATCAGCGCCGACGCCTTCTCTTCGCCATGGTCGCGCACGCGCGCAAACACCTCCACGTTGCCGCCCGCAGAGAACATCTTGCCGCGCCCCTGGAACACCGTGAACAGCACCTCGTCGTCCTGGTCCGCCTGCCTCATCAGCTGCGCAATGAGCGAATAGTCGCCCAGCGTCAGCGAGTTCAGCTTCTTACCATCCAGCGTAATCACGAAAAACGCACCCTGTTTGTAGTGGCTTACTGTCCCTGTCAATTCCATCTTGCTTGGCTGTGTCTACGCTGCTGCGAACCGCAAGGTAACGGAAGCCTTATATACGTCGCGCTACAATTTCCCCAACGCAATCATCTCCCAATGATCGGCCTTAGTAAAGAGTCGCCATTGTGACTGTTTTCGATTGTGCAGAATGCAGCGCCTGCGTCATGAGCAGCGCCTAGCGCAACCGCGAGCCGCACACCTCTCACTACTATCGGCAACCTCTACCGGTCACTGTCGCTGTGGCGGGGCATGAAAAATCTTATCGGGTTGTACAGAAATTAGACCAACGGCAGCCGGACAGCGCAGCCGCCTGGAACAAGAGAGATGAGCTCCGATACCGAGGACGAGAGCCTGTGCGGGGCAGCTGACCTGTTTGCAGAGCCCGACGGGTTCTATGAGAAGCCCGCCGAGAGCCACTTTGCGGAGTACGAGCGGACGGCGGTGCCCGCGCAGTCTGCGCGCAGCGACACGCGCGTGCCCATCCGTCTCGTAGGCGCCTCGCCGCTGTGGGGGCACCTGCTGTGGAACTCGGCGATATACACGGCACGGCACCTGGACGCGCACCCGGAGCAGGTGATTGGGCGTTGTGTGCTAGAGCTTGGCGCGGCGGGGGCGCTGCCGTCGCTGGTGGCCGGGCTACTGGGCGCTCGCCAGGTGGTGGCGACGGACTACCCGGACGCGGACCTGGTGGGCAACATCCAGTACAACGTGGATCATGTGATCTACGGCGGCAAGCCGCCGCAGGAGGCGCCGCACGTGGCGGTGGAGGGCTACATCTGGGGCAACGACTACGAGCCTCTGCAGCGGCACCTGCCCGCGGGGCAGACGGGCTTCGACCTGGTGCTGCTCAGCGACCTTGTGTTCAACCACACGGAGCACCGCAAGCTGCTGCAGACGACGCGCGACCTGCTGGCGCCGGACGGGCGCGCGCTGGTGGTGTTCTCGCCGCACCGGCCGTGGCTGCTGGAGAAGGACCTGCAGTTCTTCGAGACGGCCGAGGAGTACGGCCTGCGCGCGGAGCTGATCGAGCAGGTGACGTGGTCGCCGATGTTCGCGAACGACCCCGGCCCCGCCGAGGTCCGCGCACGTGTGTATGCATACTACCTAACGCACCGCAGCTAGTGTATATAGCCTAACGACGCTGCGCTGACAGCTGATGTGCGGGCTGCGCGCCCAGGCCCGGCGCCGTTGCGGCGCCGCGAGTCTGGCGGCCGCGGACCCCGAAAGAGCCTGGCACCTGCGCTGGCACGCGAGCACGCTCGCATTCCCGTACACTACGCGCGCCGGCATCCGATGATGGACGCGCAGGCGCCCCCAGCTAGCACACCGGCCACCACGCCGCGGGCCTGCCGCCGCGGGGATGCCTGCCGCCGCGGGGCTGCCTGCCGATACATACTTTTGTATACGCCGAGCTCCGAACCGTGCAGAGTAGAACAGCTGGCCACATGATGCTCGAGCGATCGCTGGAGCAGCCGTGGCTGCCCAGGTAGCCGCCATTCTGCTCAGTCTGGACGGCAGTCCGTTTAGGTGAAGCATCGCCATTCGAGTTCAATGTGCTAAGCCGCCACGGAATTATGGCTGGGTGTATGCTCGAGTATGAAAAGGGGCCCCGAATGAACAACACAGCTAGATGGAACACTCTCTGCCACAGAGTGATTAAGTAGGCGAGTCTTAGATCGCCGGCGCAAGAGAGAGCCATTGAAGTATTGGTGTTGTAAGGCAACATGGGTCTTCTAACGGCGGAAGACAAGGAGAAGATTAAGCGGGCGATTCCCAAGGCATCGAACAAGATTATAGATGTTGCGGTTGCCAGGCTGTACATAGCATACCCGAACCCGAAGGAGTGGAAGTATAGCGGGCTGTCCGGGGCCATCGCATTGGTAGACGACATAGTCGGGAACACGTTCTTCCTGAAGCTGGTAGACATCAATGGCCACCGGGGCGTATTGTGGGACCAGGAGCTGTACGTAGGCTTCGAGTACAACCAGGACCGCACGTTCTTCCACAGCTTCGAGATGGAAGACTGCTACGCGGGGCTGCTGTTTGAGGACCTGGGCGAGGCTGCGCACTTTCTGAAACGTGTGCAGCGGCGCGAGAAGTACGCTTCGAAGAAGACGCTGGCCAACAAGAACGCGATAGCGCTCGCTAAGAAGCTGAAGGCGGAGAATGATGGCCAAGTCGTCCACGGACCCCGGGGCGAGCCCGTGATAACAGACCAGAGAAGGCGATACAGCTACAATGCCGCTGCGGACCTTGAAGATCCGCCAATCACGAAAAAGAAAGCCCCACCTCCGCCGCCGCCAATTGTGGCCCAGAGCACTGGACCTGCTCCGGTCAGAAATCTGCCTCCTCCATCTGCGGCGTCGCGGTCGCCTTTAAGTGTGCAGGACTCGGACTCGGACTCGTCGGACTCAGATTCCCCGGAACCGCCCTCGCAGACGGGGCCCAAGTACAGACTTCCGCCGCCGCCCAAGGAGTTTGTACCGCTAAGCGCTCCACCCCCAGGAGCTCAATTGGACCCTGCGCCTGTTCCTCCCCAGGCTGCGCCAGCGCTTCCTGTTCCACTCCCTCCGCGGAGACACACGCCGGAGTTTTCACCCTCCGAGACCACGTCCTCGCGCGAAAACAGTTCGTCATCAAACGATGGCCCAACGCATAGACCTTTGCCCACTCCATCCCGGCCGATGGTGCAACCTCCTTCTGGACCGGCCATGCAACTTCCACCTCCCCCGGGACATGAAACTAGCATGGCTGTAGGTAGCACTGGTTCACAGCGACCAGCTCAGCCGCTACCTCAGGGGAACGCCTTGCCGAGCAGGAGTGGATCTGTTCGCCAGCTTCCACCACCACCGACACAGCAGTTTAGTCCAGCACCTGACGCTGCCTTGTCTCCGTATGGCCAGCAGCAGTTGCGCCCCGACAATACACGGCCATTGCCGTCACCTCCAGGGCACATTCAGCAAATGGCACCCCCTCCACCTCAGATCCAGCGCATGTCACCGGCTCCACCTGTGGCTCAGCAGATTACTCCTCCTCCGCCCCAATTTCATCACGCAACACCACCACCGCCACCACCACCCAGAAGGGGGCCTGCTCCACCACCACCTCGGAAGCGGGCTGGTCCTGTAACCAGCCATGCGACAGGCCCTTCCAATATGCCTTCATCAACCGCGCATCCACGCCTAACGGCAAGCAAGACAGGCGGCAGACCAGGGCCCCCAGTACCTCCGAGAAGAAGTACGGGCCCACCACCACCACCCAGGACACCGCGGCCTGCCGAATTTCAGACTACACCAGCAGCAAGCTATCAACCGCCTACAACATTCACTACATCTTCCCAGCATAATGTAATGGCGGCACAAGGCCCATCATTACAACAACCTCAGGGATACATGCCCCCACCACCCCCACCACCACCGCCAGCTCAGCCAGCTCTGCCCCAACGGATGCAGGACCCAGTATCGTCATCGCAGCCATATACATCCACATCGTCACAGGTTCCAGCACCCCCACCCCCACCTCCACCGCCAATGCCTGCGGCCAATTCAATACCGCCGGCACCTCAAATGGGAGCAGCTGCTCTCGCACCACCCGCTGCAGAAGCGACCGGTGGTGCGGGCAGAGACGCTTTACTGGCATCTATTCGGAACGCAGGCGGTGTTCAGGCGCTGCGCAAGGTCGACAAGTCTCAATTAGATAAACCGTCCGTGCTCCTACAAGAAGCTCATGGAAAGGCACCTGCATCCACTTCACAGGCTATAACACCTGCAGCCACAGGAGGTAATTCATTGGCGGATGCACTCGCGGCCGCCTTGGATAAAAGGAAAAACCGGGTCGCGCAGCATGACGATGATGACAATGCCGATGACTGGTAATTTGGCTACGTGCCTTATGTATCTATAAGTATGTCGCATTACTGAGATGTAGCATCTAATCCCTATAGTTTATAGAAACATCTACTGTAAGTATCCTGCTACACAGGTCAGAGTTTATTCCATTGTGCTTCCCAGCTTTCCACCCAGGCGTTCTTCTTCGAATCATTGTTATTGAGCTTCTTAACCAGCTTGCACATGCTAATCATGGTGGAATGTAGGGTATTCACACCGTCGAGCAGATCTGCATCTTGCGAGTCGAAGTCCGCACCTAGCATGAAAACAGACGATATCAGTTCGTCTATTTGTTCTACAACAGCTTGGTGGGCCGTGTGTACCTTTTCCAATGTCTCAGCGGCTGCCTTAGTGTGTGGATTGTCGACCTTGGCACTCTTCTGGAAGGATTTGAGCAGCAATTTCACCAGTTTAACTCTGCGTTCTAGCGTCTGCACATATTCAATCATCTGCGAGGATGGAGCCTTGTCTGCGACATCGATCGCGGCGCTCTCGGCGTCAGAGGCTTCATCAAACGAATCCTCTAGACCGAAGGGGTCCTGTTCCTCTAATGTAGGCTCTGCGAGCCAGTCCTGCAGCTCCAATATAGTATCCTGAACGAGCTTAGCGGATGCGGAAAGGTGCTCATTAAGCAGACCCAGATTGCCCCGTTCTGCAAGCGCGAGCAGCTCATCGCACCCCGTCCAGATCTTTCCTACGCTTACCAGGTTCTCCTCCTCCTCGCGTATCTCATCGTAGAACTTTTCCAGGCACCGCAGTAGCGCCAGGATCTCTTCATCCAGCTGCTTGTTGAAGTACGACGTGTAATGGCCAGACTTATGGAAGGACGGCAACAGCGACAGCAAGTAAAACACAGACTGCTCCAGCGCCCGCAGCTCCTTCGCGCACGTCGCCTCGTTGCCCGCCCTCCGCGCTGGCTGCGACAGGATCCCGACCTTGGTCGTCTGTGCCCTGATCAGCTTGGCCAGCTTGGCCAGCTCCTGCAGCGGCGTCGAGTCCCGCAGCTGCGTGCTGGACGAGATCGCCGCCAGCTCTTCCCGCGTGCCATATGCAAAGCGCTCTCTGAACGAGCCAAGAAGCGGCCCCAGTTCCTCTGCCATGTCCTGCCGCTCCGTCATGCGCTCGGCATGGTGGTGAGCTCCCGCTAAAAACCGCGCGCGCAGCGCAAGCCCGCATCTGAAAGTTATTTCGTGCTTAGACGTACATACGCTAGATACCAGGCGCCGATCGGCTGCCTCTATACACGCCCACAGCTTATTGAGATGGCTGGTTGGAGTTCATCTTTCTCTTGCCGTTGGTCAAGGTGACGTTGACGAATCTTCTAGTGTACAACAATCTCTTGTAGGCTCTGCCCTTTGGCTGCTTTGGCTTCTCCTGCTTCTCAACCTTTGGAGTCTGCGACTTAACCTTACCAGCACGAGCTAGGGAACCGTGAACCTTACCCTGCACCGTCGTTAGTATATGTTCGCCATCGCGCGGCTCAGTGCAACGTGCCGCGCACCATAGTGCTCTCTGTGCCCTTGCACTGCGGTCACCTTTCACACGTAGCACCTGCCACCGCCCGCGTCTTATATCCCATCTTAACGTACCATTTTGTATAACTTTGTTGCTGCCCTTTTAGTAAGAGATGTGCTATTACAAACACTAGCACTTCAGCAAAAGAATCTCCAGCTCCTGAGGAGGTGCCGCCATCGCCGCGGAATGAGAATCATCCTGCACGAGGCCGAACTTGCGGCTTTCACATAAAAATCAAGATGTGTGGGTTGAAGGTTGGTTGGATGTGTGGGTGCGTCACGTGACAACAGTCACTGGAGTTAAGGATCAGCATATGGGGATTAGTGATTAGTTAGCACAGACTCACAATGACAGCGTCTGCACAGATCATCGGGCAACGACAATGGATAGACAACCAGCCAATTACTTCGGCGCAGGCCCTGCTCTGCTGCCCATAGATGTTCTGCAACAGGCCGCACGCGACCTGATCAACTTCCAGGGGGTGGGCCTGGGCATTGGAGAGATTTCGCACCGGTCCAAGGAGGCTGGGGCGGTGATTGAGGCCACCAAGGCGCATGTGAAGGAGCTCATGGGGGTGCCGGAGACGCACGAAGTGTTCTTCCTGCAGGGCGGCGGGACGACTGGGTTTTCATCGATTGCGACGAACATGGCGGCGGCGCATGTGGCTCGGACGGGGCAGGCGGGCACGGCGGCGTACCTGGTGACGGGGTCGTGGTCTTCCAAGGCAGAGGAGGAGGCGGCGAGACTGGGGCTGGCGACGGAGCGTGTGGTGGATGTGAAGCGCGCGCGGGGCCGGTATGGCAGCATTCCTGCGACGGAGGAGTGGATTGGGCAGCTATCACGTGACAAGCACTCGTATGTGTACCTGTGCGAGAACGAGACGGTGCACGGCGTGGAGTGGCCTGAGGTGCCTGAAGAGCTTGCTGCATCCGGCGTGCCAGTGGTGGCAGACCTATCGTCGGACATTCTGTCGCGGGAGATCGACGTCGGGCGCTACGACCTGATCATGGCCGGCGCGCAGAAGAACATCGGGCTGGCAGGCCTGACGCTGTACATTATCCGCAAGCGCCTGCTCGAGGACATTGCCAGCGTCACAGATGAGCAGTTGACCGCTGCAGGTGTGCCTATCACGCCAATTGCGACGCACTATCCGACTGCTGTGGCCAACAACTCGGCCTACAACACCATTCCTATGTTCACGCTGCATATCATGGATCTCGTCTTCCAGCGTCTCTTGGCGCGCGGGGGGCTGCCTGTGCAGCAGAAGGAGAATGCAGAGAAGGCGCAGATCTTGTATGCCGCCCTTGACAAGTATCCGGACTTTTATTGCCTACCCGTCGAGAAGGACGCGCGTTCGTTGATGAATGTTGTGTTTACGCTCAAGAAGGAGGGGCTTGACGACAAGTTCTTGGAGCAAGCGAAGGCGCGTGAGTTGACTGGCTTGAAGGGCCACCGCTCTGTGGGTGGTTTCCGCGCTTCGCTGTATAACGCAGTAGAAGTTTCCAGCGTGCGCAAGCTTGCGGAGTTCGTGGAGAAGTTTGCGCAAGAAAACTCTTAGATGTACCCTTCTGTATAGCTAATATAGGCAACAGCAGATTAGAGCGGCTTTGAGCGTGCCATGTAGTATATGATCTGACCACGCTCTTTTGACTTAGTGCTATGTTCGTCTATGGTGCCGCGGTCCAGCGAGCAGTGGAGGACACAAGACTCATCATGGGAGATTGCAAGCACAACTTCTTCAAACGAGTCATAAAGCTTGGAGCAGACTTTCCAGTCTTTGGCTTTTATGAATACCTGGCTTGTATGTTCCTGCGGTGGCACCGAGGTCGATGGCCTGCTGGTGCTGACGTTTCCCATATCCGTGGCCTCGATCTCCATTTCGCTGTCCTCGATTTGCATGCTGGTTCCGGCGTTCAAATGTGGAGCATTGCCAGTCGCTCCCTGCTCTGTAGCAGAGATTGCAGAAGACTGCTCATCCTGCACAATCATTTCGAGCGGGCCGCGCCATTGCACGTCCAACTTCCAGTCTAGTTCCTGAACTAATAAGCGCAGCCGCCCCTCATCGCTACGATCTGGATTTCGGTCTCCGTACACCATCAAATGGTTTAGCGTAGCATACCGGTCCAAGCGCTTGACGAAGCTGGTGAATTTGCTTCCGTACTCGCCATTTGCCGGCGGGAGCTGGAACATCAGCAATTTCGTGTAGTTCACCATCGGCTCCACAATCCGTGCGTCCTGGCTCTTGTACAGCAGTCTCACGCCAACTTTAAATACATGTGATACCTCCTTTCCCGAATCCTCGTAGCCTAGGTGCTCTGTGAACGCGCAAGACAACGCGCAGATCGGGTTGCCCGTGGGCTTGCTCTCCTCCCCCTGCTGAATACTGCTCTGCACGTGGTTCCACTCAGGCGTGCTCTGCAGCTTAATCGTCAATGGCCCGTGGTTGCACCGTTCGTACCGTCGCAGCACATTGACCAATGATTCGCACTGACATTCCATTGCAATCGCGTTCTGTTCCCTAATCGATGCCACATTGTACAGAGCAAATATGTCCCGCGGGATAGTGCACCATAACTGACCTTGATCACCGCTCAGTACCGCCCCGCTGGCCGCCGTCTTAGGCGTGGAAACCACTATTAATCTGTCTGTAGTAAATCTAAGCACTGCGGTCTTGCGTAGGTGTGCGACAGTTGATATTGTAGTCCTAAAAAGCCTATAATCATCGCTGTCCGAATCGATAACCAACTTGAGCTTCATGATCCTATGCCTGGGTCAAACCATCTGGAGCTTGTTCGAAGTGTTGGTCTCAAGCGCTAAATGGGAACATCGCGCAAATGAACTCTTTTACCTGAGAGACCTGTCGATACTACATCAAGGACTCTAGCTGGAGCAGCAAGTGGCTTGATATATAGGCGGGGGCAGCCATGCTTCGCGGGGTATTTCGATGCCTGGGACTGGTACGATGCAAGTCTCATAGCTCAATAGCAGGCTCATCTTCAGCTGCGACACCTCCTTCTCTACCACAGGCTTTGCAACAACGCATTGAAGAGATACCGCTTGAAAGATACAGGAACTTCAGCATAGTGGCCCATGTTGACCACGGTAAATCGACACTAAGTGACCGCCTGCTGGAACTAACAGGTGTGGTAAAGCCCGGGGCGAAGCAAGTGCTGGACAAACTAGAAGTGGAGCGGGAACGTGGCATTACTGTTAAAGCACAGACATGCTCGATGTTCTACCACGACAAGAGAACCGGGTTGGACTACCTGCTGCATCTTGTGGATACGCCAGGGCACGTGGACTTCCGCGCAGAGGTCTCGCGCTCTTATGCTTCCTGCGGCGGGGCGCTCCTGCTGGTTGACGCATCGCAAGGTGTTCAGGCGCAAACTGTTGCCAACTTCTACCTTGCGTACAGCATGAATCTTAAGCTACTGCCGGTGATCAATAAGATTGACCTCGCTGTGGCCAATATACCTCAGGCAGAAGACCAGGTGGAGGATATGTTTGAGCTTCCTCGGGAGGACATTGTTCGCGTGAGTGCGAAGACCGGTTTAAACGTGGCTGAGGACCTGCTCCCAGCAATCATCGACCGCATTCCGCCTCCAAATGGGCGCAAAGACCAGCCTTTCAGAGCACTGTTGGTCGATTCATGGTATGATTCGTATTTGGGGGTTGTACTGCTGGTTTACTGCGTCGATGGTTCGGTTAAGAAGGGGGACAAGATAGTGAGCGCCCACACTTCTAACAAGTACGAGGTCAAAGAAGTTGGTATAATGTACCCAGAACGTGTTGCCACTGGCAAGCTCTCTACTGGCCAAGTCGGATATCTGGTACCAGGGTTCAAGAATTCGCGCGATGCGAAGATTGGAGATACATTAATGCACCAAGGACGCGAATCGCAAACAGAGGTGCTACCGGGCTTTGAGGAACAGAAGCCGATGGTGTTCGTGGGCGCATTCCCAGCGGACGGTGCTGAGTTCAAGGCACTAGACGATGATATACAGAGACTGGTGCTGAATGACAGATCTGTTACGCTGCAGCGCGAAACTTCCAATGCCCTGGGCCAAGGCTGGAGGCTAGGGTTTTTGGGCTCATTGCATGCATCTGTTTTTAAGGAACGCTTGGAGAATGAATATGGCTCGAAGTTGATTATTACGCAGCCGACTGTCCCATATATTGTTGAATATTCAGATGGAAAGCAGATGACTGTGACGAACCCAGATGACTTCCCCGACCTCACACTTCGGCGGACCAAAATAAGGAATTTCCAGGAGCCCTACGTGGAAGCCATAATGACGCTGCCTCAGGATTATCTTGGAAGGGTCATCACTCTTTGCGATGACAACCGGGGTATACAGAAAGAGATAACGTACATTAATACCACAGGGCAAGTTATGCTGAAATATGACATCCCGCTGGCACACTTGGTGGACGACTTTTTTGGCAAGCTAAAGTCTGTTACTCATGGCTATGCTTCTCTAGATTACGAAGATGCTGGCTATAAGCCGTCAGACATTGTGAAGATGGAGCTGCTAGTGAATGGCAAAGGCGTGGATGCTCTTGCACAGGTGATGCACCGCTCTCAAACTGAGCGCGTAGCAAAAGACTGGGTGCGGAAGTTCAAACAGTATGTCAAATCCCAGTTGTACGAGGTCGTTATCCAGGCCAAAGCCAACAATAAGGTTCTTGCTAGAGAAACCATAAAGGCCCGCCGCAAGGATGTGCTAGCAAAGCTACATGCTTCAGACGTGTCTCGACGGAAAAAACTGTTAGTCAAGCAGAAAGAAGGCAAGAAGCAGATGAAATCTATCGGTAATGTCCATATAGATCAGGAAGCATACCAGGCGTTCCTGCGTAAATAGCCTACATGGACCAATCTTGTATATAAGCAAATATTGTGACGTATATATTTATCAATACCTGCTTGACGCATTCAAGCCTTTAAAATATCTTCCAGTGAGACTACCCCGTATGACCTTTCATCCTGTATGTGCTTAAGCAGTGCTCGCGCAACCTGTTGAGTAGATACGGTAGGTCGCAGTAGCTGATTAACACAGCCAACATTACGGCGTAGCAACAGCTCGTTCCCGCAGTTCAATAGCTCAAGAACGTCTCTGAGGGCCGACCTGGCATCTTTAACGCCGCGTGCCTCGTCAAACATGAACCCCGGCCGGAACAGCAGCGGCCGAAGCTGATGTTCTAACCTCATTAACCCTTCTTCGGCCTGTCTTTTGGAATTGATATATCCCGCTGGGATAAGCGGAAACCCCTTGTCCGCAGAGATGTAGCTAAAGGACACCTTCCGCTCAGCTCCGCTGTCTTTAGCGATAGCAGCAACTGTTTCAGCCAGGAGCATTGCAGTCCGGCGATTTACAGCATCGTAGGTAAACTGCGGGTTGTTCTGCTGCAACGGGTTACGCGCCCACTTAGGTTTCACAAGCTGGCCCAGGGACGCCAGGCTGCCCAGAGGGCTCGATGCGAGTTGTGTCTTGTAATCTGGATTCTCCAGCAGGATCCCGACAGAGTGTACGACGTCAGTGGCCCCGTGAAGATGAGACTGGTATGTTGCAGGATCGAATATGTTGCAGCTCGCCCAATTAACTGCGCTAGACCACTTTTCAGACGAATCTGGTGCACGTCCCGACCTGGACAAGGATGTTACCTTATCGAAAACACCTGATGTAGCTGCCAATTGGCAGATTCGCTTCCCCAGGAAGCCAGTGCCTCCGAAAACAACCAAATTGCGGCGCATAGAGCAGAGAAGCGTGTCTACCGATAGCAAATGCCTGGTCCTAAGGCTCGAGGAGACAAGAGTGATGAACATCCCGCATAAAATGTTCACCAGAACACCCGTGCATCGCTGCACATTTCCAATCTACTGGCCAGCTGAAGTGAGGGCATCGATACTACAAACAAGGGCTGCGCAGAAGCGCAAGGCATTGAGTGCCATTACAGTGTCTGTGTGAGTTACTAATTACGCAAGATACCACGTGTTAAAGAGGTATTTGGTACTCAAAAGAACTCAAGTTTCATATAGCCCATTGGACGCCTGGACCCGAGGCGCAAAGGCCTCGGGTATACTGCACAGAGACAGAGGCGACCATCCAGCTCAAGACAAGTACATGGAGGGTATTCGTCGAGCGAGGCACAGGGCAAAGTAACAATATTAGGGTCGAGGAATTAATACCAATCTGCGTCCATTTCCATTTCTATACTAGTGTACAATGCATCGATATATTTACACCGGAGGTCATAAGTATCATCCATCACTTCGCCGCAACTAAGTTCACATCTTCCTGCTTGTAGTTGTCCCACACGACACGGTAAATAAAGCTAGGAGCAAATCCGCCGATGTTTGTGATGTATATGTCGATATTCTCAGGCGTGATGTAGTCGGTCACTGGGTTTATCGTATCCATTGTATTGCCTACCCTGTCGTTTTCTATCGTGGGGAGCACGTTCTGGGACCCACCAATCTCCACGAGCTTCCCGATGTCAAACGGATAGAGCGGTGATAGCTTGTAGAGACCTGCGACAGCAAAGACTGGCGTCTTAAACTCGCGGGCACACTCGCACACGGAGGAAACACCGGCCGTCGACGAGATTGCGCCTCCGTTGGTGAACACGGCCTTCGCTCCGATGATGACCTTCCCGACCCGGGACATCAGGGCAAAGACAGCGCTGTCTGGAATCACAATAGTTTCAATGTTGCGCTGTGCGAGGTTCCGCGCGAACTCGTGCGCCACCTTCGTATTGTTTGGGAAGCCTTCTGTTACCAGAACAGTGAAGTTCCGGTTATTTCTCTCCTTCGCCTTGAGCAGAAACCGCAGAACGGTCTTCGAGTCCGGGGTGGGCGTCAGCAGAATCTCGCGGTCGTGAATAAGGTCGATGGCTATCTGCTGGATCCCGTCGTCTATGTTCTTTATCTCGTCGATCAGGTCCTTGATGCCCTGGATGATCACCTGCCGCACGTCGGTCTTAGCCTGGTTGGACTGCTGGTGGTGGTGTCGCTGCTGCTGCGTCTGCGTGTCCTCTGGCTTCTGCAGCAGATTGAACATGGACGAAATGAGCGGCTCCGCCGGCGCCGCGCCGAGTACCGGCGCCTTAGAGCAATCCTGTTCCTCCATTTCGTCGCGTACCAGCGCCAGCACACGCCGGATCACGTTCCCGCAACTGAACTCGTATGGCTGCGCCTTCTCTAGCCGGCTGCCGAGCAGGCGGATCTGGTCAATTAGCTCGTCCATCGTGGACCACCGGATGGCCGACACGTAGCGCATCAGGATTTGTAACGTCTCCAACGACACATTGTACGTGCCAGTGATCTGCCTCCGCTTCAGCCTATCAATAAACGAATCAACCGTGACATTGATATCCGTAGAAGACATAACTGGATATTAGCTTAACGCAGAAGGGGATAGGGCAACGTTAGGGGCTTTACCAGTTGAGATCCGTTACCCGACAGGCGGGGAGTAATAGTTCGAGGGTGGCTACTTAAAAAATTTTTATAGTATTGAGGCCGGAGATTACCCTCCCTAGGAGAAAACAGGCCAAGAGGGTTGCGCTGGCTCATCGTCCGCCGCTCGCCCAGGTTGCTGGCCAGCGGTGCTGTCCGGGGCGGCTGGGACGGCATGCGGAGGCCAGATGCGTATATATTCACGGCGCCCGCGCGGGCCGCGCGGGCGCAGATTAGATGTCGCCGTTGTAGTCGGCCAGTTTGCGCACAGACTCCAGGTGCAGCGCCTTCAGCTTCATGTTCTCCGGCTCCAGGCTCAGGCCACGCTCCGCCGCCGCCTTGGCCTCCTCGTAGCGCGCCATCTTCAGCAGCGCGTCCGCAGTGCGCACAAACACGTCTGCCACGATCATGCCGCAGCCTTGCAGCATCTCCAGGTCCTGCAGCGCATCCACAAACCTGCCTGTCGCCAGCTCCAGGTCTGTCTTGTTGCGCAGCATCATCTGCAGCTCCTGCAGCTGGAACGCAAACGCCTCCCACGGATGCCGCGCCTTGCTGCGCATGTCCAGCGCCAGATCCACGCCGCGAAGCGCGTCCTGCGGCCGCTGCTTCTGCAGGTGCTGCATGGCCGCCTCAAACATCTTCTTAATCATGTTGGTGGCCTCCTGCGTCGGCTGCGGCGTGAAGTTGGGGTTGGATTCCGCAACGAGCGCCTGCGTGAGCCGGTTGATCTGCCGCACATTCGCCTCGAGCGCGGCCGCCGTGTACTCGTCGGCCTGCACGTCGTCGGCCAGGGAGATCTGCTTCGAGTTGACGTTGTAATGGAGCATTGGTGGTCTACCTGTCCGCTAGAGTGGTGGAAGACGTGTTCTTTGGGCTGTTCGCTGAACAAAGCACTCCGTGTTTTTCATGGACGGCGTGGTCCCAGGAGAGCGCAGACCGGAGAAGCGGGCGTCAGGGCCGCGGGGCAGGGACGTAGGCGGCTGCTCCTCAGTATGTAATGCTGGATATGAAGAACAGAAAATACTAGATAATATATTTGTATTAGACAGTCGTGCGGACCGGTGGGGCGCGGCGTTCATAAGTCCGCGTCGTCCTCGTCCGGCAACGGCAAGGCCGTGGCGCGCTCCATCTCCTGCTGGTACTGCTGCATCAACTGCTCGTCCACCTGGACCTCTGGAGGCGCCAAGGCGGGCGACGCCACGAAGTCCAACTGCGGGTTGCCGGCCAACTTGCGCGCCAACCACAAGAATGGCTTCTCGAAGTTGTAGTTGGACTTGGCCGAGATGTCGTAGTACTGCAAGTTCTTCTTGCGGTGGAAGGTGATGGTCTTGGCCTTGACCTTGCGCTCCTTGACGTCGACCTTGTTGCCGCACAACACGATCGGGATGTTCTCGCACACGCGCACAAGGTCGCGGTGCCAGTTGGGCACGTTCTTGTACGTGATCCGCGATGTCACGTCGAACATGATGATACCGCACTGAGCGTTGATGTAGTAGCCGTCCCGCAACCCGCCGAACTTCTCCTGCCCGGCCGTGTCCCACACGTCGAACTTGATTTCGCCGAAGTTGGTGTAGAACGCCAATGGGTGAACCTCCACACCGATCGTGGCGATGTACTTCTTCTCGAACTCACCCGTCAAGTGACGCTTGACGAACGTCGTCTTCCCAGTACCACCGTCGCCGACCAACACCAACTTGAATGTAGGAACTTCTGCTGCCATGATTCTTGAAACTCGTGCTTCTGCGTGTGGGTGGTAGCTGAAGTGCTTGTGTTGTGGAACAATATTTTTTTTCTGCCACTGGTGCTTGCTGTGGTGCTGGTGCTGGGGGTTCTACAGGAAGCTGGCGAAAATTTTTGTACGGAGCCCTCGCCAGGGGCGAGGGTCACGTGGGGGTCACGTGGGCGCGGCGATCGTCGCAGGTGGCGGGTCACGTGGGCGCGCGGCAGGGCGGCCTAGGTCCGCGGCAAGAGCGCACGGATCTCGTCCCAGTCCCGGAGCAGTTCGCGGAGGTCTGCGTCCTCCGGCAGCGGCGGCGGCGGCAGGTCTGGGCGCAGGCCCAGCACGAATCTTGTGTAGACGTAGCGATTGGTGTGTTCGAGCAGCAGCTTCGCGTCACGCAGGGCGGCGGCTGCGGCGGTGTGCTCGCGCGCGAGGTCTGCGAGGGCCGCGGGAAGATCGGCCTGCGGGCCGGGCGGGTCTGCCGCGGGATCGGGCAGCGGCAGCGGGGCGCCCCACGTGACGTCGGGGGGGCCGCCGGCGCGGGATGCGGCGTGCAGCTGCTCGCGCAGCTGGTCGACGCGCAGCTGCAGGCGGCGTAGCTGTGCCTGGGCTGCGCGGTCGGGGCGGAAGGTGCGTGCGCGGCCGACCGGCGCGGACGCGGGCGAGCGCGGCGGCGGCGAGCGCGGCGAGCGCGGTGGTGGCGAGCGGGAGGGCGGCGAGCGAGAGGGCGGCGAGCGGCGCGGACTCTTGTCGCGGGCAGAGCGCTCGCGGGGCACGCGCGGCTCCTGGGCGCGCAGCTGCGCCTCGAGCGCGGCGACGCGATTGAGCAGCTTGTTGATTGTGTTGATGGCGCGGCGGTCGTCCGCGAGCTGCTGCAGGCCGGCGTCGTCGTCTGCGGGCGGGCGCAGCCGGAGCGCCTCCGACTCGCGCAGGAAGCCCTTGCGGCGCAGCTGCTCGTTGACGTACGCCAGCGCGTCCTGCACCTTGTCGAACTTCATGGGCGTGGGGGCGGGGCCTGCGGCCGCGCGGCCCGCGCGTGTCTTGTAGTGGGCGCGCGAGCGCACCCACACCCAGCGTCTGTGTCGTTTTGCGTTGTGCTACATACAGAACCTATTCACGTATACATCAGTGGCCGGCAGTGGACTCCTCCGCGCTGTCCAGCACCAGCCAGTCGCCGGCCTCGGCGTCTGCGGCCTCGCCGGCCTCCTCGGCCACGGTCTCGACGGGCTGCTGCGCGTACGCCTCCAGCTCCGCGGCGTTGCCAGCGAGCCCGAACTCTGGCACGCTAGGGCGTGCAGGCTCTGCCCAGGGACGCACGGCGCCCGCCGCGTCCTGCGGGCCCGGCGCCGCAACCTTGGTGTTGCGCAACTCTTTCAGATACAGATCTTGGATGGCGTCGCGCCGCGCCGCGCACGACGACAGCTGCCGAGAGGCCACGCGCGAGCTGGTCAATAGTCTTCTGCTGAACTGGGCGAACATCGCTGCTTGGTCTCTGTCCTCCGCTGCGCGGCGCGGTGGCTCGTGGATAAACACTCACTCTCACGGGCTCGCCCGCCGGTGCGCGTGATCTCGTCCTATACGAAGCTCTGTGATTGGTTCGTGAGAAGTGATACAAACGTGACATCCCCGGGCCCACGTGACCGCGCTTGTGGCCGCATGGTAACCGCGGCCGTGGAGGTGGCAGCCCCAATAGGACCCGCTTCGGTAAGCCTGGATTCCGCAAAGCCAGACGAGAAATTGAGGGCACAGCCGCTATTAAAGAAACGGCAGTGGCGGCTCCGCTACGGCCAAGCTGCCGGACTTCGTCAGGCTTTCGGCAGCAAATTGGGTGATAACGTTATCACAGTTGCAAGGTAGCATGTATAAATAAAGTGAGCCACAAGACCTGCGGATCTTTTCCTCGCACACACCACGCAAGTCCCGCTTTGAGGAGCTCAGGCAGGGAGTCGGCGAACACTATGACAGACGGAGTGACGGTCACATCAGAACGGCCCGCGGGCGATGGCGCACGGCGCGTGGACAAGAAGGCCGGGCGCCGCCGCAAGCGCGAGCGCTGCCAGTTCGGCAAGTGCGTCAGCAGCGCACTCAAGTTCATCGGCGAGTGCCAGTTCTGTGACGGCCAGTTCTGTTCGCGCCACCGGCTGATGGAAAACCATACGTGCCGCGGGCTCCGCACGTGTAAGGAGCACATGCGACGCCGCAACGCAGACAAGTTGGCCCAGGAGCAGACCGTGGTGGCGAAGATTCAGATCTAGGCGTCTGCGGGCGGGCGAGCCAGGTATATAGAGGACGTAAAAGTATAGAAGTTAATGCGAGGTGTGCCGGAGAGCGGCGGTTACAGCGTCCAGGGCGGAGTCCACGACGAGTGTGGGTTGGCATGGTAACGGGTCGCCGTCGCGATAGACGCCGGTGCGCACCAGACAGCTGTTCCAGCCATAGTTATATGCCCCTATGATGTCGCTGTGGGGGTTGTCGCCGACCATGTAAACGGTGGCCGGCGGCTGTGCGGGCTGGCGGCCGGACCAAGCCCCCAGGACGCGGGCCGCGTAGTCGTAGGCGATGCGGTTGGGCTTGCCATAGGTAGTGTGGGCCAGGCTGTAGCCTGCATTCAGCTCGCCGTACAGCCGCTCGACAAGCATGCGGAACGCACCCTGGCCGAAGCGGTTCACTGGGAAGCCATTGGACCACAGGAGGTCGTTGTTGGAAAAGTAGATCGGCACGGACGGTGTGTGGGAGGGCGTGTCGCGCCTGGTGTTGAGCCTGCCGCGCTCGCTGCACAGTAGGTCGCAGATGAGCTGGATGTCGCCGCCCCAGTCGGGGGATTCGGTGAAAACCAGCACGGCGTCGAACGGTGTGAGGGCAATGTCGGGGTTTTCGCGGGCTTCGCGGGCGAGCCGCTGGCCGGTGAGGCTGGTGAAGGGCGCCGCGAGGCGGTTGTACAGGATCACGTCAGCGGGTCGCACCACGTCACGGAACCCGTACTGCTCCGCCACGTCGCGCACCGTGCTCGGTCCGATGGCCAGCACCTTGCGGTATTTGTCTGCGAGTGCCTGGTAAGGCGTGTGGCTCTGCACAATCTGCTGCGGCCGGATGTCGACATCTAGGATCTTGGAAATCTGGGCTGTGCGCTGGGCCTCGAGTTTCCCGCCGCCATTTGTGAGCAGTATGAAGGGCACGTTCTCGTGGCTAAGCAGCTTGAGCGCCTCGGCTGCACCAGGAATGGGCTTTTCGCCGTGGAGGAGCACGCCATCGATGTCAAACACGAACCCGACGTCTGTAGAGAGGCGCCGGATGCGCTGTAGGCACTTGAATGGCGAGAAACGGAGCATTGCTGTGCTGGACAAGCTGCCTTCGCGAATGGGGTGTGTGTTCCGTCGACCACCGCGCTCGCTTGCAAGCCGGAATTTTATTGTGTGTCATATCTTACTGCGGCATGAGCTCAGCCTCAGTCAGCAATATGCGGCAGAGCCGCTGGCGCCTGAAGGGGAGATCGCTATGTACTATACAGGAACAAATGTTTCTAGTAATGTCAGGACGTCGTCTTGGTATCCCTCTTCGACCGAGTAGTGCTGGGCGCCCGCCTGGCCTGATCCCAACCCTTGAAGTGCGGTGACGGCATTACCGACAATCAGCAGTCCCGGAGGGCGTGAGCCGATTTGCTCGACGACCTCAGGCACGCGCGCGAGCGTAGTTCTGGTCACGCGTTGGTCCGGGCAGGAGGCCCGTTCGACAATGGCTGCCGGCATCTCCGGGTCCCACTGCCGTTGCAACAGAGCCTCTACGAGGTCTCCCACACGGTGCAGCGCCATTAGGAAAATTGTAGTCCGTGCGGCGACAAACTCGGGGGCAGGGGGCAGCACGCCCCGTCTGCCGGTGCCGGTACATATTAGTACCTGTTCGGCGACGTCACGCTGCGTGGCGGGAATACGAGCGACCGTAGCGGCTGCGAGGGCTGAGCTAATGCCAGGTACGACGCGGGGCTCATATCCGTGCTGCTTGAAAAGCAGGTATTCCTCGCCACCCCTGCCGAAGATGTATGGATCGCCTTGTTTTAAGCGAACAACCTTCTTTCCCTCGCGGAGAGCTGCAAGGGCCTTTTCGGATAGCTCCTCTTGTGCACGTTCCGCATTGCCTGGGAACTTCCTGGCGATGAATATCTCAGTGCCCGCTGGAATAGTATTCATCACCTCTTGTGGAACCAGCTTGTCTGCGAGGACAAGGTCCGCAGACTTAATTTCGTTGAGTGCACCTAACGTCAACATGGAAAGGGAGCCAGGGCCGCTGCCGACAAGCACAATAGACCCTGCAGTTCTGCCTGTCGGGTTATCTGATGCCCCGGCGCGGTCGGCCACCTCCTCGGTTGGCTCAGCTACTGGGCCGTCTGCAGCCGCGATCGAAACTCCGGTGCTGGCTGCCGCTGCAGGGCTGGTACCTGCGTCACCAGCCTGATCATCCACTAATTGGTCAACAGAAACGTCAGCCAGCTGGCTCAATGGGTAGTACTCCATTATCTGAGAGAGCCACCTCAGGCGCTTCAGGCGCTGGTCTGATTCCTTCATTTGGAACTCGTGCACCAGCTTGTTAAACCGATGCGAAGCCCATTGGTCCTCGTCGGGCAGGATACCCATGGTCTCGAGCTCGGACTCTAGGTCAACTGTCTGGAGCAAGTCTGCATGGTCACATGTAGATATGCAGTCCCGCAGCCGGCCCATGTTGATGACCACCTCGGAGATGTTGGCTGGCAGCTTACTCACAATTTCACGCCTGATTCTGTTGGCCAGCACGCAACCGCGGCCATTCGTGGTCACAGCCACCTGCAGGCCAGAGCCCTTTGGGTCCGTGTAGATTGAGGGTAAAGAAAAGGTTGAGAGTTCTGGCCGTTGGCTGGTATTGATGGGGATACGTAGTTTGATGCACTGCCGGTACACCGCGTAGGCCTGCAATATCTCATCTGCACTACGACCCGGCGTCAGAAATACCCGATCCACCACGTTGCCGGCCTCGTACCTCCCCAGGGTCGTCAGATCTTGCAGTGCAAATGCCCGGTCCAAGATCCGGAGCAGCGGCTCCCCCGCAAATTCCCGATAGAGCTGTGCCACCAATTTGCTGCTCGAGGGTTGTACTACAATGCACTGTGCTCCTGTAGCAAGCAGCCCCCTCAAGCGACTGACCACTCTTCCAGGTCCGCCCGTCCCCACAATCAGCATGACCTCATTGCTAGCGTTCAAAGACGCAATTAACGGCACTTGTTCACAGACCATCGATATCGCGCTTAAATGAATTACAGTGCAGGCCGCCAAAAACTTGTACCATCTTCCAGAGAGTATATATCTGTTTATAAGACCTGGGCACAGTCACTTGTGATTCATCCTCGAGTGGAGCTCATCATATAACTTGTCCCACCCCACAGCTGTGGCTCCTTAACGATCACGTGCCGATGGCCTGATCGAGCTTTTCACTTGCTCATCGCTGAAAACTCAGGCCATCGAAGTGGGGCAGATTAGTTATATACAAGTTTTATTAATCCATTGCGACCGCAAAACGTATCTGGTACTCCCAATCCCCTTATCAGTATCCACTAACGGCAAAGATGGCCAAGAGACCATTGGGGTTAGGAAAAAAGAGTAAGCAAAAGAGGCAGAAAGCGGAGGGGAGCGCGGAGGGAAACAAGGAAACTACACCTCTGGACCAGATCCACGTGGAGGTGGAGGGCGGTGGAGACCCGGAGGACAGCGTTGTGCAGCTAAAAGCACTGTGGAAAAGCTATCTACAAAGCGAGCGGGAGGATGAGCGGATGCTGAACGGCATCGTCCACGAGTGCGACCGCCTGCTGCGCAACCAGGAAGAAGAGGGCCTCGAGCTCGGGGAAGAATTCCACAGCATATACGCGCTTGCGCTCTCGGAACTGGCAGTCTTCAGGACGGAAGACAAAGGACGGGAGGGCCGCGAATCTGTGGGCGAGTTTTTTGACGCGGCGGCCGAGCGCGTGGACCTGGGACTGCAGTATTTCCCCGCGTCAGACATGCTGGCGCTCGCCAAGGCGAAAGTTATATTTCAGCGCATCCCATTGCAGTATATCTCGCAGCTAACGCCTAACAGCACGGGTAGCGTGGATGTCGACCTGCAGCTGCTGCTCGAAGAGGGCAAGGCCAGCTTCCGCGTTGTTCCCCACGACCCGCTTGCCGTCAGCGAGCCCCTCGACATATTCAGCGATCTGCTTGAGATCATCGCCAATTTCGGTCGCGAGGAGGAGATTGACGAGGGGCTTGATAGCGACGCGGAAGATGAGCCGGAAGAGGTTGAGCTTCCGGAAGCCCACCCCCTCTACCGGCTGAGAGAGCATCTTCCAGAGCATGCTGAATGGCTGCAACAGCAGCTCCTGGCGCTTTTCAACGTGCTGGAAAAGCCCAATGCCGAAGAAGAAGAAAGTGAAGCGACCAAGTTCTACCGCAAGATTGCGAATAAGCTGGGGCAGAGTTATCTAGATGCTGCTGCAGAGCCATCGATTATTTTCACCACACTCACGTATGAAAAGGAGGATCCTTCTGCGGACGACGAGAAGAAAGCACAGGAAGCGCAGCGCATAGCCCAGGGCTTGACTGAGCGTGCAATTGAGTTCTTTAAGGAAGCCGAATCTGCGGAAGACCCGCAAACGTGGGTAGATACCGCGGAGGTCTTGATTAGCTTAGGCAATTTGCAAGAGAACGAGTCGGATAAACAAGAGATGCTTTACAAGCAAGCAGAGGAGAAAATGGTCAAAGCGAACAAAGCAACAAACGGTAAATACAAGCACATCTTGGATACCCTCCTAGATACGAAAGCTTGATGGTTGAACTGTATAGATGAGCTATTTTATATAATAGTCATGTCGAACGAAATTAATTTGGATCTTTCCAAGTTCACAGGCCTGAAGGGTAGCCATCTACGTGCTCGACAGTGGGGTAGTAGCCTTCTCAAACGTCTATGAATACTGCAACTACTTCTGCGGGTACTACCCAGGGTCCTCCCGGCGGGGCTTCCGCGCCTGCCAAGTCCTTGAAGGCATTTGGGGAAGCGATCTGGAAAACTAAGACCGCCAAGATCAACGCGGAGCTGTTCACGCTCACATATGGGTCGATTGTGTCACAACTATGCAGCGACTATGGACGTGACTTCACTAAAGTCAACGATCAGCTGTATTCGATGGGTAGGTCGATCGGTGTACGGTTGATAGAGGACTTCGTGGCACGAGCAGCCTTGCCTCGGTGCGAAAACATGGTCCACACGAGCGAAGTCATCAGCAAGGTTGCATTCAAGGTGTTTCTAAATATCACACCGCAGGTCACCAACTGGAATGCTGCGCGCGACACCTTTTCATTGATCATAGACGAGAACCCGCTCTCGGACTTCGTGGAGCTGCCAATGGATGCCATGAAGGAACTGTGGTACTCCAACATCCTCTGCGGTGTCTTAAAGGGAGCTCTCGAGATGGTGCAGCTAGACTGCCAAGTGTGGTTTGTAAGTGATGTTCTGAGGGGAGACCCACATACCGAGTTGAAGATCAAGCTGAACAGGATTCTAAAGGAAGAAATTCCTGCGGGCGAAGACTGACATGCTACAGTGGAATAATAAATAATACATACATCATACTGCTGCTACGAAGATTATCATTAGTATTAAGTAATCTGAGGGCGGATTACAGATGCACTTACCTCATCGGTCCTATTTCCGGTCGACCTTTGGTGTCAACTTGGAAGACGATGCAGCTTCAGAACTGTGATAGCGAGACGACGACCAGGAGCTAGCTTCGGCAACTGCGTTTCCCTTAATAATTGCCTTGTCAGCCTGTCCTGCTGTGATGTCTGATGCAGAAACTGTATTGCGAAATGCCAGTTTCGTAGTGTCCGCATACTCTTGTAGTAATGGACTTTCTGGACTCGATATTGGCTCCATCAGTTGGGCAGGCGCACTGGCAGCGGCAGAATCCCTTTCTAATCTGTCGGAGCTGTCCAAGTCAGGGAAGAACGTCGGGCCCATTGCGTATACCTCGGCACTTAGGTTTTTCCTAATCTCCCGTAGTTCTTGTAACTTTTGGGAAGGATATATCAAAGAGATGAACAAAGGCGGCAGGGATTTGAAGACGTCCATTCCTATCTCTCCAATGACGAATGATGCATATGTTGTTGCCAATAGTAGTACGTAATAGCACATGAACGTCCCAATTTTATTGGCAAAGATTAACGGAGGAAAATGGTTAAATATGAGGAAGGTCAGCAATGCAGCGTACACAGCGTACAGTGCAGGAGTCATGCAAAATGCAACCACCAGTTTCCAAGTTGCTATTAAGTCATCCCCCTTGATCTTCACCAGCGAACGTTTTAGGCCCTCTTTTGCCTTCTTCTGGGAATAAAAGTGGCAGGTAATGAATATTGGCGTGAAGAGGAGGGCACCGGGCAGTGATAATGCAGCGAAAACCAAGACATTGAATAGCCTGGTAAGGAATAAAAAAATAATATACACCGCCTTTTCGTTAGGATTGCGTAGCTCGTCAACTTGATGATCTTTTAGACCGAGTGAATATAGCTGGGCATCGTAGTCCCTAATTGCTAGCATGAGATGTTTGATACGCGGATGTTCCCTATGTTTAGTATAGCCAATAGAAAGCTTCCTGTTCATTTCCACAACCGCAGCTAGTGGTATACGCCTATTCCCCAATGCAGCTTGGTAGAGCCGCCGAGTGGCCTGTACTAACATCAATATGTCGTAGTCATCAGTATTCACCGTGACTGAATATAATGCGTTCACTACTTGGTCCAGTAGTTCGGAAACAGTACCTTTCGGATCTTGCAAATACTTCTGGCCCATGGCGCCATCAACTACGATAGGTGCACCAAATTCAAGGACTGCGCGAGACCGGAACATGTGTCGGTGAAAGTAGTACAGTCCACAGGGTACAATTGTCACCTTCATATCGACGTCTGCGGCGACAGCCCTTAGAGCCATGATAGCAACGCCAGCCTTAATCGGCAGCAACGAAGGTCGATCGTGCGAGCCGCCCTCAGGAAAGATACCCACGAGACCGTTCGTATGCAGGTGGTTAAATACATCCTGGAACAGCTGGCTATTATCGAGTTTGGGCGCATACAGAAATTCGGTACCCCGCTCGACTAGCGCGCGAACCGCGCTGCTGTGTGTAAACGGTTTCTGTAAACGAATGGTATCGTAGCCCTCTAGCGCGGCAATCTGTGCGCTACCCATGTTACCGGGAAGCCCCAGTAGACCGTTTTCGGCTAGCACTGCCCTCACATCCCTAGTTGGTAGGGCATCATCGCGTGGCCGCACCCTGTAGGTCAATGGATCCGAGCCGTAGTCGGGACAATATAGAAGCATATTCTCCTCACATGTCCGTAGATGATCTGCCGCGCGATCTACTGATATTCCGGCCGTCCACCGCCCCAACATGCCCACTAGCGGCTTTTTGAACGACGCAGCCGCCATTACAAAACATGGCCGCCGAGAATGCCGCCCTGGCAGCTTCTTCAGCTGTGTCATAACCAGCGTCGGGTCCACGAACTGGTTTGCGTGCGGTGCGCAAACCACGATAGCTGGCTGCCCCTGCGGAGGTAGGTTCGACGTACCGCGCACATGTATCTTTCGGAAGAAGATCGTGAATGCTATATTGATGAAGAATATCGCCAGATCATACAGAAACGTCGCAATGGCGTAGTGTTCACCGCTGTATGCGTTTTGGTACGTTTTGTCCACCACCGGGACGCGCACCGACATTATAGCTCAGCGCGTTACGAACTTCCACAGTATGCATACGATACCTCGCGTGCTTTGTAATGTCTTGCAACAAGTGAACATATACAAGCTGATGCGACTCTGCGGCGCCTCAAGCCAGCTGCCGATCAGCGAAAACTACGCAAGGCAAAAAGGGGATCGTTTAACCAGCAAAAACAGACCCAGAATGTAATCTCCCGGCTCCGCCTAGTCTACCGATCCGCTCGGGCATGCTGCGGTAGAACCATGTTGCGGCGCTCACGCACTGTGGCACCTGCGGCATAGGTTTTTCAAGGCGCAGGCATCTGAGGCTCTAAAGCACCATGACAACGAACGCAATCACCAGAACAAGACTACCAGATCCGAATAATTGCCCCGTATATGCCCATCCCAGCTATTACGCGCCACGGCAAAGTGCCTCATTTGGGCGAAATTCACACCTGTAGTGACAATCTGTGCATACAGACATGCGCCTGGAGCTGATCTCCTACAGCGCGCGCAGCACAGAAAGCATGCAGGCCTGGAGAGAAGCATATTCCGCGGACAAATCGCGCCCCAGAAGCTCTTCGCTCTCGCGCAAGTCTGTCCAGTGGCCGGCGAAGTCTGTGGCCGGCTCAGCCTGTGCCAGTTTCAGGCCATCTGACACCAGTGCGTATAGTCGCTTCAGGCTCGCGAAGTCTGCCGCGAAGACAGTCTCCACCTCGGACTTGGTAAACACGTCGTGCAGCTGATGGACCTGGATCGCATCGAGTACGGTGCGCTGGTTGTTGTAGTAGAGCCAGTACCACCAGCGATGCTGTTGTGGCATATCCAGCGCGAAAAGCCTGTGCTCGGGCATGTTTTCGCAGAGAGAGTGGAGAAGCTGCGTCAGGCGCGTGGGGACGAACATCTGAGCGCCCGGCCGGAACTCCATGCCTTGCGGTACATGCAGCATGGTGGCCGCGTGGCACCAGTGGTCCATCGTGTCGAACCATATGCGCTCTGTGCTGCGCGCCTTGATGTCCAGCTGCATCTGCTGCCACTCGCCGTCCTTGTCCATGCGCACAAGGTCGCATGAGAGGTACCGCAAAACGTCATTCATAAGCACAACGTAGACAGGGTCTTCTATCCGACACGTTTCTGAGTTCAGCAACCCGCTGTCCAGCACGTGCACGCCCGGGTGGACTGCCGCCTTCCTGCGCCCGCGCGCGGGCTTGCCGTGCAGCGGGGCCACAAAGCAGTTCACGCGCTGGCCACTGGCCGCCTGCACGCGCTCCAGAAATGACACCAGCACCCCGGCGACGCGCTGCGCCTGGTCCCAGTCGGTATACACCAGCAGCACGTTTAGATCGAAGTAAGGGTAGCTGTTGAGCTTGTAGTCTACATGCATCCACCGTGCCAGCGCATGGCACAGCAGCGGCTCTGCGCGGCCCATTGAGTGCAGCTGCGAGAGCGACGCCGCGTTACGTTTCTCGAAGAAGCGGCCATGTCGCGCCACTTGAATGTTGTTCCACTCCATGAAGTCTCGGTACGTCACCGAAAAGGACGGCAGCCCGCCCTGTGCGAGCAGCTCCTTCGTCGCGAGCCGCGGAAGCGCTTTCCTGGTCTCTGCGAGCCTCCGAATGCACTGCCGCATGTCTTCGCCCTGCTGTACCGTTGTCGACGTAGCCGGTGAGTCAGGTTGTCGGGATTGCAGGCGAGCTTAAAAGCGCATGCATCTAAACCCGCGGTAGAATACACTAGTACAGCAGCATTGCAATACCAGATACGCTCGAATCACTACTGCCGGCCTTTGGCTTCGTGCTGAAGATGTATTGACTGACTTATTAAAATCACGTGATTGAATATGGGCTTGTGATTCCTCGTGAAAATTTTCGACTGGGGCTTCTATGTCTAGAGACTATCGCATGAGATCAAAACAGCGGTTGGAGACTAGACCAAACACCAAGCGCTATGGGTGTTCCATCTTTCTTCAGATGGTTATCCAGAAAGTACCCAAAGATTATATCGCCGGTGATTGAAGATACACCGCAAGTTGTGGATGGGGTGAAGCTACCGATTGACTATTCAGCAGCCAATCCAAATGGAGAGCTAGATAATCTGTATCTCGATATGAATGGTATCGTGCATCCTTGTTCGCATCCTGAAAATAAGCCAGCGCCAGAGACGGAAGATGAGATGCTTCTCGCTGTGTTTGAGTACACCAACCGGGTGCTGAACATGGCGCGGCCGCGCAAGGTGCTCATGATAGCGGTGGACGGGGTTGCACCTCGTGCGAAAATGAACCAGCAGCGGTCACGGCGGTTCCGCAGTGCGCGCGACGCAAAACTGGCGAATGACGAGAAGGCCAGGGTGCTGGCCGAGCGTGAGGCATATGGCGAGATGATCGACGATGCGGTGAAGGCCAAGAAGTCGTGGGACACCAACGCGATTACCCCCGGCACACCGTTCATGGATAAACTGGCAGCAGCTCTGCGTTACTGGACGAGCTTCAAGCTCGCGACAGACCCTGGGTGGAAGAATCTGCAAGTGATCATCAGTGACGCGACAGTACCGGGAGAGGGTGAGCACAAGATCATGAATTTCATCAGATCCCAGCGCGCCGACACTCAATACAATCCCAACACTACACACTGTATATACGGGTTAGATGCTGATTTAATCTTCTTGGGTCTTGCTACCCATGAGCCCCACTTCAAGATATTGCGTGAGGATGTCTTCGCGCAGGATAACAGGAGGCGACCTCGGCAACATGACATGATGGATATGTCTGCGGAAGAAAAGCAAGCGCTAATTGACCAGGACGCTGAAAAACCGTTCCTCTGGCTGCATGTCAGCGTGCTGCGCGAATATCTCTCCGCCGAACTGCTCGTGCCGCGTCTGTCGTTCCACTTCGACCTGGAACGCGCGATTGACGACTGGGTTTTTATGTGTTTCTTCTGCGGTAACGATTTTCTCCCTCATCTTCCGTCGTTGGATGTGCGTGAGAACAGTATCGATATACTGGTGGATATATGGAAGGCGGTGCTCCCTTCGTTGAAGACATATCTGACTTGCGATGGGAAGCTGAATCTGCAGGGCGTGGAAAAGGTGCTCGCCCAACTGGGCAGCCGTGAGACAGATATTTTCAAGAAGAAATACGAGCAAGAACTGCGCAAGAAGGAAGCGCAGGAGAGGCGCAAGATGCTAAAAAACAACCCCAATGTCACCAAGGGGAAAGTGGATAGAAACTTCACAGTTCCATTGGAAAGCATGCCTGTCTTTGACGTCAATGGAAACGCTGCCGTGGGCTCTTTAAATTTGACGAACAAAGACTTTGCCAATATGCGTAAGGAAATCACTCTGGCAAATGAGGGCGACACTAAGGCGTTAGATGCACTCAAGAGACGCAGCGATGAGAATAGGACCCATCGCACATCTGATACGCGAGACTTTTCACAAGAGGAGCTGGAAAGCGCTATCGAAGTTTCGAAAAGCGATAATCTTTCCGCCGCAGCATCTCTGCGAGAGCGTATCTTGGCAAAACGCAAAGCTGCAGAAGATCCCGAGGGCGCTCCAGAGCCAAAGAATCCCCACAAGACTGCGTCGACTTCAGAGACAGAAGCACCTACACCTGCGAGCTCCGATACAGCGTCGCAACTCGATATCCCGGTCTCGTCCACGGGCACGCTAACGCCGGGTTTCCTGGACACGGATGCAGACGTGCGGCTTTTCGAGCCAGGCTACCACGACCGTTACTACCAAGCCAAGTTCCATGTTCCTACGGGCAGTATCGACGCCTTGCGCAGGAAAGTGGTCCGCAGCTATGTGGAGGGCATATCGTGGGTCCTCCTGTACTACTACCAAGGCTGCCCATCCTGGACATGGTACTATCCGTACCACTACGCGCCCTTCGCCTCCGACTTCACCGGCATATCAGATCTCTCGGTGACGTTCGACCTCGGCGAGCCATTCCTCCCCTACGAACAGCTCATGAGTGTCCTGCCCGCCGCGTCCAGCCACAACTTACCAGACGTTTTCCGGCCGCTAATGTCGGACCCAGAGTCCGAGATCTACGACTTCTACCCCGAGGAATTCCCCATCGACATGAACGGTGAAAAGATGGCATGGAAGGCACTCGTCCTCCTCCCCTTTATCGACGAGAACAGGCTGCTCGCCGCCGTCCGCCAGAAATACCCGCTGCTCTCCGACACTGAGCGCGCGCGGAACGTCCGTCGCGACGAGGTCCTGCTCATCAGCAACAAAAACGTCCACTACGACCGCTTCCTCGCGCGCCTCTGTACAGAAGCCTCCCCGCAGCCTGTGCACTTCCGCCACTTCAAAAGCGGTCTGGCCGGTACCGCGCTGCCCGACGCAGAGGGCTTCCGCCCAAATACCAAGATGCTCTGCCCCCTCGCCGCAGGCTCCCTGCCCGACATTAGCACCAACCTTTTCCTGAAGGTCGCCTATCGCATGCCACAGCTCCCGGCCCCCAGCAAGTCTGTGCTCCTCAATGGATTTATCCCTCCCGAGCCGCAACTGTCCCCGGCAGACCGTGACGCCATCATGTACAAGTATCCGCAGCGTTGGAATCCTCACACCATGAAGCACAACCTGGTGCCTGTTGGCCCTGCCGCCGTCACCCAATACCACCCTCGCATCGGCGGCTACCGCGCCTTTTTGTTCCACCAGCAACTCATGCAGGACCGCCCGCACCAGCCTACGCATATGCATCCACACACCTCCGGCGGACCTCCGGTGGCCCAGGGCCCTCGCGTAACTCAGTCTCGCTACCAGCCTAGGCGTTTTCACTAAGCCTGGCCGCGTCTTTGTATAATACTTTTACGTAATTTCATTACGCTGCGGCGTGCGGCGCCGCGCGTCCGCCGATTTCCGTTTTGGGAACTCCTCCGGGAGCAAGTTACTCCGGCGGCCCGGAATAACTTCCCCGCAATCCACATGTTCCAGATCTCGGTTACCGCGGACCTGCCGTGCGGTTATTCCGCCCAGCGCCTCCTCGCCTCGGAATAAACCCGACGCACCGCTTTTCCCCGAGCGCAAATAAGATCTGCCAGCGCCGGCGCCCGTACTGTAGGCTGCGCAGGAGATGGCTCTATAGTGGCACCAAAATGACGGGAAATTTTTCCAAGAGCTGGCGGTATTTATTAGCGGTGGGTGTGGGCACCCAGGTGTGAGCGTGCGGGCAGTTTCTCGTGGCACGCCACGAGGCAGGGAAGAGCGAACTGCGCATAAAGAGCTACGTAATTGACGGGCCGGGCGAATTTCAGGTCTGCAGGGACAGGCTGAGACGAAGGCCGAACACAAAGGACAAAGTGGCATATGTTCGTGTCTGCGGCTCCGCCGACCAGCACGAAGCCGCTGCTGCCTGGGTTGTGGCGGCGGCGGTCGGGCGAGCTGGGGACGATCAGCGAGGAGGGAGAGGGCTCCGGCACAGTGGGTACGCAGAAGGAGTTTGTGCACGCGCCCGCGGAGTACGCGGACCGGGCGCGCGACGAGATCCGCAAGCGTCTGCTGCAGGGGCGCGACGCGTGCTCGCGGCGGTCAGTGGACCAGCGCTCGCTAGTGTCGAGCGCGGCGTCTGCACAGACGTCGCTGTTTTCACAGCAGAGCGAGCGGACGGAGGCGTCGTCGCTAGACGTGCAGACGGCCCCGGAAGTACAGACGGTGGTGACGCTGGAGCAGGCGCTCCCGAAGATGTTCTACGATATGTATGCACCGGAAATACTGATGCGGCCGAAAGACTTGCTCCCCAACGGGCGGCCGAAGTTCACGAAGCGCGCGCTGCTGGACTGGGATCTCAATGACCTGCGCTCGCTGCTGATCGTCGAGCGATTGCGCGACGAATGGGGCGGGCGGTTACCTGAGATCATCTTCGAGAAGCAGCAGGGGGCAGAAGCGATGCCGCATTTCCGGTTTCAGTTGCTGACGTTGGACTCGCCGGACGAGACCATCATCGAAACACTGGTTACATCCGACATATACTTGGAGGCAAATCTGGATCCCGACTTCAAGCTTGCAAGCGCTCAGTACACAGTGTCGACTGCGCGCAAGCGCCACGCTCAGATGGTAGGGGTGGATGAACCCGTGATGCGGCTGTCGAAGCCCGAATGGCGGAATATTATTGAAAACTATCTCCTGAACCTGGCTGTCGAGGCGCAATGCCGTTTCGACTTCCGGAACGCCTGCATAGAGTACAAAAGACGCAAGCAGGAGCAAAGTAAGGTGGCAATGCCACCGCCGACATTAATCCCACAGAAGCATAGCGGTTCGACCTCACTGCTCAAGCGAGCGCTGATCAGGGGGACGTACCAGCACCAGCGGCAGCGGCAGCAAGAACAGATAAAGCGGCCGCCAAAGGTCAGCTTGACCAAGGAAGAAAAGTCGCAAATATGGTCGCAGTGTCAGGTTGCCGTATACCAACGGCTGGGCCTAGACTGGACACCTGACAGAATATGACACATACCGTGACTCCAGTGGTGTTCAACTGCCACTACTTGATGCTCACGGAACCTCAGCATAGGGTATTCTACTACCTGTTTTCCGCATGCACCAGCGAATATGTTGGAGGCACGTTATGCCTGCTTCTGCGTTCGGCTGTTTCCAGTGCAGCCCTTTAATAGCATGTGACTCCCCGCGATACCTTAATGTTTTCTAATTGGTAATACGTTCAGCTTTTAAGTCTATTTCGAGACCGCTGCGAACTAATAAGGACTTCTGGTGAGGTTGATACCTATATTGTGCAGCCGAGTAGCTAATCTAAGCAAATATGCTTGAATAACGTTATGATCAAAGGCTTTATTGACTATGAGAGCTCTATCTGGTGAATGCATCATCCGCCTAGATTTAGTGGCTTAATTGCAAATGTTAAGCTCTTATGGGACCCTAAAGAAGTACGGCTTCCGTATCTACAACATCCTGTATTTGTTCATTGATGTAGTATATAGCAATATGCCGTAATCTTCAGTTTCGACGATTGTTACGTAATATAAATTTTCTCAGCACATTTACTGACATCTCATCATAGCTTCGAGCGAGACCAGACAGAAGTTCCTGGGCTTAAATCGGCGCGAGATGGAGCCATATATACAGAATGGATTGCGGAAACTAGCTCCATACTGGAATACTCGGTCTGCATTTGTAAAGGGCCGCTGGTATGGTAGAACGCTGGCGCAAGTGCTGATGGAGGAGTTCCACTTCAGTCCAGAACAAGTACAGGCCAAAATACAGGCAGGACATTGCCAACTTCTGAGGGATGGAGTGGTACTGAACGCCACTACGGAGCTTATTAAGAATAAGGATGTCTTTCAATCAAAACAACACAACCACGAGCCTCCAGTGCTTCAATGGCCTCTTCCACAAGACGTCGCAGACAATACCGCGGGTCTGAAGGTAGTTTTTGAGGATGACAACCTACTAGTCATCGATAAGCCATGTGGAATACCTATACATCCGACTGCATATTTTTATAAGAACACACTGACAGAAGTGCTGGAAGATGCGCGGGGCTATCCGCTCTTCCCCTGCTATCGGCTGGATAAGATAACTTCTGGCTTGCTCATCTTCGCCAAAACACAGCAGACAGCTAGCAGATTGCAAAGCCAGATAAGAGAGCAGACCATGAATAAGTGGTATCTAGCACGTGTTGCTGGGAAGTTTCACTCGGAAAAAACAACTGCTACCTCTCCCATTTACACGTTCGAACCTAAGAAGAGCCTGAAGGGAGCTTTTGCGCCTGTTCGTGATGCGCTGACGGAATTCTATATGGTGGCATATAATGAAGCATTGGATGAATCCTTGGTTCTATGTAAACCGCTGACTGGTCGCACGCATCAGATTAGAATCCATCTTGCGCGCCTAGGGCATCCTATCGTTAACGACCCCTTCTACAATGTGAAAAACTCCAAATATCCAAAGAGATCAGCATTCATGCTTGATGTAGAAGATTGGAATACCATCGATCAAGATAAACTATCTAATCTATTCGACGAATTTATTGTTGAGATTAATGAAAACTGGCGAGGTTTAAATCCCTCTGGTGAAGTGTGCGAAGCATGTGGAGAGGAATTACCTAGAGATCCAGAAAAGCATGAGCTAATCTTGTACCTACATGCATGGAAATATCATGGGAACGATATATCCTTCCAAACAGAATATCCCGAGTGGGCTGGAGCCTTCAAGTTCGGAGAGATAGATATAGATAGGCCTGATATTAACTAAGTACATCACTTTATTATATATGCAAATTAATTCGTATGATAATGCATATGACATAAGTCATCGCCAAGGGAAAACAGTGTCACACGATAGCGGCATAAAAATCACCAGCCTACAACATTCCTCGTGACAGCTCTGCAAATCTTCATTTGCCCTTTGACAAACTCAGATAACTTATAGCTACCCTGTCTAACCTTACCATTATGGTCTTCAATTACTCGAATCTTCTTTTTATTGTAGTCATATTCGCTAATGATGCTAACACGGGGTTTGTCTGGTGTGACCTCAAATTTGCTTCTGTGTAGCAATCTTGCATGAGTAACAAAATGGCCTGACATAATAACTAGTAAATCGCCGAGTTTCACAGATTTCATGGCCTCCGAATCGAGTGTGCCACCAGCATCATATGTTAAAACTGTAACACCATAAGTACGACTGTCAATCGGAGGAATAAGACTAGGAAGTTCCGAGAACAAAGTTGGAATAAACTTCTTGGTAGTCTTGCCTAGCATATCGTATGCCTTGGCAAAAAGCTGACTATTCATGTCTGTGGATTCAACAGCTAAGGCCTCCTCGGGGTCAAACGGAACGAGTTCTTCCCAGTATTTGACAGTATGTATAGAGTCCTGCTCATTGTAGACAACACATGAATGCAACTGGGAATAGTCTTCAAATAGAAAGTAAAAATCACGGCATATCATCTTTGATCCATGGCGTTTTTCGATAACCTTCTCGTCAACCTCCCAAAGAAACTTGCCCCTACTATTGACCAAAGACGTTGGTACAGTTTTCTCCAACCACCACGTATCGTCCCTCTCAAACTTTATTGTGGGTTCATGAGCATCCCCAATCAACCCTTCTTCCACGGAATCTTTCGTGGATAGATCTAACACAGCACCGATCTGGGTACTAGATGTCGGCATAGCTATGGCCGTGTTAGTCGGTGGTGGTGGTGGCGGGGCAAATTTTGAAGTAGCATTTGCAATGCGTTTGGGCTCTAGAGTCCTCGTTGGTTGTAGCGATACTTTAGCTGGCTCTAGTGCAGTACTCTTAGGCCTATCCACTACGCTCCTCGTTGTTTCACGAACCGAAGCATGCTGCTCACGCATGCTCCTACCTGCAAATTCGCGAAGAGACCTGCTCTTGTAGCTTTTTGAAGACTTGCCAAAACTAACACTTGGTTCCTTCGTGTCTTCTAAGTGGCCAATTGGCGGTGCGGGAGGTGCAATAGTCGGCGCTTCCAACTCGCCAAATGCATCTACTGTGGAAGGGGGAGGAGGCGGCGCCGCCTTCTTTGCTGTCGCGTCAGAGACAGGTGACGGCGATTTTCTCCTCGTAGGTGATGCAGATGTAGAAGAGGCGTGCGAAACCTTTGGAGTTGTGGTAGGAGCAATTGTGGCAGCATTCACTAGTGAGGGTACCATCTTGGAGGACGTGCCGAATTCCTTCGAGCTCCTGGGAGAGTCCAACCTTCCCTTCATGGCGCGGCCTGAAAGGGAAACCGGAGACGAAATATCCCGCTCATTTCTGGTGGGAGATAGCCGATCAGACGTCGTTGAATCCCTACCAATACCAGCTAGGGAGGGGACCTCGGCCACCAATCTTGCATGTAATTGGTAGTCCTCGGATGGGTCTTCGCTCGTCAAGCGTGGCATTACAATTTTTGAAGCAAGACTGGCAATAATAGCATCGCTGGTTTCAGGTCCTGTCGTCACTGTATCGGCTGACTTAAAGCCAGACCCGATATCGGCCTCTTTGTCAAAATACGCCTCACTCTCCTCGTCAGCTAAGTTGCCCGGTGTGTCGATAGACATCGGATTGAGATTCAAAGAGATATCATCTGACTTGTCCCCCGCATCTAGTTCAGAGCCTGAGTCTTCCGGCGGCTGATCGGCCTGCGTGGAATATGCAGTGGTCTCAGAGGAACGGCGGAAGTTCAACGACGCACCTGCAGCACCTGGAAGAACAGGAATAGGCGCCGCCACCGGCTCGTCCTTTTTGGTCGTCGAGACACGTGGCTGCGTCTCCGCGTCTAGTCCCGCGCCAACTTGCATGCCAAAAGGATTAAATGCACCGGCGACGCCAAAGCGACCCGCTCCGGACAATAAGGCCATCCGCTTCCGTAGCGCTGCGCGCCGCGACTCCTCCGAAAGCTCACCATCTGCATCCTCTTCCTCTTCCTCTTCCTCGTCCTCTTCAGCTTCCTTGTCTTCGGTATGCCGCGTGTCGGTCTGGTCCCCCTCCGCGTGGTACGCATAGTCTAAATCGAGGAACGAGCTCCGCCGCGCCTCGCCCTCATGAAGCGTCTCGGCATCCTCCTGTATCCGCTCGGCCTGTATCCGCTTCTGCAGCTCAGCCTCGCGCCGCTGGTGCTCCTGCAATAACGCAAGCCGCTCCTTAAAGCTGAGTTGCGGCGGCTCCACAACCCCCGCAGAGTTCTCCTCCACCGTCGCGCTCCCACGCGCAAGCTTGCTGTCCCGGGCCGTCACAGGCGTCGTCTCCGGCGTGAACACGGGCCCTACATGCACCTTCACCGGCTCCGGTGCTTCGCGGCGCTCCTCGCGCCGAGCCTCCGCCGCGTACGGCATCTGCGCGGCAGGGTCCAACGATGGGAAGTGGCCCGCGTGCATGCCGATCCCCCCGGTTGGCGCAGAATGTATATCCTCTTGTGCCAACTCAACGTAGTTCTTGGGGAAGATACCCTCTTGCTCGTTTCCAGCTCCGTCCACAAAATGCCCATAGTACCACTGATTATCCTCTATCGATATAACTTCGATCCTCTGACCATCCTCAAAGTTCAAATCCCCCTCGTGGCTTGACGCGGACGTGTACTTGGCAATAACTTCGAATGGAACCTCTGGTTCCTTGGCCACATTCATCCTTGCGCTGTTGTATGTAGCTTTGTTGTTGTGCGGAGTACTGATACAACCAGCACACGGCGCGCGAACGTAAACACCGTCCCTTTATAATGCTAACGACAGCTAACGACTAAGTGGAACAAAGACAGAACGTCCAATCTTTCGGTGGGTACAGTTGAGGCGTACTGGGGCAGGAATTGTGCGAGACGGCACGATGGCGACACTGACGGTGCAACAAATTATCGAGCTGGTGACCAAAGAGCAGGACGCACGAGCGAGCATTGCCCGGGTCGCCAAAGTGCTCAAAGTGGGCGGTCTGCTGATTGTATGGCGGGCGCTGCGGGGTGGCACGGGTGGGGCAGTACGGCTGGGTGCGGCGGCGGCAACAGTGGCTACTGCGTACCCGTGGTTACTGCGGGCGACGAGCAGCCGGTGGGCGGCGTGGAACGGGACAATTGGCGCGGGGATGGCGCTGGCAGGCGGCGTTCCGGGATGGTTAGCGTCGTACGTAGCGGTCGAGGCGGCGTCTAACGTGGGGAGCGGGCTGGGCGAGGCGCTGGAAAAGGCGGGATCGAGGACGCAGGTGCTGCTGAAGCAGGCGGTGGCGGCTGTGCTGGTTGTGGCGCTACACCGGGCGACCGTGAAGCCGGGACTGGCTGCGCGGGCGCTATTTGTGCGGCGCTCGCTCGCGGCGGACTTTGCGCTGTTCTACGGTGTATGGAACGCGCTATCTCTGGGACGCATGGCGAAGCAGGCGCTGGTGGGGGGGCGAAGGGCGCCGGAGCGCCGGCGGGCGACGGCCGAAGCGGACGATGAGCTTGCACCGAACGCGCAGCATTTGGTGCGGCGGCTGCGCGAGCTCAACGAGCTGGCAGGCGCCGGCGGGGAACGCGTAGAAAAGTTGCTCAGCGGCACGGTCGGACGCAACTTCACGATCTGCCTAAAGTGGGCGATATGGCGCCAGACCATAAGCTGGCTATTCAACTGCCGCCCCGTGCGCAACGTAGGGGGCTCGCAGAAAGTCGCAGTGATCATGCTGTCTTTTCTGGCCTTGAACGGCGACGAGTACCTGAACGTAAACGGGCGCGTGTTGCGCTTCCTGCTGCGCAGCGTGGTTACCCAACTGCTGGCTGCGAGGGATCCGCTGCTGACGCCTTTGCTGATGGTGGCGGGCCTCAACCTCGAATTCTACTTGTATGGACGGTAGCGCGCGATACGGCGCAAGCTTGTCTTGTTAATACTATTGTATATACTCCAGAAATATACGGCTCTCGGGCTCGATCAGCCGCGAGCTGCGCCTGGAACCTGCTCCTGGCCCTTCAGACGCAGCAGAATGTCCTTGAACTTGGAGCGATCGCGGTCTCCCAACACGTCAGCGTCCTCAGTGTTGATCAGCTGAAGTACGCGGTCCCACACGGTGTTGTCCTGCTCAAAGAAGGCGTCGCGCTGCTGCAGAAACTCTTCTGCTTCGCGTCTGGCCTGCTCCACCTGTTGCTGCTTCTTCTTGCTGTAGACTTCGTAGAAGTCATCAATGTGCTTTACGGCCTCATCCTGCAGACGCTGCTTCGCAGCGGCGTCTGCTTCATCGCGCTCAGCAATTTCTGCTTCTCTCCGCTCCTGCCACTTGCGAATGGCCTCAGAACCGTCGCTGGTGGCGCCAGCGCCGGTCCTGTCCGCCCCGTCAGCGTGGCTGCGCTCGGCGCCGGGGGATTGGCTGTCATGAAGTTCGTCGCTCGAAGAGTAGTCGTTGGCCATGTTTATAATTGCACGATAGTAAGTCCGGTGACGTTACTCAGCCAGCTGGACGGTAGTGCTGTGTGCTTGTGCGCCTCCATACCGAGAACTACGTTGCCAGGCCACGCGCGGCCCCTTTTATAGCTATCACGTGACTTTAATTACATACGCAATTAGTGTAATGTGATTCTAGTAGAAGTCTATACATGCAATGAGGCCAGCTGGATGAGCATTGCCTAGCTAGCCAGTATTGATATGCTGTGTCCAATCTCTTGGACAGCTTTTGTGTCAAGGTCGACAACTTTTAGTCCCCGTAGGCGGTGGTAGTATCCGGGGATAAAGGCGATGCAGTGCAACTCAAGCTCATATGTCTCGCCAGGGTAGATTATAGGGACTTTGTAGTCATTCGAGAGAAGAACTATCCCATCATACTGCCTGCGACGACGGAGATCATGGATTTCTTGCGCGCGCATGGAGGAATAGTAGACGACGAGATTCAGAGCGTACTGCGAAGAGTTGCTCACCAAGAGTCGAAGAGTGAATTTCCGCCCAACCGATACAACTACTGCCGGCTCGAAGAAGGTAAATGAGACATTTGCATTGAACTTGGGCTGTATCTGTTGATGCAGTGAAACGGTGGACTCGAAATGGTTGGCGTTGGGAGTGAGGGAATTTCCGAAAAAGGGCACCGACGCAGCGTAGGGGGTGGTGTATGTGGTATTCGGCTGTGATGGTGGCTGGTATACTGAGGTGCCCGCACCCGACTTCCGGGATGAAACCTCCGTGTCCCAGGAAGTGACGACGGGATACACGTGCGCCCCGCTGGTGAGCTGGTACTCGATCGTAATGCGAATGCGCTGCGACCGTTGCTTGTTCTCCACCAGTCGGTATATGATGCTGAAGCTGTCATACTGTGACATTACCAGGGGGAACGTTGTGGGGCACATGGGGGCCATGGATACCGCAGAAACACCGTCTACTAGCTCATACTTGATGGATGAGATAATGATCTGCGGATTCCGCACCAGCTCGCAGAAGGACTTGGATGCCTGAAAATCGAGCGATGAAAGCACGATACTCTTGGTCGGCAGCGTAAAATTCCGCAGGCGAACGTTCAGCAGCGAGTAGATCGGGTACGATAGGCTCACCTCCTTCTCCGGAGCCGGATCGAACGCCATTGCCTTCCGCTCCTGTTCCGCCAGCACCTCAAAACACGGTAGAGTCTCCTCTTGGCCCAACACTGTCGTCTCCCCCGTTCCCTTCTCAGCATATTGAACGTGTAACGTGATTCTATTCCGATTGCCGTTATTCATCACCACATTGCTGTGGAAGAGCCGCTCGCGCACTATTTTGGGATCAAGCTTCCACACGTTGCACGCACCACACGCCTTCCAAACACTCATGTCCCTACCCTCAAACATAATTGTCTCATTTATCCTGATTACTAAACCCCTCCATTCGTATGATTCTGGATCGAAGTGGATGTAGATATCGAGATTTTCGTCGAAGATTAAGAAAAGACGTGATTCATGTAGACTGCGCAGCTGCGACAGCTCCTGAACTTTAGGACGGCTATCTGAAACTGGCACGAGCAGCTCCATGTCGCAATCTGTGGAAGTTGTCAGTCTAGTTCTGCTTTCAAGGGCGCTGTCGCTGCACGCAGGCCGCAGGTATTTAGCATAAAAGTAGGCGTAAATTTCAAGCTTCAGACTTCACCTGCTGAAAGAGTTATTCCCATGTTGTTACGTAATCCGCCATTCGTTAACGTACATCAAACGCAAACGTTCAGGCCACGCCCTCGCCTATGTGGAATCTTCTAAATGGTTGTTATTTACACGTATGACATATTGGCTAGGGTCGTTGCGCCCGAACGACAGCCATTTGCCACATTCCCTAATTATAGATAAATCATTCTACCCAAGCGATCATAACCGACGCGGCGATCTTTCTTCGTATCGCGGTTGGCGCTACCGTAGCGGAAACCAACCTCGCCCACGCGCTTCTTGACAAAACGGAACGTTGCACGCTCGCCGTCGCGCCTCTCGCCGTAGACGACGCGCTGTGTGTGCTGGCGCGCGTCGGCAGCGGTGGCGTCGGCACCCTGCTCGGCAATGCGGGCCAGAGTGTCTGCAGCAGGTTCGAGCTCGAGCGCCTTCGCCGCGTCGATGGGTCCGAAAGGCTCGGACTCCGAAATGGTCAGGATGCGCGAGGACAGCGCCTTCGAGGGCACGGGAATCTCGCTGAGATTTTCGCGGTGATGGGCCTTGAAAATGGGGAACATGCGGAAAAGCGTTTCCGCCATGACGCGTGTGTCCTTCTTGATGCGGTTCTGTAGGTGTTAGTAGAGTCCTATGCTAGCTGCACGGCCAACTGGTGCGGTCAGAGCTAAAGTTTGTAACCATGGGGTAGTCTTCAAGACTAATCGATTTTTATGTCTCATCATTCGCACCAGGCAGCGTGCGCACTTTGGGTGTGTCACATACTTCTTTCTCGAGTTTCCGCTCGGCCTCCATGAGACGCACGACGGCCTCGATACGCGGGATTTTCAGGTTCAGCATCCGCGAGACTTCCTGGACGGACTTCTTCTCTATCTGCACCTTCTCGTAGATTGTGTTTTTGGTCTGCTCGTCTAGCACGAGGTTCGTCACGCAGTACCGGTTCTGCGGGAACGGCTGCAGCCGCTCCCTGCGGCCCTGCTGGGGCGCCTGCTGTGTCACCTCAACGGTGTTCCCGCGCAAGACGGCTTTGCGGCCCGTCACGGGGTCCACGAGCGCCTGGCCGCGCTCCGCCTCCGGCGTGATATATTTGGGCACGTGATCAGTCGGCACCGCAAAGTACCGGTTGTACACGTACTCGCCCTTGAAGTTGCGCGGCCCCAGGAATTGCCGCATGCTGAACTTAAGGTTCGAGTCATGCTTGATTTTCTTGTCCTGCGGCAGCACCTGGAACCCATACTGTGGGTATGCAATCGTCCGCCGGGAAGCGTGCCTGCGCTGGCTTACCAGTGCTTGCCGTGCTCCCCGCACGTGCGCTGCCTCGAGACACGACGACGTACCAGCCCCTAGTAACATCGGGTAACGAAGTTCAGACAGACAGCAGTGTAATCCAGCGTTCTATCGTGGAAGTGCTGTTCATGATACCCTATTGTCAAAGTATTTCACATCGCACATCGAAGGCCCGAGACTGAAAATTTTTCAAATATCATATAGTACGTTATGTTACCCGGTCAAGTTATGTAGGGCGATGGTGAGGGCAGCTGCGTGCAGCGAGGGCGATGCAGGTGTTCCCCTGGGAGTTACAGCCCAATCGCACGCTCCGCTGTCTCAGCTATCGCATTAGTCTACTTGGCGGGGGAGTAGCTCTCCGGTTGCTCTGTAGGGCGCGCTCGCGCCTCCTATACCGACCCTCAGCGGTATTGTGCGCTCCTCCGAGCGCAAAAAGCAGCGCTGCGCGGAACCCGCTCGACCGCAGCGTCCTCGCGGCGATTTCGCCTGGCAACTTTTTGGTCACGTGATCAGACGCGTGCGTTCTTTTTTACGCAATTCACGTTTCACCAATACTCCTACAAGAGCTCAGCAGAGCTACGGGCTGAATTGGCGGCATAAGATGATGAGCGAAGACTCCCGACAGCGGCTCTACAATCAGAGCATCCAGAATGCATACAATGCGTTGCTAAGTCAAAAGCGTGGACCTCGTTCTAGCGGCTTCCCCAGCGGATCGTCGGCGGTTGCTGTCCAGGATGAGGAACCCCGGCTCTCGGATATGAGCGAGTTCAGCGATGACGACGCGCAGGTAGACCGGGCTATGATCCAGGAAGATGAATTTGACGAGGAGGAGGCTGCGGACGAGAATGACGACTACTCGCGGTTCAAAAGATCTCTGCTACACGATAACCACGAGGACTACGGCTGGCTAGACGATGACGACACTGACTACACAGACCAAGCGGACAAGAGCTTCATCCAGGACGAGGACGAGGACGATGGCAGCACGTACGTGTACGATGGATGGCCGACGAGGCGGCAGGGCTGGGGGCGCTGGGCCGTACTAGGTCTGGGGGCGCTGTTTGCGGTATGGCTACTTGTGGGGTGGGGCGCGGCCGCGCCCGCCAGTCCGGATCTGTACCGACGTGTGAGCCAGCTGCAGACGCAGCTGAACCAGCTGACACACGAGGCCGAGACACAGCGAAAGTCCTTCCGGTCGGAACTGGATTCGACCATCAACATGGTGATACAACGTTTCGAGCAGAACATAAAGCGCCTCCTTCCGGGATACACGAGTAAGCTGGAGAGTAATATTGCGCAATTAGAATCTGAGATGCAGCAGATAAACCAGAAGTTGCTGATGGAGAACGTTACGCTATGGCAGAAAGAACTGGTAACCAAACTGAACGAGAAATTGCCCGAGAAAATACCCATTGTTATGGAGGATAACTCTAATATGCTGTTGATTCCAGAACTACATGACTACCTGTCCACTCTGATCAGTCAAGTCGTGCGGGAAAGTGTGACATCATTGCCCCAGTTTAAGTTTAACATTAATGACTACGTCAAGGAGGTCCTGAACAACAACTTCCAGTTTGTGGACAAGCAATATTTCCTGACACAGCTACAGGAAAGCCTGATGGCAAGCAAGGATGAAATATGGCAGGAGCTAGAGCCGCGGCTCGCCCACCTAACGTCGCCGGACGCAGCACCCCAACAGTTCTCGTCCGTAATAATGAAGAAACTGATGCATAAGATCTACAACGCCAATCAGCATCAGTGGGAATCCGACCTCAACATCGCCACATTTGCTCAGGGCTCTAAGCTGCTGAACCACCTTTGTTCGAAAACACATCACGGGCCCGTTGGCCCCATGTACCTACTGCAGGACTGCAATGGATGCACCTCTACCTATTGGAATTGCGATGCAGCTGCGTGTAGCTGGGCTATACGCTTGGTCGAGCCCATGTACTTGATAAAGCTCGGCTACGTCCACGGTAAGTTCAGCCACAATTTACAGATCATGACGGCAGCCCCTAAAAAGATCAATGTGTATGTGAAACTTTATGAGGGTACGCAGAACACACCCCAGAATACCAAGTATTGGTCGAAGGATGGACGTTTCATGTGTCTGGGCTCTTGGGACTACGATATTTTTGACAACAGGATAAGGCAAGACTTCGAGCTACCCCTTTGGTTTATTCAGGGGAAATACCTCGTTCGCTCCATCGCTTTCGAGGTCGAGACTAACCATGGGAATAATCAATACACCTCCCTACGTAAATTCGTTGTCAACGCAGTCACTGTGCAGGATTTGAAACTGATGGACAAGTTTCCTAGGGATTGGAAAATCCAGGTCCCAGATTACTCTGTCATGATAGACGATCAGGAGCGTATACGAGCTTCGCGCATAGCCCAGTTACATAATGCGGGCGGTGTGCCGTCATTCGGCGATGATGAACTCGATGCTTAACAGCCACCTATTTTCTCCTGCTGTTTTTTTCAAATGGCCAATTGCACCCCTCCCCCTTTTCCCCCCGCTGCCATGTATTATACTTCCGACATTAGAGCGTGCCTTCCGCCACGCAGGCGACACACAGCCGCATAAGCCACTAAACTGCACTTACAAAGCTTCCTTGCGCGGTTTTACTGTAACTTCTATTGGTCATAATTTAACTTTCCTGTGATTGCTGCTGTTTCCGTTTCAATACACTTGTGCAGTAGTGTCCTTATCTGGCTGTAAGGACGCAGTGGAAGCAGAAAATGACGCAAATCCCAAAATGAAACCCCTCATGGCAACCGCAGCAATTGACCACAGCACCGACATTTGATGGTCCGATGTTGCTAAGGTGCACAGGTGTATTATTAAGGTCGGGCAATGGTCGAATTGCTCAATTCGATCGGGGCCTAATTTGCCATAAACCAGGCTGATTTGCCCGTTCCTTTGTCTTAGTTGTAACCATTCTCCTCAATCAATGCTTTACTCTGTTATAAATATCCATGTTTGCTAGAGAGAACAGTCCTCCGGAATGATGCTCAGCTGCTAACAGCGAATATAGCATGAAGAACTTGTTTAGACGCAAAAAGCGCCAAGGTGAATTGACCACCAGCGTGGATGAAAAGCTTCACATGGGAGGCACAGTAGTTCATGGCATGAAGCATACGGACTACGACAGCATTAAGCCGATCCTCATGCTTCTTGACGCACAAGAGCGGAAAACCTACATGAATTGGGACCACGGGATCGAATGCAGGATGGGGTCCAATACGTACCAGGTCAGTTCCCTACTTCTCACTGGCACTGACCTAAGGGTCCGAGTTTGGGATCCGAGCAGCGAGTATGACATAATCAGCGTGGTCGGCATGCAGGACTTATATGCTGTCTTATTATCTCCGTTTGCAGGCAACGAGTGGCGTTTCAACGATGAGATAACCCTGATCATCCATGATCCCGTTGCCATGTCGAGGTTAGAGAGGGCAATTGCTCTTGTGTATTTCGAGAAGTGGTCACTACACAAGTCGCTCACAGCAACCCTCCTTTCGACTGTAGGGTTACAGATTCCTGATATACACCTCATTTTGAAGAGCCCTCATGTTTTCCAGGATTGGTGCCACATCTATGTCGGTGATGAGTGGATGAAGGTGTGGGTACACATAGATGGAAGCCCTAAGCACAGACTAAAGTCAATGCCGTTTGGTATCAAGTTTTTCAAAGACAACAAGGTATTGAACAAGAAAAACCTGATCTGTTATATCGCTGCATCGGAGCTTGTAGAAGAGGCGTTTTTTGTTCCACATGCTGGCGATGCCCTGGTCACGGACTCATCTACATTAAAGATTGATTCCATAACCTCTTTCTTGGCCCAATTGGATACCATCAGGTACATGGGCCCAGTATGGTGGCCAGTTGACCGCCAAGATGCGAAGTCGCAATCATCATCACATTCATCTCCGCCCTCCTCCCAGAAAGCCTCAGAACCAACGAAGGCTGGCCATTCACGTTCTTTTTCTGTGCTTTCCGGACTTTCGCAGTCAGATGCAGACCCTGTGCTGGATACCGTGCAACTCGGGGGACTTCTCATCCGGCCTATTCCTCACGGTGGGATCCACCACCTAGAAAGCTTGGTCAGATTCATCATCCCCTTCTACGATTCTCTACATCTCTATGGCAGGCCTAAGAGGTTTAACATCGATCCAATGGATCCCGAGTCGCTCCTCTTTGCACTGCCCAAACTGCCTTCCATCGACTACCTGACGCCAGAGGAATTCGAGCTCTTTCTCTACGAGCCATTCGACCGTCAAAACGCCTGGTCCCAGATCAAGGACTATGTCGCCACCAGCATAAGACACCCCGCACGCACGCACCGGCAGCCCACGTCTATATGCTCGGTGCTCGACCTACAGCACATCTACCCGTCGCCTGCAGGTGCGGCGGCAAAGCCTCCTGCCGTGGAGCCTGCTGCGCATTCAGCGTGAGGCTTGCGTCGCCGCACATTATGTAAGCCGTGCCGACGCGACACAAAATACCTCGACGCCCACCCCTCGGCTGGACATATCACTCCTCAAAGTAACTGTCTCCCTCGCACATAGTCTGTACTCACTATCCTAAGCCACATGAATGCCAAATTCGCCTTCCTACTACTCGCCGCCTCCCTTTGCCGTGCCCGCCCTGCGGACCCCGCAGTGGCCGACTCCTATTTGAGCGAGAGGTTACAGCCCTACATGCCGGATGCACTAGCACTCCAAAACTACGCGACCAGTCACCCGGGCGAGTTCGCTGAAGACGACCGCCCCGACCCGAACGTTGAATACTACGCTAACAGCGCCTCTTGGGTCAAGCTTGACAAGAGTGAGTTTAACTCATATATTGACCGCCTTAAACGGAAGCACCACCTTACAGGCGAGAACCTAGAGCTTGATGATGACAAGCTATTCCTCCGTGTAGAGGATACTAACCTTTTTGATGGCTTGTTCTGAGCATGTCTATTTGCATTACATAATCATTTTATTAAATATCATTAATTACGAATGATAGGTCCAAAAATTTGCCACTTAAATTATTGATACTATGTTTACTTAGATGTGATAAGTAGTATAGTGGGCAGAAGTGAACTCTGGCTGTTTAAGCGACGTCTAGTGGTATTGGGAGAATGCAGGCACCGGTAGTGATCATGAACACCTCGCAGGAGCGAGCAACCGGCCGCGAGGCGCAGGTGTCGAACATCACGGCAGCGAAGGCGGTTGCAGACGTGATTCGGACGTGTTTGGGGCCAAAAGCGATGTTGAAGATGTTGCTGGACCCAATGGGCGGGCTAGTGTTGACCAATGATGGGCATGCGATCCTGCGGGAGATTGACGTTGCGCATCCTGCGGCCAAGTCGATGCTGGAGCTGTCGCGGACGCAGGACGAGGAGGTCGGGGACGGGACGACGACGGTGATCATTCTGGCAGGGGAGATCCTTGCACAATGCGCCCCATACATTTTGGAGAAGAACATCCACCCGGTGATCATCATCCAGGCGTTGAAGCGCGCGCTGGCAGATGCGTTGGAGGTGGTGCGTGACGTCAGCAAGCCAGTGGACGTGGAGAACGAGGAGGCCATGAAGAAGCTGATCCAGGCTGCAATTGGCACAAAATACGTGAACCACTGGTCCGCAAAGATGTGCGATCTCGCATTGACCGCGGTGCGCACGGTGCGCGTGGATCTGGGCAAGGACTTGATGGGCGAGCAGCAATACGAGATTGATACCAAGCGCTACGTTCGTGTCGAGAAGATCCCAGGTGGCGACGTGGTTGACTCCCAGGTACTGAACGGTGTGATGCTGAACAAGGACGTTGTTCATCCGAAAATGTCACGTCGCGTGGAGAAGCCCCGTGTGGTATTATTAGACTGTCCTCTAGAATACAAAAAGGGCGAATCACAGACGAATATTGAGATTACAAAGGAAGAAGACTGGAACAGGATCCTACAGATCGAGGAGGAGCAGATTCAGTGGATGTGTGAACAGATTCTTGCGGTGAAGCCGACTGTTGTCATAACTGAAAAGGGTGTTTCCGACTTGGCCCAGCACTTTTTGTTGAAGGGAGGATGCAGTGTCCTCAGAAGAGTGAAGAAGTCCGATAATAACAGAATCGCTAGAGTTACTGGCGCTACTATTGTGAACCGTGTGGAGGATCTGAAGGAAACCGACGTTGGAACAAAGTGTGGCCTGTTCAAAGTGGAACTAATCGGTGACGAGTATTTTACCTTTCTAGATGAATGCGAGGAGCCAAAGGCTTGTACGATCATGCTAAGAGGTTCTTCGAAGGATATACTAAATGAAGTTGAGCGTAACCTACAGGATGCAATGGCCGTGGCTCGGAATGTGATGCTGGCACCTTCACTGTCCCCTGGCGGTGGTGCAACCGAAATGGCGGTTTCTGTGAAGTTAGCTGAGCGTGCGAAGCAACTGGAAGGTATCCAGCAATGGCCTTACCAGGCTGTGGCGGATGCCATGGAATGTATACCCCGCACTCTAATCCAGAATGCCGGAGGTAACCCCATCAGAGTTCTATCTCAACTAAGAGCACAGCATGCACAAGGAAACCATACCTCTGGTATTGATGGTGATGCCGGAAAGGTTGTTGACATGGTCGAATATGGTATCTGGGAGCCGGAAGTAATTAAACAGCAGAGCATCAAAACCGCTATAGAGAGTGCTTGTCTTCTACTAAGAGTTGATGATATTGTCAGCGGTGTCAGGAAACAAGAACAGTAGATGATTCATTCATCTGGTATAGAAATATGTTTAAGAACCTTTCCTGTATAATAATATGTTCATTCTCTATAAACTAGTGAACTTTTATTCAAGTTAAACCGTTCATGCCTGGTGGTTACAACCTATAACGGCTACCTGCCTTTGGTGAGCTCTGTTTCTAAGCCGAGGATAATGTTCCTTAGCTTTGTGCTAGTCTCACTTTCAAGGTACCCTTCCATGCGCGATCTATGTTTCTTGAGTTCAGAAATGATTGTTTGTTGATCACCACGTCGACCACTATTTAATAGAAGATTGAACAGAGGCTCCCATATATCCTTCCTCCAGTAACGCTTAAGGCTATTTGAAAGCCGGTAATAGCCATCTTTAAACTTCCCTGTCTCGATGTACTTCCCAAATAACATCGCATGAATAATCCCAGCCAATCCATAATAATCAGCCTCATAACTCCACGGCCGCCCTTCCCTCATCTCCGGACAATCTTGCTGATCGGTGGTCCAGTTAGCTGTGAATTTAGTTCCGATTGGAAATAATGTCAGATCAAAGGACCTGCCAAAGTCGATTAAGAATATACCCTTCTTAGACCAACCGTTCTCACCATACGGATTATAATCTCCTAACGAAGTACAAGCCTCAAACCTCAACATACAGTTGTCTGGCTTAATATCCCCATGTATGATTCCGACTTCGTGAATACATTCGATCACTTTCATCAATTCCACCGTAATAAATATACAAAGACATTCATCTAGGCTTGAACCGGAACGATGCTTCTCTAAATTAATTAAATCCAAAACAGTTCCTTGGCTGGCATAATTCAGGACTAGATAGCTCTCGTCTTGGAAACAATGCAGAGCGCTCACATTAATGATAGACCTTAAAATTGCTGTTTGCGCTAATCTTTTCTCTACCTGTTTCAGTATATAAAATTCCCATACGCTAGCTGGTTTCTCAACCTTTAATGCCCTCAGTTGTCCCGTGCTCGATTCAGCCAAGTAAACTGTCGCGTATCCCCCTTCGCCAAGTTCAGCTCTAATACAATACAAATCATTCGTTTTCTTGAAATCTACAATAGGATTTTTATTAACGTTCTTCGTTACCTTATGGATCTTCTTCAATAATGCACTCATTTTTAGAGGTTGTGTGTACTGATAATAATCATCATATGTCTTCAAATCAGGTTGCAGAGATTCTAGCAGCTGCTGTCTTAATGCTTTGCTAAGCGGATTGTTTATTATATTCTCCTGTATGGACGTTTCTTCCTGTGGCTGCGTGAAAAACGGCGAACTCTCAGCAGTATTCATTGAAGGAGCATCGCTTTGTCGCCGCTTCCGAAGCCCATCCTCTTGGCTTGCTATTAGACGGAAGGTAGATTCAGAACGCTCTTGTATAGGTGTCATATAATCTTGTAATTTGCTCTTATACGATGGTGTGATAGTTTCTTTCCCAGACTGACTACTGCGTTGTTGTTCCTCGGTATAAAGCGACTCTTCAACTGGTGCCTGCTTTACCTCAGTCAAGTCATCCATATTTTTCCTAGTGAATTCCTCTGTAAAGTTTTCAAAGACTGCAAAGCGACTTGTTGTATCATCGTTATCAGATAGCGGCTTTGGATCTGTGTAATGCTGATTGAACATAGAATATACTTCCTTCATGGCGTCTCGTGAAAACATTGTTACAGTAGGCGATCTAGGCTTGCCCTCAGAGTAGTTCGTATTATCATCTGCATTGTCATCTTTGAGCGGCAGAATAGATGTAGTCGTTATATTTTTATATTCAGGCGAGTATTGCCGCGTATGTGGGAGGGGGGAAGCAATTTTCGTGGGAGTGTCAGTTTTTTCTTGGAGAACTGCTTTTCGACGTTTGTTCTTGTTTGGAGTTAGTATGCTAGTGCTATGAGTGGGCGCTCTTGGCTGGACTTTCTTGTAGTACACGTTCCTGGCAATGGCCAAGAGCTCTTCGATGCAAAATTCGTGATCTTTATCAGGATACAAGAGGTCGAAGTTGCACTCTATCTTCTCAGATTTCCTTCCTGGTTGTTCTAAGATCTTGTAGACTGGACCGCTCCTTCCTAGAGCATCCGAAAAGATCGGTATTTTCTCTATGTCGGATTTCTCTGCGGAATATTGCGGCTGCTTGTCCGTCCTAGCACCTGCTACAAGCGGAATTGCATGCAGTTTGTTTTCCTTATTCCGCTGGTCCTTACCATCCAGCTGTGCCCACCCTGATAACTTCCAATCATCAGTTTGTGGCCCTTCTGTGTCGTCTTTGAAAACCTGCATTTTGCCCTTCGATCCAGATCCCGGCCGCTCGGTGACCATCCTCTGCTGCTCTATCTCAGCCCTTCCTCGACCCAAGATCAACTCTGACTGCGGTTCTGGAAGACGCTCCATGCGTTGCAGTTCCTCAATGGCGAACCCCCCATCCAGCAGCTTCCGCTCCAATTCGGACAACGTCTTTCGTAGCCTCTGCAATGGTCGAGCATTGCAGTCTATACCTCGTTTCAGCATCGAGACCGCATTGCCGTACTCCTTTCGCTCACACAGTATGCTCGCAAATTCTTCGTAGAATAACGCCAGCTTCGCGCCCACCTGCCGCCGGAGCAGATGAACAAATACGTCCTTCTTCTCCTGTAGACTCGTAACGAAGACCTCCGTGTACCACAGCCATACTTTCAGATACCGTGGATCATTCCGATATATATCCAGCTCCTGGAAGTATTTCAGACAACGCTCCATAACGTCTATTATCCCACTTTGCCGGGTCGTCGCACCCTGCGGGTACGCGTCGTTCAGCCACGACAGGTATTCCAAGTAAAGCTCCAGCGGGTCATCTAATTCCTCCAGCTCATCCATTATACGCCGTTCGTACGACAGGCGTATATCGGCTATATCGCTTACCGACTGCTGCAGAGCTGCTGTTAGGCGTTGGGCAGATCGTCCTTCCCTATGTGGGACGATATTCTCCTTGTGCGCCTCAAGTTCATTGAAGTGCGAAACTTTCATCGAGAACTTGGACCTGCGCTGCTCCCTCGCTTGCAAGTGCTGCTTGTGTATGTCTTCCCGTTGTCAAGTACTTAGTGTTAGTGTTTGTTCACGTTTGCGAAATCGAGGACGCGTTATGGCATCGCACTCGAAGCCTCACCACGTAAGTAGGTACAGGGCCGAAGCCCGGGTTAAGCCGGGAGATACGGAACGGTAGCAATGTAATACTGCAAAGAAAGAGGTATATAGTTTACTGTCTATGTGTATCTACTCTGGGAGAGGGGAACACGGGCTAGGTCAAACTGTCAAAACAAATTGCAGAAGAAGACGAATAGTATTGAAGCAAACAACATACCACATACAAGTGGTGGGCCACGCTTGTCTTCGTAGTCGCCTGCACGCTTGAGGCGAATATCGATAACTCTGCTGCAGTACACATAGGCACTGTAGTAGATAGTACCGATGGCTGTCAAGAAGAAACCAATTGCGCCTATCATGGCAGCCTGGGAGCCATAAGTTAGCAAGGTGGTGGAAATAGCAGAGAAAATGAGCCCAATATCTAGCCACGACAAGAAAGTACGCTCGGTGGCAAAGTAAACTTTTGGTTCGATCCGGACGGGCACGCAGATCGTTTTGCCGGGCGGCGGTTCGATGAATGTGTCAACCGCATCGACCCGGGGCCGATCGTAGTCGGCAAAATTGAGGTAGTCCTCGATAGCGGCATACGCACGGTAGTAAAAGCGGACCAGGGGATTGCGAGTAGAGATGATCTTGCGGCGGATGACAGATTCGTTGCGGGCACGCGCGAACGCAGGCGCCGCAGGCGCAGACTCTGGCGGGGGCTCAATTGAGCCATACCCAACACGCTCCTCGGCATCCATGATGTTGCCCAGTCTGCTGTAACCTGCGTCATCAAGGAGTTCGCCCTGCTCGTCGTCATCATCACAATTGGGCCTGGAAATGTTGATTTGCGTTGGGATCACCGGCTTTCGAATGTCCACATCCATTTGCGGGAGCCAGTAAGGGATAGAATCCACCCTACTAGGCAAGAGAGTGGCCATGCCGTGCAAGAACTTCGAGAACTTTGGCACTGGTTCAACGAGGTGTGAGCCGACGAGCTCGCGGACCCACTCTGGTGGCTCCTGACCAAGCTGAGTCTGCAACTTCACTTCTAACACGGCATACGGGAAGTACTCAACATCGTGTTCAGGTAATTGCTTGAATGGCCAATCGACCCCTATGTCCATTCTCCGCCAGTTTCCATTGGTCCTATCATAGCCATCGAAATCGTCTTCTCTGACCATTGTCAACTCAGTATCCAAAGAGATACGGACCCGCGCATCACCCGGTAATTGGAAGGCCGTCCGATTGTAAAAGGAGCGCATAACGGGACGTAACCGTTTCTTCAAGATAGTATATTGTATTTCTGTAGCAAGCGCTTCAAGGGCATCAATCTCTTGCGGGGTCTTCTTATTTTCCTTCCGCATCTTTGCAAATGCCTGGCTTGCAGTATAAGTACCCTTGATGAAGCCATTGACATACCGCTCTTTTAACGCAAAGCGAGCCTTGACAGACTTCTCACCAGTCCAGCTCTCTCTATGCGTTTTTCTCTCAACAAAGATAGTGTCAGCTGCCATACCGCCATACCACCGTAAGCGATGTGCCTCTGCGCCCTCATCTTTCCGGAGACGCTGATAGTACAAATCAAGGTCCTTATTGTCGAAATAGATTGATGTGATTGCGCTATCCTCCTTTTCGAATTCCTTGTTCGTATTGAAGACCAACACCGGTAGATGTTTCAAAATAATCAACTTAAGTTCGGTGATGTTATCAGGATGAACCCAGTATTTAGTGGTCTGTCTAACGAAGTTCTGTTGCTTCCCACCGGCTGCAGAGTCGCCTCTGGTAGGGTTGCCCCTAGTGCGGACCAAATCGTACATTTGCGATATTTTGACAACTATTTCGTCGTAGTCCTCCTTAAAGAACGGTTTGGAATCCATCCTCACTTGGAAGACCGGCTTGAGCACGAATTTAGTCTTTTTGTCATGCTTCTTGATGATTTTCTGGAAGCCAGTGTAGTTGAGCATCGCGAATTTGGCCAAGTCGTGCACGTCTGCGATAATGTCCGACAATTCCTCTTCAAGCACCTCAAATTCCTCATCAGCAGCAGGGGTCGCCGAATGAATGGAACCAACTGTAGTCCGAACCTTGGCTTCCGCATCCTTCACCCTCCGTAAAACCTGATTGTGTTTTACCTTACAAAACGTATAAACCTTGTCCAACTCGACTTCCAATGATTCCAAGAATTCTGTTTCTAAATCAGAAGACCAGTTACCGCCATTCCGCTCGAGATTTTCCTCGAGCTCATTCTTTAAGTCATCGTAACTGATATAGTAATAACTGTATTCCCGTATCAATGACTTACTGAGATGTTCACCGAACTTCATGGCAGCACAGTAAATCCCCACCCGATAGAGAAGTCAGTGGAAAAGTGAGAAGTATGCTGGATATTTGTGAAATTGCAAAATACGAGTGGCAATTATGTCGTTGACTCCCCTTCACTGTATTTCAACAATCTTAGGCACTAAATGAGGCCCCACGTGTGTCACGTGATCGACTCGCTAGAAGGGTTACGAGCGACTACGAGACCGCAGAAGACACTTGTGAGTAAATTATAGTACAGTATATCCCCGTTTCTATCTACATGTTAGTCGCTAGTCAATTACAAGCATGCTGTTGTGATGGCGTCGATGATAGCAGACACCTGCTCCTCACTGAACCTACTATCACACTCCTCGACAAGGGCGTACAGGTGCACGATATTCAACGGTAGTTGATTAACTAGCTGTAGCTTTTCGGCCTTATAGAGGTCGAACTGGTTCAACGTTTGCATGAGGGTGGTAAACTTTTCATCATTCATCCTGGTGATCCCAGATTTAACCGGCTCCTGTTCTTCCTCGGGGTCGGCGTTTTTGTTGGCACTAAGATAATTCACAACATCCTTTGTGATGGCCTGCAGCTCCGGGTGGTTGTATTGTTTCTTCTTTCTGCGCCGGTCGTCAGCCATTTCGACATCGTCGTCTACCACCCATTGGTGTCTCCTTTGGAGATGCGACATGAACTGCAGCGCCTCATAGTCACTGATAAACGCGTCCCGGACAGCCTCTACCTTCATGCTGTTTCTAACCTCAGTGCTTGTTGTTCAATGGAACAACTGCTACTGACATAAAACTTTTCGAGCGCTTCATCCTTTACCACGTGATTTATTACATGCGTTAGATTACTTTTGTAAGTAACCTCAGCATCATAAGCCTTGTTGGCGCAATCGGTAGCGCGTATGACTCTTAATCATAAGGTTACGGGTTCGAGCCCCGTACAGGGCTTATATTTTTGCACAAAAACTCAACTGTGGTCAGGCTTTTTTTAGGTGCTTCCATATTCATGTATGAATGTCTAAATTGTATTGCGCTATAAATGTCTTAAGTACATTGCGGCTAGGGCAATTACGGACTCTGTCTATCTCAAGTTATTCTTATTTTAAATCATCATTAGCCCAGCAACGATAGGATGCCCCAAGCAGCTGCGTAAGTCAGCGGGATGAAGGGTCTTCTTGCCCCGTTTTCGGAGACGGTAAAAGATACTGCGGATGAGGAATCTGGGGACCCTGTTGAGCTGTAAGTGGGTTCTACCGTCCCGCGGGATGTCAAAACTGGAGTGGTAGATCTGGATGGAGTCAACGAAGTGGTGCTTGACAGTCTTGCCAAATCTTCGTTAGTAAGTAAAGTGGTCGCAGGACTCCCTCCGGAGGAGACGCCAGCAGAGCCGGATCCAGTCGTGCCGGAAGTGGCGCCTCCCGTGGTAGAAGAGCTAGTTCCAGTAGTAGCAGAAGATGTCGACTCCGAGATAGTAGAGGTCGTTTCGGAAGTGGTGCCGCCAGTTGTATTAGGAGAAAAGGCGCTCAGCGACAGATCGGAATCGTCTAACTTCTCTGCCCGCAGTATCTTGTTAAATTCCTCTTGAGCTGTGTCGTACCTATCGTATATCTTTCCGTGTTTAGACTTGATTGATACACTCTCCTTTGACGCATCTTTGTACACATATGCCTTGCCAGACGAGTAGTCGGAGGCAATAATGCGTTTGATGTATGCTGTGAAGGGCACCCTGCTGTAGTCTGTTTCCCCACCTGCCCACTCAACAGTGCCAGGGTGGTTTGTCGGATCGCCGCCCGCCCACACGCCCATGTACAACCTCATTGGCGACTGGGGGTACCCCTCCGAGGTGTCGTTCTTTACACGGCGGATTTGCTTGCCATCGAGGTAGAATACAAGCTCATCCATCTTCCAGTCAATCGTATACGTGTGGAACTCTTCCTGTGGCTCGCTGACATTGTGGAACTCACCCCGCGTGTACGTCGTCACGTTCCCCTTGCAGAAGAAGTTGGTCTGGAACTGCTTCTTGTCGCCGCCAAGCCACTCAAAGTCTATCTCGTCTAGCGCATCGCTCTGCAAGTAAAAGCTGGACACGACGCCCTGGCCGGGTGCTGCCCTAAACACCACCTCCACTTTGCCGTACATGAGATAGAAGTCCGACATAATGGCCGGATTGTCCCAGCGCTTGGCCAACGTGAACGACGCTCCATCAGGCCCGTACTGCACTATCCCGGTATCCGTGTAATTTGAGAACCCCGGCGGCACGTCCTTGAAATCTTCAACGATCGATGCCGCGAGCGCAATGTTGTCTGGGCACTTCTTCTCCTTAAGCGGGTTGCACATTTGAACTGCGGTGGCCGCGCTGCCTGCGCACCACGACATCGCAACTAGAAAACTCAATGGCACAAGCATTCTGCTCACAGCTGTCCTCTGTAAATCCCCACACGCTATGCTGCAACACCTGCTGACTATTTATACCTACTTCTATAATGTCGCTGCATCGGTGATGGGATTCTAACCAGCGTAATGGTGCGGCCATTTCTGGGCCGTTTCCACATATGCACAAGCCACACTGAACTGCAGAGGACAAAAACATGACATCTGGGCCGAAATCTACGTTACACTATTACCGCCTAACCAGCCATATGGGCGGCACACCACCACCTCGACAAACTCCTGCCCAGCCACAAAATCCATCACTGCCGCATTCGAAGCCGTGTAGTCAATAACAGCGGGGCCCAAAGAACACTAACATACGGCTGGGCCCTATATGCCTGTGGCTGCCCCTCGTTCCACGCCGTGCGGGGACCACTAGGCCGCATGCTGGTAGTACTTTATTCCATGGCATGCCGTGTGGACCGATCCGGCAAAGACGGACGGCAACCGGATGCGGAAGTTTCAAACGGCAAAAATGAAACGGACAGGAATTGAACCTGCAACCCTTCGATTGCAATTTCCGGAAAATCCAGGATTTAACTGGAGTCGAAAGCTCTACCATTGAGCCACCGCTTCATCTTAGAGACAAGGGGACACCATCCTATACATGAGTAGCATGCATGATCACGTGGAAGAGAGGTTCTCGGCGCAGTGGCGCGATCACGTGAATGAAGCCACAGCGGGATTTCTCTGACATCGCTTTACTAAAGCAAGATGAGTAACAGTTGATCTTATTTGACAGCGACTGCTAACCAATCTTTCAGTTCTGGAGCGCTCAGTATGGGCTTTCTCAGCGCGCGCAGTCCTCAGAAGGACGTATGGTACACTAGAGTACTCAACGACTTTAAACGGGCCGACGATGGCGAGACGACGAGGTCCGTTGCAGACTCGGATATGGAGGTGGATGGCAAGCGTTACAAGGAGATGACGGAAGTGGAGCGCGCTGTGTGTGACGCTGCGCGCAACTCGTCACAACTCAGCAAAAATCTGTCTATCCGGCACCTGCTGACACTTGCAGTGGGCGGTGCTATCGGAACGGGTCTGTTCGTGAATTCGGGTGCGTCGCTGAATACCGGCGGACCAGGCTCTATTCTTATTGCATGGACTCTAATTTCGACATGTTTGTTTACCATTGTCAATGCGCTTGGCGAGCTGGCCTCTGCGTTTCCAGTGGTAGGCGGCTTCAACGTGTACATCACACGGTTTGTGGAGCCTTCCTTTGGCTTTGCCGTCAACATCAGCTACCTTGCACAGTGGGCGGTGCTGCTGCCGTTGGAGCTGGCAGCTGCGTCCATTACAATCAGATACTGGAACAATAAGATCAACTCGGACGCCTGGGTTGCAATCTTCTACGTCTGTATAGCGCTCGCCAACATGCTCGACGTCAAGTCGTTTGGTGAAACAGAGTTTGTGCTTTCCATGGTGAAGATCCTGGCCATCTTCGGATTTGCCATCCTTGGCACGGTGCTTATCTGTGGCGGGGGGCCCACTGGAGGCTTCATCGGAGCCAAGTACTGGCATGACCCCGGCGCGTTTGTTGGCGACTCCCCCGGCGCGCAGTTCAAGGGGCTGTGCTCTGTCTTCGTGACGGCGGCGTTCAGTTACAGTGGTACCGAGCTCGTTGGGGTGTCGGCTGCCGAGTCGATAAATCCGCGCTACACCATACCCCGCGCGTCTAAAAGATCGTTCTGGCTCATTACGTCGTCGTACCTCCTGGTGCTGACCATTGCAGGCTGCCTCGTCCCCAACAATGACCCCAGACTGCTGAATGGCTCGTCATCGGTCGACGTCGCAGCTTCGCCGCTCGTCATAGCCATCGAAAATGGCGGCATTAAGGGCGTTCCATCGCTGATGAATGCAATCATTCTTATCGCCATCATCTCCGTCGCAAACAGCTCGGTATATGCATGCTCGAGGTGCATGGTGTCGATGGCGCAGGTCGGGAACCTCCCTCGCGTCTTCACCTACATCGACAGGAAGGGGCGCCCGCTCATCGCCATCCTGGCAACCCTAGTGTTCGGCCTGCTGTCCTTCGTCGCCGCCAGCGACAAGCAGGAAGCAATCTTCACCTGGCTGAGCGCCCTTTCAGGCCTCTCCACCCTCTTCTGCTGGTTCGCAATCAATATCTCCCACATCCGCTTCCGCCGCGCCATGCACGTGCAGCAGCGTTCGCTCGACGAGCTCCCCTACCTCTCGCTCACCGGCGTCGTGGGCTCCTGGTACGGCGCCGCCGTGCTCCTGATCGTCCTCGTGGTCTCTTTCTGGACCTCGCTCTTCCCGCCGGGTAGCTCTGGGCCCTCCGCAGAGTCTTTCTTCGAGGGCTACCTGTCCTTCCCCATTTTCCTGGTCTGCTACATCGGCCACAAGCTCTACAAGAGGGACTGGCGTCTCTTCATCCCTGCTGGACAGATCGACGTGGACAGCGGCAGACGCGCGCTCGATATCGACGAGCTGAAGCAGCAGAAGCTCTGCGAGCAAGAGGAAACCGCGAAGAAGCCTTTCTATGTCAGATTTTGGGTCTTCTGGTGCTGAACTCCCCCTCGGCGTATCAGGTACGTGCTCTACTCCGTCATATATAGTACCTCTATAGACTAAACTGTACATATCATTGAGTCATCTTGCTCCCCTGTCCCTGCCGATGCCAGGGCTTCCGGGGATGCACTGGCGCCGACGTCAGGCATGCTCCGGCCATCCAGGCGGCGTAGCTGGCTATCGCCGCGAGGCCCCCGGACCACTTTGGTCTGCTCGAGGCTGCTACTCATCAGGTCTCGTCATCATTTGCCACGATGATATCTGAAAATTTTTCGGCAGTGAGAGCAGAAGTACTAACCAAGGATGAGGTCTTGAGGTCCTAATATCGAAGCCACTTCAACTTGCGTACCAGAGACTAAGGAGAACCAGCTATGTCCACTTCTAATTGTAGATTCTATGAGAACAAGTACCCAGAAGTCGACGATGTCGTCATGGTCAACGTGCAGCAGATCGCGGAGATGGGTGCATATGTGAAATTGTTAGAATACGACAATATCGAAGGCATGGTGCTGTTATCGGAGTTGTCGCGGAGACGTATCCGTTCCATTCAAAAGTTGATCCGTGTCGGCAAGAACGAGGTGGTGGTTGTGCTGCGTGTGGACAAGGAGAAGGGCTATATCGACCTGTCCAAGAGACGGGTGTCGAGCGAGGACATGATCAAGTGTGAAGAGAGGTACCAGAAATCAAAAGCCGTGCATTCGATCCTACGCCAGTGCGCGGAGAAGTTTCAGTTTCCGCTGGAGGACCTTTACAAGACCATTGCATGGCCGTTGAGTCGAAAGTACGGCCACGCCTACGACGCGTTCAAGCTCTCGATTGTCGACGAGACTGTATGGGAGGGCGTCGAGCCGCCCTCTGCGGAGATATTCGAGGAGCTCAAACAGTACATCAGCAGACGTCTGACCCCCCAGGCCATCAAGATCCGCGCGGACGTCGAGGTCTCCTGTTTCAGCTACGAGGGTATCGAGGCCATCAAGGAGGCGCTGAAGGCCGCGGAAGCCACCTCCACAGAGCAGATGCAAGTCAAGGTAAAGCTGGTTGCCGCTCCGTTGTATGTCATCACCACCCAGGCGCTGGACAAGAACCAAGGTATCGAAGCACTAAACCACGCCATCTCCAAGATCGAAGAGTACATTGCCAAGTACCAGGGTGTGTGCAATGTCACCATGCCACCGAAGGCAGTCACTGCTACGGAGGACGCAGAGTTGCAAGCATTGCTGGAGAGCAAGGAGTTGGAGAATAGGTCTGATTCGGAGGAAGAGGATTCTGATTATGAATAATAGCACCAAGTCGACTACTGCACGCTGCTTCAGCGAATGATAGCGCTGATCCCATTGTATATTGAACCTACTCATGTATTGTATATAATTAGCGTGCAGCGCTGTAACCTATGACCGGGTAACGCGGCGTGCTGTAAAGGAGTTTGTCACGTGACAGGCTCAACATAAGCTCAGAGAGGGGTAGTATAATACATGTCCGCGCAACTATTAAAGAACGAGGCTTCTCCTAGGTGTAGCAAGTTTTCAGTACTCAGTGTGCTATCCAGGGGTTTCTTAAGCGTACAGCTTGCTACTGTTCAGCTATCGAAGCACAGAAAGGAGTAGTATACACCCAACGACAGATTCGATGTCTACCAGGCCAGCCACACATGCAGGGTCGTGGTACCTGTCCAATCCCACCAGGTTGTCGCAGCAGCTATCAGAGTTCCTCAATGCAGCCGCAGTTGAGCATGGAGGAGTCCAGCGCGGGACGCGGGCCATTATCTCCCCGCATGCAGGCTACAGCTACTGCGGGGAGACAATGGCCAAGTGTTACGCGAAGTTAGACCTGAACAAGGGAACGAAGCGCATATTCATCCTTGGCCCCAGTCACCACTTCCACTTCCGAAACATTGCGCTGGTGTCTCGGTACTCTGCTATAGAGACACCGCTTGGGCACCTGCAGGTGGACGAGGAGACGGTGGCAGAGCTGCTGGGGCACGCGCGGGTGTTCCGGCCTCTCGATTATGATGACGATCAGAAGGAACACTCACTAGAGATGCAGTACCCGATGTTGCATGAAACGCTCTTACAGCGCGGGGTGCGGCCCACTGACGTGAAAGTTGTGCCGATATTGATCTCGTACAACTCCACGGAAGCGGACTACGCAATCGGAAAGGTTTTGATCGAATATCTGCAGCGCGATGATACCGCTGTAATCGTAAGCTCTGATTTCTGCCACTGGGGGCGCCGCTTCGGTTACACAGGGTACGTCAGCTCGATCGAAGATATACAGGACGCCGTTGCCGACGGCACCGAAATTGAGACCTTAACCACAAGGAGTAAAATGGACCACCACAGTATACAAATCTACAAGAGCATTGAACTTTTGGATCGGTACGCAATGGACATTTTAGGTCAGATGGCTGACTCTAAAGATAAGTACCAGATTTGGAAAGATTATCTCGAGGTAACTGGTAATACTATTTGCGGGGAAAAACCAATTGGTGTGCTCCTCTGTGCGTTAAGTTACGTGGATACCCCACTATCCTTTCATTGGTGCGGTTATTCTCAAAGTAGCCAAGTGAAGTCTCTGGAAGATAGTAGTGTTTCTTATGCTGCAGGCTACTGCGTCTTCTAGCCCGCCACATGGGAGGAGGGGGTGATCACCTTATAAGGTCACGTGCTATTGCCGTAGTCCTGACGTTTAACCACAGTATGAGTTATTAGCAGTAATTATGGTGCGTGGTTTTGGTAGTATATTTAAGCCAATGTTGTGTAGTCTTATGAACACATTCGGGTTGCTTCTCTAACTACCTGTGGCGTGTACAAAGTCTACATTTATCAACATGCTTCCCCCACATGGCGGAATTCTGCAAGATTTGGTGGCTCGCGACGCTGGAAAGAAAGATAAATTATTGCATGAAGCCCAAGAGCTGCCAAAGTGGAATCTCACCGCTAGACAGTTGTGTGATATTGAGCTTATTTTGAATGGAGGATTTTCTCCTTTAACGGGCTTTCTGGGTAAGGATGATTACGAATCTGTTGTTCATAATTCCCGTCTCACTTCTGGACTACTTTGGACCATTCCGATCACCTTAGATGTTAATGAATCATTTGCCCAAAGTATCAAACCAGGTGATAGGATAGCATTGCTACAAGATGACGACATATTTGTTGCAATCCTCACGGTCGCGGACATCTATACCCCAGATAAAAAGGTCGAAGCAGATAAAGTGTTTAGAGGTGATGAGGAGCATCCGGCCGTAGCCTACTTGAGGAAAACCGCAGGCGACGTTTACCTCGGCGGAGAACTTGAAGCTATCCAGCTCCCAGTTCATTACGATTACCTTAGCCTCCGGAAGACGCCAACTGCTCTGAGGGCAGACTTCACAACTCAAAAGTGGGACCGCGTCGTTGCTTTCCAAACACGTAACCCAATGCACAGGGCTCATAGGGAGTTGACAATCAGAGCTGCGAAGGAGCATAATGCAAAAATCCTATTACATCCTGTTGTGGGTCTTACCAAGCCCGGAGATATCGACTATCATACCCGGATCAAGGTATACAAGGAGATTGTCAAACGATATCCAGAGGGTGTAGCCCAATTAGCATTGCTTCCACTGGCTATGAGGATGGCAGGTGACAGAGAGGCAGTGTGGCACGCCATTATTAGGAAAAACTACGGAGCTACTCACTTCATTGTAGGCAGGGATCATGCCGGTCCGGGGAAGAATTCCAAAGGCCAGGACTTTTATGGCCCATATGACGCGCAACTTCTGGTGGAGTCTTATAAAGATGAGCTGGGCATAGAGGTTGTACCTTTTAAGTTGATAACCTACTTGCCTGATAAAGATACCTATCTTCCTGTAGACGAGATTGATGGCTCTGTAAAGACACTGACAATCAGTGGTACAGAATTGCGTAAGCGGTTGAGAGAAGGCACAGATATTCCAGACTGGTTCACTTATCCTGAGATAGTTGATATCCTGAGACAATACAATCCACCCAGATATCGCCAAGGTTTTGTCATTGTAGTAAACCATGACAAACCCAAGCACATTGCAAATGCTTTACTTTCCACCTTCCTCCAAGTTGGCGGCGGCAGACAATATAAGATTTTTGATCACCAAAGCCAGCCGCAGTTATTAGAGTTGATACCTGATTTTGTCAAGAGTGGGACTGGGTTGATAGTTACAAGCCCGCTCCCCTCATCTTTGGATGCTCACAATATTTATGAATTAAATGCACGTTCCGGTGCAAATATCAAGATATCTTCTACCGAACCAGTTACTGAAGTAGTTCAAAAAACTGTCTTCTTCCTAGAAGACAACAAATTCTTCCAATTCTAGTCAGATGGCTTTCGCGATCAAAGCGTGGAGCAATTGTGTTGTACAGTGATATTTGATATATAATTACATGAATATAAGAAATTTATGTCCAGCTATGCCGCATTCCAACAACCGCCGTTTTGCAGCACAACACTTGGTCTAACATTCATGGGATGATTTTAGTAGTCACTTAAATTAAAAGTTGAGGCCTTTAGTGACTAGATAGGTCCAACTCCTTGATATAATCGATAAACCGAGTAGCTCTGGTCTCCGAGTCGCTGAATTTCTTGTCAACCTTCAGGGACAAGTCGAGAGCATACTCCTGGGCTGATTCTTCGCTAGAGATTGGCTCCGACTTAGATCCAATACTGCTGCCAGATAGAATGTCGAAAATGTCTTCTTTCTGCTTCGAGGAGGATGGGACTGAAGTCAACGGAAGCAAGTGGTAAGAAACTTCAAACCGCGGCTCCCTTGGTCTGACGGAGAGCAATTCCTCAAACAATGGGTCAAAGTGGTCAGAATAAGGATTCTCCAACGCCTCGCCGTGGGCAGTATATGTAGCCTCCCGAATGTACTGTTTTAGAGCGTTAGAAAAGCGCTCATAGGACACGTTCTCAGGCACCTTCAAAATGAGGCGCTCCTCTAGCGTTACAAAGGCAGGTGGAGCAGGTTTTGACTCTGCTTTCTTTCCCGCTGCCCCGTTTGGTGGCTGAGCAGGCCTTAGCTCGATGTTACTCAAATCTAGGTGTTCAAACTTCTTGATGTATTCGGAAACCTTCACAACGCTTTTTGTTGAAATCTTTCCCAAGTAACCAAGCACATCGCCCTTTAGTATCCGGCCATTTGGACCCGAAGCCTTAATGTTGGCAATCGCCTCTTCGACGGAGATACCATTGGTGTGTAACAACGTTATGACCGAAGGTAGCAACGTTTGGTTTTTGTCTGCTTGCTGCAGGATCCCATCGGAAACTATCTTCGGAGAAGCTTTGCTAGACTGGGGCTGTGGCTCCTCGCTTGCCTTAGGAGAGGGTTTGGCCTCGGCCTTCTTGGGCGCTTCGCTGACAGCCACCTTCGGAATCTCCAACGCAGACAAATCATCTTCGACCTCCGCAAGAAAAGCCACAACTTCACCCACATCCACATCTTTCGAGCCGTCACCCTTGACTATGGCAGCAAGTTTACCATCGTCTTGCGCCTCCACATCAATCTGCGCCTTGTCAGTTTCAACTTCCAGGATGACGTCGCCAGCCTGGAAAGGCTCGCCTACCTTAAACTTCCATGCTACAATACCACCCTTCTCCATAGTAGGCGACATGGCTGGCATATTGAACGGGGTGATAGCCTTAGGAACCATAGATGCATGGAATGGGCGGCGGAACGAAATCCTAGCTGACTGCTTGTATAACTGGGACCGGAACATCTTCGAAATATGTGAGCTCTAAGCGATGCAGCTGCAAAATGGTAAGAATACCGAGCTTTCAGTGAGACAGGCCTGCTAAGGACAGTTGCGGCTTCTTGACGCTAGTTGGTGAAAGTGCCTCCTGTTTTCAAGTGGAAAAACATTTTCAACAACTGTTTCGCCGGATAAATTCAACGGAGAAATACTAAATTCAAAGTGACGGTTCGGGGTGTCAGATTTATGAAGGCGTAGTGCTTCACAAAGCGAAAGATCTATTAGTATCGTAGACTGCATCATACTACTCGCACTAGATCTAACGTTATTTACTCGACTATAAGACCAAGCAGCGGAATAACTATTTCGCCGGAAAATTTAGACGTCGCATTGTAGAACAACTAAAGAGTATCTTCTAGCCGACTTAGCGCACCGATTCTACCAAGATAGGTATTCCACTTGTCATTGTCTGTGTCGCTCACTATCTGGCAGTCCCTGTCCCACTTAAAGACAGAACCAAGCCAGTCCGCAAATGAGGCGTGAATCTTCTGCTTGTACTGAAGATCTGACCATAATGCCTTGTAGCAGCCACCAAGGGCACAGGAGTTCGAAGTTTCAAGCCTATAGTTGCCATCTTTTGCGCCGAGAACATCTGCCATAGTGCGGACAATGGCATCATTCTTCGACGCACCGCCTACAAAGAACACCCGATTGGGCCGTCTGGTAAACTCTGCGATGTCGCGCTGCTGCCCGTCGAAGGCAGCGTACTGGCCAGTAGGGCGCATTTCCGGCAGAGTCGATAGAAGTGGGGCAACGCGGACCCTGCAGCTCAGTGCCTGCGATTCTACTATATTCTTTGCATCGTGAGCGCGCGAGGCAAAGCTCTCTACCTCCTGAAGGCCCTCGGAGGTAATACGGACCCGTTTTATTGACGGGTGGTCCACAGAAGGCACAATTTCGGGCAATGGAAAGTATACTGCGAGCTCTGCAAACGTATCTACGCTGTCGTCTTCGAGCGCCCTATTAAATGCAGCCCAGCTGCCCGACTCATCTCCGAGGGTGTCCTTGATGCGCTCGCGCGCGAGGGCCCCATTGCAGTAACATATCATGCCCATATAATGGCCCGGGATGGTAGGGTGGATAAACATATGGTAGTTTGGGGCAGGGCTATACTTTTCTGTCACAGCCAGAACAGTTGTGCTCGTGCCCAAGGAAACGAGCAGATCATTCTTCTGCAGTGGAAGTGAGCATATAGTTGCTAGGTTATCCCCCGTCACCGGGTAGATCGTGCACTTGGCGTTGACCGCATACTTCTCCACGAAATACTGTGCAACGCTCCCCAATGGGCGTACTTTGTCGCAAGGCACCGGGTTGCCGCACAGCTTGTCAAACAACGTATCATCCACCAACTGCAGCAGCTGCTTGTCGTACTGGTGCTGAGCTATATCATAAAGGTTCATTCCACATGCATCGGCTTCCTCTGGTGGCACCAGCTGCCCAACCAGAACACTAGCAAGGAATGAAGACGCAAGCGAAATCGCAGCTGTAGCGTCGAATGTGGCCCTTTCAGTATCCCGAATTTTCTTGATTTGTAGCCCGGTGAATCGGTAGTGCGCCTTGGACCCGGTCAGCTGCGCCAATTCTTGTGGGCCGCCGCAGTGAGCCTCAAACTGTTGGCGCTGCATCTCTGTGCTATGGTCCTGCCAGTTCGGCGCATTGGCTCGGCTTAGACACGGTCCCAGTTGTTCTTGAAGACTTCTCCTACCATCCAGATCCCGTAGCCTGCTTTTCGCAGCGTCTTTCCAGTATACAGAAGCGTGCTGCTGACAAGATCCCGAGATGGCTGCAACTGCCCCCAGGTCCACGTCCCGAGCGAGTCTCTCGAAGCAGAGGTCCACAGCTTCGAGCCACATCTCTACAGGTGATTCAACCACATTGCCCTCGCGTGCGTAGACGCCCTTCACTGTCTTGTAGTGTGCCAGATCGCTGTCGAAGTCTACCACTACCGTGCATTGGATCGCTAGGTCCTTGTCAATGGCAAGACATTTCAGCTGTTGTGTGGACAGATCAAAGCCCAAGTAGAGACTGCCATCCGCCATCTTTCTGCAATGGTCACTTAGAGTCATCAGGGGCAAGTAAAAGTTGGTGATACCCTGGCATCTCCTTAATTTTATATTGAGTGAATTACATAGTGCATTATAAATCTTTGGTAGTCGCAGCGGCACTGCCTACCCACTCCAGCTTCTGCTGCCGGTACTTACCATACGCAGGTAGCACCAACAGTAGTGTGAGGGCGTACGTCGCGGCAAAGCTGTATAGCGTTAGCGACAGTGAACCAGCATAGAAGCCTAGCAAGCAGCTGATGAACGTTCCGGAGCCAAGTATTATATCTGTTAACTTTGCCACCCGCCGCTGCGATGGATAGTCTATTGGAAACACCAGTTTATGGCTGAGGTCGTTGAAGATCTCCATGTTGCAGCGTTGTCTCTGGTAAGCGTATTTGCAATCTTTGTACGTGGTAAAAGTCCAAGTGGACTAACTAGTCCCGCGGAACCTTTGTAAGAGCTTGCGTACAAAATTGTGACAGGAAGTCCTTTGTAGTTCCATCCTGAGGAGCAACTAGCTTGGCACTCATGATGCCAAATCTCTTTAGCTGGACCTTCCAGTTGCTGTTCATCAACTCTTGCTCATGGAGGAGGACCTTCCACTGGTGAGCCGGAATTTCGTAAGACACTTGGCCGTTGCCGACGGGGAGCTTGCGGAGGAACTGCAGGGTGTGTACAAACCCGTTATAGCAGTTCGAGAGCTGGTTGATGAGCCGAGTTTCCTTGGCGGCATGCAGCTGGGCCTGCATCTTGTCCTTGATGCGGCTGAGGCCCTGTAGCATAGATCTGTCGATCACACTGCGGCAGTCTACGCACTGGGAGTCTGCGAGGCGATCATGCAGCTGCTTCTTCGCGGCCTCGAGCCATTCCACGAGCTGGTCGCGGTCAGTCTGTGACACGGCGTCCACCTGTTCGGGCATCGGCAGCGACTCGAGGTAAAAGCAGAGGAAAGACATCGTCCAGATAAGCATGATAGAGTCTACAGCGTGCTGGACGATTAAGTGGTGCAACTGCGCCTTCTCGGGGCTTTTCATGCCGGACATGCTGTGGTACTCCTGTCGTAGGTGCTAGGATGGGGTACGGGACAGAAATCAGTACAACGATTTCGCTACATGTAACCGGTCTGGCTATAGTAATCTACACAAGGAAATAGATGCTCGTGATGAGCTGACCGAAGGCGCCGTTCGAGAGGCGATGAAGAGAGCAGTCGGCATGACTGGCACGTTATTTCCAAGTACTATTGCTTTTATTACTGCAAGTGTTATCCTAAGTAGCTTCCCTTCACGAAGCAGTGAAGTTAGGAACTGTATCTGGAAGTGTCTATGTGCGCAGCGCTTCCAGGATACGCACTAAAGCAGCAATCAGAGCTGAGATTATGCGGCGCTTGTCTAGAGCTGTTTCGTCGGTTAATTAACATTTTCAGATGTCAAAATGTAAAGTACCTTGAGCACCATTGTCAGATATATGGAATTGAGTAAATAGCGGCATACGACTGAAGTGAGATAGCGGAGCTGGTCCGATAATAATCTACAAAATATAATCAAAATTGGTTATAGAATGTACTAATAGTGACGCCCTTCGATAACACCAAACTTATAGCAAGAGATATGGGACAACGAGCAGGACTAGTTTGGAAAGGGACCCAAATTGTTCACCAGCTGCCTCGCCCCGGAAAATGCTTATTGAGGCTGTTGCTTTAATAGAAGTTGATGGAGAGAGCCAATCCATAGATGTACTTGCGTTGGGTGTCGACAAACCACCGGGAACCTCGGTGGCACGCAACGAAGAAAAGACGACTGTGCCTTGGGAAGTTGGTGAATGGGCAGAGCTCAATCCGCTCGAATGTTTAGGGGCGATAGTTCTGGGTCCTGGGGTAGTAGCCATATATTCCGTCGCTTGACTGCTGATATTCGGAATAGAGCTTTGAGAGCTGCTGCCTAGAGGACATGGGACAATATTCGTGCTACCCTGGGGGGTTATGCTTGAAGTGTCTGGTTGGGCCGATGAGCTGCGGTCAACAGAGCTCTGAGGCTGTTGTGTGGGTTTAGGCAATGAAGCGATCGCTGCAGAGCTCGCGGATTCTGAAGTAGTTGGGCCATCGCCAGTGTGTTGCTCATGGGGCGTGGTAAATGTGGTAGTACTACCGCAACTACCTTCTCTGGATTCTAGTGATGGGCTAATATCCTGTGATATCGAAGTCGATGGTATAGGTGTTGCGCTAGAAGTGCTGAACCCCGCTTCCTCCGGGTACCTAATAGCACTAGATGCCGTAGGCGAAGAGATAATTTTGGCGCTAGTACAACTGGAAATCGAAGGTAAGGCGTGGCTAATGCCACTTGGTTGCGAAGGAACTAAACTCTCAGCCGGTGTGGTGGGGAGTGTTGATGGGATCGTGGAACTCGCGCTAACAAATTCCTGTGACGACATGCTAGTCGGAGTTGAGGAGACTGGGCTGCAGTCAGGATTGCATGACTGTACCGTTCGAGTTAGAGTTGAATTCCTCAATACGCTGGAGGTGACGACAGAAGTTTGCATTGACGTAACTTGATTGCTTGAGATAGAAAATGGCGGCACAGTCAAGCTGAAAGAATTAGTGCCGGAGTCCATAGTTTTAACAGTCGCGCTGGAGCTGTTTTTGGTGCTGATAGTCCCATTTTCTGAGGCACTGATAAACCTGGCAGATGTAGAAGGCTGTGAAGAGCAGCCTCCATCACAACTCGTAGTCAAAACCGTAACTGTGCTAGGCGAATGCGTGGACAGTGACTGAGTATTCGTGGAGCGCGGGTCAATTGTTGATATTCTTTGTGTGGTCAAAGTAGGATGTGGTTGCGTATTTGAAATAGCGTAAGTTGGCGGCTCACTGCCGCCAGTTGAAGTCACCGGTACCGAAGTGTTTGTAACTGCGGTAGCAGACGTGCTCTTATTATCAGACTGGGAGCTGCTTGAAGGGCATGCTATGCTCGAAGGCCGGGCAGCCGATGAAATGGAAGTCTTCATACTGCTATAGTCGCTGCTGGCCAAACCGGACGGACTCGAAGGCTGGGCATTCGATGTACTGGAAGTCTTCATACTACCCAACTCGCTGCTGGGAGAAACCGCGGGACTAAAAGGCTTGGTGACCGCAGTACCGTACGTGGTCTTGGTGCTCGACTTGGTAGAGCTAGAAAAGGCCGTCATTGAAGTCTGAGTATTAGATATAGTTGAAGCACTCTTGACGGTTGATCTAGTACTGCTAGACATACCACTCGCATATGAAGGATAACTGCCGGTCTGTTTCGTCGCAATATTCGACGATTTTGACGTCTGTACCCGGCTAGAAACGGTAGGTGTTTCTCCGGAACAGACAGTGCATTCTGTCTTGGTCAATGTTACATATGAGGGCTTGTGACTGCTAGAGGGACTGGAAGTCTTCGATGTGGAGCACTGTGTGCAGATAGTTTTGGTCACTATTGTATGAGGGGCAACGGGGGGTTCGCTAGCAGTACCAGTGAACATTCCCTCAGTTATCACAACTACAGGAGTATGTTGGGTGGTCGTCGTGTAAGTTGTGCCCGCATTGGTATCTGTACAGGTATAATCGAAGTGAATCGTATTGCTGATGGTGACAGTTTCTGCATCTAAGGCTTGTAAAACGTTTGCCCAAACACGGTATCCAGGTTCTAGTGGGCCATGAGATATTTTAACCATATCCCCAGAGCATTCAATTGGTTCTTCTAGAGTTCCATAATCAAGTGGTAGCAGCCAATCATTGAATTTTTTGGATTTGAACACCTGCAGTTTACTACAATCAATAGGGTGCGACTTATCGTATTCAATTCTGTGGTTGGCACCCAAAACATATCCGGTTGGGCAATTGAAACCTAGATAATACAATTCCAAGGAGTTGTACGTACTAGTTTTCCCGGAATAGTAGAAACCATCTGTATGCGGGACACTAGCAGCCTCAAAGTTCCCTTTTAATTCACCATTGAAGCTCAATTCATTAAAGCCTACATGAAATCTTGCAGCATTCTTGTATTCGTGAGCAAAGATAGAACCACCATCACTGAAAACAAGTGTCAGGGAAATAGTACCGTCAATCTTTTTATAGCCTGACATGTCCCCAAGAGCTTCACATTTTAACACAGTATCTTCGTGGATATATGCAGCCTGCTGCAAAGCATAGCATTTGAAGATATCCTTGCCGTCAAGCCCAACATTGAATTGATTTTGCTTATTGTCGAATTTAATTTTGTAAACGCTTGGCATCGTAACAATGAAATAATCTGAGGTCTTTATTTTGCTTGCGTCCTTAATATGATAATCAAATTTGGCAGCCCATCCCTGATGCGGATATCTCTGGGAACCTGCCACCGCTTCGATATTGAGTCCAGAGAAGGCTATGTCTGAAATGGTGTCTGCTGCGATACAGCAAGACAGCATGATGAGAAGTAAAGCAATATACTTCATACTGTGAGATTTATGATCTGTAATTGTGCTCGGGGGAAGGAATGTTACCGTTCAGAACTTGCGGACCTACCTTTTTATAAGAGCAGTCTGATGGCATATGGCGCACATATGTAATTACTTCTGTCCTTACTGGTTTCAACCTCGAACAGAACGATGTAGCTTGTGCTGCTAATAGTATCGGATCGCAGTTTCACTAAATTTAAAACCAGTGCTGCAGATAGCTTTGGATCCTTTGCCTCAGTAACTGACGCATGTTCACTAGTTGCATTACCTGCTTAAGAAGTAATGTAATATCATATATTTCCTAATTAGTGCAGTAATTGAAATATATCAAACCAGAAAAAAACGTGCCGATCGACATCTTCGATTAGATAAGCATAGAGTTCAGGTATGGATTGTGGACAGGAAAGCTCGGATTTGACGTGGCAAGCCGTACAGACAGTGAACTTTCCTTCGGTAGAACTTTAAACACTTCGGTTACGTCAGCTTGCCTCATCTTCCGTATCGCTAGATGTAAAGGGAAAGTTAGATGTATCACATGTTCGGTTTATTTGCGCTACGAAAGTTGAAACCCGTAGTAGCGCTAACTCTAATGTCATATATCGAAACAAATGGAGCTCTTTAGCGAGCAGTTTTATTGCCGCAGAGTATGAGCTATACAAGTATTAATTTTATTACGTAATAAATATCAGCGACAGCGCGCTGGCATGAGTTGTAGATGGATCATCTCCGTATACTACCAACCCTGTATCTCTTCAAAGAAGTCAACAGTCCTACTTGACTTGGTTCCAACCGTTCTAGCAACCTCTGCCCTGATAGTGTCACACATTGCAGGGTGTGCGCAAGTCATTATAGCGGTGGAGCCTTGTGAAGCTTCATCCATGTCCGCCTGTACAAGACCGACAAGGTCCGGTCTCCCTTCTCTGAATTCCACGTGAGGTAGAGCTTCCTGGATTAGCTTAATCGCTTCAAATGACGCGACCCTCACCTGTCCTGCAGATGCAGCTTTTTCCTCCGAGGTGGAAGAAGCATCCTCAGGTATATGTTTGTAGCCAATCTTAGCTTCAGAGTACTTCGTCACATATACCACAGCCGCTACATTGGAGAAAGCAGCTAACTCTTTTAGTTCCTCATAAAACCAGTCCAGCGAGTGCCAGTTTCTGATGACCCAGTATAGTTTAATGAACTGGGATTTTTCGTTAGCATTTGTTGCTAAATGCTTACAATAAGCGAAAGGACCGGGAATCCCGTTACCACCTGTGTAAAGGAGTACATTATCATAGGCCTCCAACCGATTATAATTTCCGTAGGGGCCTTCGACACTAACCTTTATCACAGTTTCCTGATTTTCACAATTCAATAAACGGTTGTATAAGATTTTAGTTGCGCCTCCCTTAACCTTGATATAAAAATGTAGATAGCCATCTTTATCCTTGACAAACGTAAAAGGGTGTGATTGCCAAAACAGCGCAGGAGTCAAGAAGTACACATATCCGTATGCACCTGGGAAAGTTGGCCACCATGAATTTTTGTCAACCACTAAGCTCAGCGTTTCATCGGATACAATCTTTATCGTGGCACTGCGGACGCCGAAAGAAGCTAACCTGATTAGTCTGATAACTCTATCGATTGCCCACAAGCCTACAGTGGCTTTGCAAAACACAAGGAAGTGAGAGGACGCGATATGGTGCCATAGAGAACCAAGGAAAGCCGCTGCCAAAGCAATATGGAATATCAAGAAGATTTCATAGACACGACGACGGAACCAACTTGTAGTTTGAATGAAGAATAGCACCATCAAAACAGCTAGTGTAATTCCTAACTTATAGAAAAGTTCTTCTTTAACGAATGGCAATATTCCTTCACGTCTAAAATATTCATACATTCCGACAAAATGGGCCAATGCTAAGAATATCAGTATGTGTCCCATGGTCTTATGGAAAGCAAAGAAGGTGGACTGCTTCCATCCAGTTAGCCACAAGAGCACATTGTTGCGAGTACCAAACAAGAAGGTAAATGGAACAAGATAAATAAGGATCGTGGAAGTCCGGTGGCCAACTGCCGATAACATTTCACCAGTTCTGTTAGTGTAGGCCACATTGCCAGGTACGGATCTATACCCGAGAGCTGCACCTAGAACAACCAAAGTAAAGAAGCCTGCCAGAATCAACGACTCCAATCTCGTCGGAATTATCTCTCCCCATGCATTGTGTTCTGAATGGCGCATACCAAATAAAGCTGGAATTGTGAGTGTCTGCCTGCACTTTCTAACGAGCGCATTGTTTGTTGTCTTCTTCAGCGATACAATCTGCCTGGGAACGAATTTATTGAGCAAGTTGTAAATTGTTCCAAGTCCCACGATCGATATCCAGTATACCAACACTGCAGTACCAGCCCATACGCTGGCGGTGTCATTGTGCACCTTAGCATCATATGATTTGTACGCAATTTGGAATAGGGATGTAGAATAACTACTAGCCCCCGCATATTGATATTTCGGTAGTGGTTGCTGACATGTTTGCTGGATTGTGGCAGAAAGCTCCTGCATATTTCCCTGTGGAAGCCGTTTGATCTCTACAGTAGCACAGTTCAGAAAGTCTGCCATGTAAGAGCTATTTTTGCAGACTGCAGAAAAATCTGCAGATAGACGAGACTGTTGCTCGTATTTACCACCGACTGCCCTCTTACACGCTACCATTGTCTTCATGGTGTCTGTCTGTCCATTGTTCGGATACAAAGCAGCTGTGGCCTCCGAGGCCAGTAGGATCGCGCCAATCCCCTTAGAAATACGCATCGTTGAGTGTTCGCTCTCTGGCAGTTATACTCATAAGATTCCCTAATACATCGTCGACACTACACATATATATATACTAATGCATTGTTACATCAGGTACAAAGTACGCTACTTTGAAGAGCGTGTGCTGCGCCAACTTTACCAGCGTTGAAATGACATAAGGATTGATAATGCAGGATAAGGTGGTAGGATGGTGGCGATGTCCGCGGGCCGCCAGTTCAGGGCGGGTTTTGCCCCGCATATGTCGGCTTTCTACCTAAGGGGAGACCGATGGTGTTTTTGTAAGACTGACTAAGAAGGTTGATGAAGGTGTCAGGCTTCAAAATGTTCACCGGTAGGGATTCGAGAAGGGCATATTTTACCATATGTGTGGCGCCCTCTACATTCTCTCACTTATCGCTCGTTTAACGTAGATCTGCTTGCGATTACTCATATCTCAGCCGCCAATTCCTCAGCCGCCACTTCCACAGCCGCTAATTCCGCAGCCGCTAATTCCGCAACCCAGGGCTCAACATTTTAAGCCACGACGAAGTGTCTCTCATGATTTATAAGTAGTATAAGGTTTATAAGTAGTAGTCGACTAAGAGATAAGCTATAAAAGAAGTAGGAATTTGTTACTCGCACAGAATACACGTACAACCGACTAGCTCAACTACAAAATACTTAGGATTGCTGCTTGTATCCCTTTGCAACAGCCTCCTCATATGTTGGGTAGTCCGTGTAACCTAGAGCGGTACTGGCGTAGAAGTACTGTCTACGGTAGCTGTTCAAAGGTTGGCCCTTCTCCAAACGGTCTGGAAGGTCTGGGTTGGCGATGAAGTATCTACCATAGACGATGACAGTTCTGCCCAACTCGGCATCGTGAGCAGCAGTGTCAGGGTAATGCGCGTAACCACCGGCTCTGAGGATGACACCCTTCCAGATACTGTACACAAAGTCGTTGGTACCACCGTTGTAGACAGCCTGGCCCTCCTCGACACTTGGGTCCGTCACACGTGGCTCGACAACGTGAATGTAAGCCAATCTCTTACCATCAATGGCGCGCTGTTCTAGCTGGCCAATAATGTAAGCGTATTGAGCAATGACAGTTGGGTCGACAGTACCGGTCATGCGGCCGAACTCACCGTATGGGGAAAATCTGACACCGACTTTGTCGTGACCGACAGCCTCCACAACAGCGTCAACAACCTCCAAGGTGAATCTGGCACGGTTCTCAATGGATCCACCGTACTCGTCGGTACGCTTGTTAGAAGCTGGGTCCAAGAACTGGTTCAATAGGTAACCGTTGGCAGAGTGCACCTCGACACCGTCCGCGCCAGCAGCAATAGCACGCTTGGCGGCAGAGACGTATGACTGAATGTACTGCTTGATCTGCTCCTTGGTGATGGCACGGGACTCCTTGCCGAACTGCTTGGCTTGGTCACGTAGCTCGTCGGTTGGGTACCAGTCGTCGGTTGGGGCGTCGTTTCTCGAGCCGTTCTTGGCAATGACCTCAGGCACACTGTGCGAGCCCAGCACCCACAGCTGCGCCCACACGAACGACTTGTTGTCGTGGATCGCCTTGTAGATCTTTGCCCACTCCTTGGCCTGAGCGTCGCTCCATAGACCGGGAATGTCATTGTAACCCGCAGCGTACTCAGCTGGGAAGGTACCCTCGGTGATGATCATGGTACCTGGTCTCTTCGAACGCTGCGAGTAGTATTCACGCATGACATCCGTTGGAATGTGCTCTGGGTTGGTGGCACGGAAACGGGTTAGGGGGGCCATGGCGATCCGTTGCTGGACCGTCGTGTTCCCGACCTTTAGCGGCTTGAATAACGCGGTGTCGCGGAGCTCCTTAGTGGGTAGGTTGGCGAAGGACATTTTAGCTTGCTACTTGGTGTCAGTTACTGATAGTCATGCCAATTGCTATCAATTACTACCTTTTTATATCTATTCTACAATTTCTGGATACTGATTGCTATTACTCAGCATCGAAGCCTGGTTGGTGTAAACGGATGATTATGTTCAAGTGGTGCCACAGCTGTGGGGGGTGTGGCCATTAGTAAGCAAAATCCAAGGTCTAGATGAAAAAAGAAAGCCCTGTACGGGGCTCGAACCCGTAACCTTATGATTAAGAGTCATACGCGCTACCGATTGCGCCAACAAGGCCTTTCTTGAATGGGTCCGCCGCTCTGTGCATGAACTGCAAACTATAGTAACACGTGCTACCGTCGCACCCAAGTAGCATGGCGCGGACGGCCCCGCAACCTACGACGTCGCACTTCCTGACTGCAGACATGACTACGATAAGTTAGAGACTATTATCACGGCCAAGGCATGCTACAAGGGGCTCGCCGTGGTGTTGGACGAGGGCAGCAGCTCCTTGCTCAAGGCAGGGTTTGTAATCTTCCAGATGGGTGTCCTTTTTTATGCGGGCACGTGGCCTCATGAACTCATGGATCCCGGAACGCCGACCGTCGGGCGGATACAAAACGCCGGAGCGCCCCGGCGTATGCCGGAAGAGCAGAACCGCGGACGCCAGCGCGCTGAGGGGGCCCTGTGCCCCTTTTGCGATCGCGGTGCATACATGATGGAATATCACGTGATAAAGAACTCTTGGAGTTATAATTGGTGCAGACCCGTGCGGATTACTATCACACCATGCGCCATGTCGCTCCCAATTGACGCCAAGGCACAGCCGGAGAGAGTCGTACAGTACGTGCGGGACCACATCATCACGCCGCACTTCGAGGATGTTGAGGAATTTGAGATCCTGTCGACTATACGGTATGACCCTCACCTGGGGCAGACGCAGCCGTCCGTGAGCCACCCTGGCGTGAACATAGGGTTGGACTTCTTGCCGAATGACGCTCACATGCCTCCTACGCTGCCTGAAAATGTCCTGTTCAATGACTTTGCGCCGGATGGGGCGGGGCCAGCGCATGACCCGCTGCAGGAGCTGCTCAATATCTTGGATGCGCCCGCGCGGCAGCTGGCGCCGGCCGGGCTGCCGGTGAGCGCGCAGCGGGACCTCCGCGCGGCGTTCAAGGAACGGTTTTTCCTGCTGAAGGAGCACCAGCAGAGGCTGAATCTTGCGATGTCCTATTTCGACTGGGACTTCGAGATTCCGATGTCGCTACTGCTTGACAAGCTAATAGAGGCACTGCCGCTGTCAAACGACTCGACCGCTGTCAATCTGCAGCAGCGGATGCAGCAGCTGATGCTCGACACTATGAGCTACAAAATGCGAGTGCTGATTTCCAGGAGCGGCAACATGCGCATTGAGGCCCATCCCCTGGTGCGGCTCCCCGCCCCTGAAGATGAGCAGAAGTACTTCATCGACACGTTGCTCTCCGGCTTCGTCAGCGGCCCGACATGGCGGGTATGGGTTGATTCGCAGCCGATTGTCATCTCGCCATTTACAACCTTCAAGACGACTAGACGACGGCATTACAATGACGCACGCACTCGCGTCATGCAGGCGGCAGGTATGGACAAGATGGAGAAAGCCGAGGTGCTGGTCTACAATGACGCCTTCCAGCTAATGGAGGGCTCAATTACCAGCGTCGCAGTCAAGAAGTACATAACAGCGAATGAATATCGCTATGTGACGCCGTTCCTGGCTTCCGGGTGTCTTTGTGGTGTGATGAGGCACTTTTTACTTCAGAAAGGTCTGGTGCAGGAGGACACAATAGATGTCAGACACCTGAAGGAGGGTGACGAGGTTCTGCTGTTCAATGCAGTGATGGGGTGCGTCAAGGGTGTTATACGGCACACTCCTCTACAGAGTTCAGTGCATCCTACATAGACTATACTTAGCCCAACATGCTTCTTTTCCTCCCGCGCTGCCGCACGTCCTCGAACCGGCGCAGTAGCTCCTTTAGCTTTTGCTCTCCCTTATCTCCATGTGACCGGTAGACGGAGGCAAACCCCTCCATCAGCCATTCGAAGTACTTCTCCGCAAACGCCGAGTGCGTGCTTGCCAGTGCACGCTCTAAAACATACAGATCCACACCCTTGTCCTCCACAAGGTTCGAGTTGCTTCCAAGACCGAAGTCAATAAGGTGTGGCTCCCACCCAGCCTCGTCGCTTCTTACCAGCACGATGTTGGAGGTGGTGAGGTCACCATGGCAGTAGTCATTCCAGTGCAGCAGTCCTATCTGACTGCCCACATCGCGCACGGTGGCCTCCACGACCGCACTGTAGGGGTCCGAGGCACTCATCCATAGGAAGTTCTTCAGATTGCTGAAGCCGTGGTCGCCCGGGAGATCTTCTCCTAGGAACTCCATCCAGATGCTTCCATTGTAGACATCGCACGCAAGTAGTTTGGGAACCCGCAGCCCTCTGATCTGTTGTAGCCTTCCCAGGAGCCGTGCCTCGCCCAGCGTCCGTTGCTTTGTCAGCGTCGCATCGATTGATGGATGCCTATAAGTCTTGGGTGGCCTATACTTCACCACGTACTTGGAGCTGCCTTCTGTCGAGGGCAAGTACGGATGTGTAGTTGTGGTGAAAATAACGGCTTCGGCACCCTGCGAGATGGGCGTCAGCGTGATACGGTCGCCATAGATCTGCAAAACCCGGGAGATAATCTCTGCAGACATTGACGATGTTTATGGCAGTCTGTTCATTCGTGCTATTTAACTGATGCTCTGATTATGATATATATAACTAAAATTTTCACAAACGGTAATTTTTGCATTGTGAGCTAGCCATCTCTGTCACGATGTAGTTATAATGACTGGAGCCAATAGAATATATACAGTTCATAATCCAATTCGGAATTATTGCTGTTGAGTACCGTTGTACTTTGCTCTCCATTCGTCAATCTTCTTCTCATCAATTCTCTGGAACAAATATTCGGCCTTGTTAATATTGTGCCCACCTTGAATGATGAGGTTGAACTCCCCGGCGATGGCCAGAGCCGGGGCGTTCAGCATTCTGTTGATAGTTTCAGCAGTCTGCGGCATGAATGGTGCAATAACAGATGCAACCGCATAGATGATGTTCAAGCCTACGCCCACTACGGCATCAGATTTGTCGGGGGACTGGGAGAAGAGGCTGTTATCGAGCTTGTTTTCCTGTAGGAACTGGTTGCCGCGGGCAGAGAGAGCCATTGCCAGCTCTAAACCGCGCTTCTCGCGGGCAAGCTCCATTTCAGACACGTAGTTGGCCAAGATATGGTTGATATCGTCGGTTAGTTGTCTGAAGCCAGGCAGGTTGTCTACGTTAAAGGATGGTACCACACGGTTGTACTTTGCGTTCACAAACTTGACCAATCTGTTAACAAAGTTACCGAGGTTCGCAAGCAGTTCGCTGTTATTTTTGGTAACCATGTCTTTCCAGGAGAACTGCGAGTCGCCGGTCTCCGGTCTGACGGATGCTAGGTAGTATCTCCACACATCTGGAGGAATGCCGGTGTCCTTGGCGTTGTTGCCGAAAACGCCGACGCCCCTACTCTTTGAGAATTTCCCACCTTCGTACTGCAGATACTCGGTGGTATTTAGATGGTGAAGCATGGTCCACTTATCGCCAGTTCCCAGTTGTGATCCTGGGTAAATAACGGTATGGAATGGGACATTGTCCTTGCCCATGAACTGGTACAAGGACACGTTGTCCGGGTTCTTCCACCAGCGCTCCCACTCCTTTGTATAGTTAGCCGTGATCGAAGAGTAACCGATGGTTGCGTCGAACCAAACGTACAGAACCTTCTCCTTATACTTCTCCAACGGGACCGGGGTACCCCATACTAGGTCCCTTGTAATACAACGTGGCTCAAGACCCTCCTTCAACCACGAGTTGGTGATGGTCCTGGAGTTCTTTGACCAATTACCCTTTTCAGAGGACTCGGCAACCCATTGCGAAATATCTTTTTCCAGCTTGTTCAACGAGAGGAAGATGTGGTCGGAAGTCCGCGGCTCAGGCTTAGTGTTGTCCAGCTTACAACGGGGATTTACTAGTTCAAACGGATCCAGCAGGGCGCCACACTTGTCGCACTGGTCACCACGGGCATCCTCGTACTGGCATTTTGGGCATTCACCTTCCACATATCTGTCTGCCAAGAATGCATGGTGCTCCGGGCAGTACAGTTGCTTCATGGTCTTTTCTTCCAGATAGCCGTTATTGTTCAACTTGTTGAAGATATCCTGGGCAATTTCCGTCTGGGCTGCAGTAGTCGTCCTTCCAAAGTAATCAAAACCAATCTCGAACCACTTGTACACGTCTGCGTGTATGGTGTGGAACTTGTCGCACAACTCGCGCGGAGAAATTCCCTCCTCCAGCGCCTTCGTCTCCGTTGCAGTCCCGTACTCATCAGTACCGCAGATAAAGAGCGTGTTATAATTTCTTGCCTTGCAGTACCGAGCATATATATCTGCAGACAGAACACTTCCCACAATGTTCCCCAAATGTGGGACGTTGTTCACGTACGGTAGGGCAGAGGTCACTAGTACGTTCCTCTCACCATCCCGAGGCAAGATTTCACCCTCTTGTTTCTTTATAGAGTATCCGGGCCTTACATTGGCAGCTCCGGTATATTTGAAGCTCGCAGGCGACCGCGGCGTCTGTAGCTTCGCGGCCGCAAGCGCCTGCTCCACACGCGCCGGCAGCGCCGTAAACCGTGCGCGCACGGCTTCGGCATCCAGCGCATAGGTGTTGGCAAAGGTGATGAGCCTCGTTGCCGATAGCGGCTCATCCATTGACACCAGATAGTGTTCCAGCGACTTGTTCGCTGCCGTGGTCACGTGATCTGGAACCATCTCACTCCGGTAGAGCATATGCTCCAGCGAGGCCTGCGCGTATTGGCTTTCATCGGATCCAGAGGCCTCGTAGTCGTTCAAAACGTACCGGAGAATGGCGTTAGCGTCAAATAGCCGGAATCCTGAGTTGCTGGTCAGCTGGGGGCCCTCGCCCTCGCCCACCTTCAGCGCGCTGCCTGCCGGCGCCATCACCTGCGCCAGGGCCAGCTTTATGTTATTTGCCAACTGCAGACCATACGGGTGGTCCTTGGCCTTATCAAACGAGAGCTCAAACACCATAATTCTCGTGCTAATGCAACCGTGCTGCAGGTGATCGTCTCAGTCACCTGCTCATCTTTTCAATATTTCACTAAAATTTTTCGCCTTATTATTACTCATGGTATGTTATTCGTATTATGTGACAGTCACGACAGTGCCAACGGCTCGGTGTCAGTGAATAAAGGAAGTGTGAATGGGACTCGGCACGGTGGCTCGAGCAATGCTATGTCATTATGTGCAGGATAGTGTTCAGTTGAAATTTTTGCGTATTTGGTTTTTTTCTTGGGGTCTCCCGTGTGCGCTTGGATGTTTTTATTCAGAGTACGAATTCCAATATCTTCATCAAGATATTAGAGAAGGATCTCAGGACATAGAAGATGGAGTTCATCTTCAAGTATTCGTTATATGTGGAGAAATTCATCACGTCGGCTTTAAAGCTAGCAAGGTGGTGTCTTCTCGGCGCTATGGGGGGGTGGTCGGTGCCTCGAGCTCACAGCAAGGTGCACAGGTTGCGCCCATTATATACTGGCGCGGAGGGGCCACAGAAGCGCGGGCAGCGGTGCGACGGCAGGCGTCGACCCTGCGGGTGGTGACGACGGGGTACGACGCGGCACGTCAGTTGCAAATACGATTGTAATACACAGTGCTAGGTAGGAGGGCTTTCAGTCCCTGGCAAGCTTTCTCTTTTTGTGGGCCGCGGGAGCCTTGCCGCTGGCGCCGATGGTGATATTGACCTTTGGCGGGACAGGGAAGCCGTAGGACTTGGCAACCTTGACCAGGTCGAGCTTGTCTATCTGGTAGACGGTCTTGAGCGAGTGGGATGCATAGGCCTGCAGGTAGGACCTGTAGCCGTCTTTGGCGATTTTGTTGAGCTCGTAGTTGGTTTTCAAGAGCTTTTCGAGCTGCGACTGAACGTTGGCGATTTTGTTTGCCGGGAACTCGTACTCGTTCAAGGGCACCTTGGCTGCTTTGAGGTAGCGCAGGAAACCGAGTTCGTGTGGCGTCAAGAACATCAGAGACTTTCCTTTACCCTTGGTGCCTCTGGCCGTCCGGCCGACTCTATGGATGTAGTCTCTTGGGTCGTCTGGAGGATCGAACTGGATGATCCAGTCGACGGCGGGGATGTCTAGACCTCTTGCGGCCACGTCAGTACACACCAAGATACCGCGCTCGGCGTTGCAGAACTCGAAGAAGGTATTTGTTCTCTTCTGCTGCTTCTGCTTACCATGGAGCTCCAGAACAGGTAGGTCGATGTAGTTGAGCAGTTCTGCGTAGTACTTGACGGAGTTGCACGATGACAAGAAGACGATTATCTTTTTATTCTGGAACTTCTTCAGAAAGGTGAACAGTAGCAGGAAGCGTTTGTCACTTTCGCACACAACATAGCCCTGCTCCAGCCCGTCGACGGTCGACGTTTCTTTCTCGGAGTCCACGTTGATGAACAGTGGACCCGGCCTCAAGGAGATCCGCGCAAGATCCTCCACCTTTGTCGTCTGAGTGGCGGAAAACAACATAGACTGTCTGTCCTCGTTTGGCAAGATCTTGATTATCTGTTTCATTTCATCCTCGAATCCAATCTCAAGAATACGGTCAGCCTCGTCTATCACTAGCGCTTTCAAGTTCTTGAACACAAAGCCCTTGGTGTTCTGCAAATGATCCAACAGTCTCCCAGGCGTTGCAATCAATAGATTCACACCCTTGGTGAGCTTCTCAGCCTCCTGCCTGCGGTTGGCGCCTCCTATCACGATGCCGAATGTCTGAGAGTGGAATTCCATCAGTTCGCGGGCAACGCCAAAAATCTGCAGTGCCAACTCTCTCGTGGGGGTGATAACAATCACACCCGTTCCGTTTCTCGGTTTGAACTTCAAGGAGTGCAACATCTCAATCGCAGGAAGCAAGAACGCCAAGGTCTTACCGGACCCTGTCTTAGCTGCTCCCAGAACGTCCCTGCCTGCCAGAAGAGGTGGAATGGTTCTCGCCTGAACTTGCGTCATCTTGGTGAAACCCATCTTCCCGATGGCTTTCAGCGTCTGGCTAGACAGGTTCAGCTCATCGAACTTCTCAGCGTGCGCGGTGGAGCTCGCCGAAGAGTCCGCCTCAGCGGAAACTTCTGGCTCGGACCTTTGCCGCTTCTTGGAAGAGCCACTAGAATCCTCCCTGGTCTCTTGAGCGCCCATTTGGTTGATATTCTGACTAGCTGTCCTGCTAACGACTTGTATCTACTAGCTCATCTCATCTCGCAAAATTTTCCATACAGTCAGAATTTCTTTTTTGGTCCCGTGATTACGTGACCCTATAATTTATGAGGTGCACAGATGCAGGCTATAGCCTGGGAATTAGCACGTGATCTCGACTAAAAGGAATACAACTGGAATAATAGTCAACTGGAATAACCTTGGCTCGATACGGCAGTAATACCGCGTATCATGCAACTTCTTTTCCCTCTGCTTTTCGAATCCTCCGAATTTTTCCAGCCACCTCAAACTGCTAGACTGCAAAATACTAGTGTAAGGCCTTACCAGTCTGGATATAGAAGCTTCGTTGTTTTTTATTGATGTATTGTATGATCCTCGATAATTGAGCACCTCGATAGAGAAGAATACTGAGGTAACGTAGATGCCTAACTCGATACAACACTACAAATTCAACAACAAACAAACTGAAACCCCAGGAACACTATTCTACCCGCGGCTATGCGTTTTCGCAGTTGAAAAATGCGCCAATGCTACAGTACACTGCTCCCAAAAAGGAATAGCCGCGTTAGAGATTCCCGGACTGTTCTCAGGCAGCGTAGCAGCGCTAGAGATTGTTCGATCTGCTATTGAAGCGAAAGGCTGCTACAGAGGCGCAGTATTCAGATGCTAAGGCTGCATGTAGTAAAGTAGCAGAGTGACCAGTACGAAGGCACTTTTCACAAACGCGCTTATACTCCAACGGCTATTCACTCCGAAAAGGTTACGCGGAGTGGTACGCTCCATTAGTATTCGCTGGTTATGAAACTTGGGCTTAGCACTGGATACAAACATTAGTCCATCTTTCCTCTGGCACCAAGTATATAAAGCCAGGCCAGAGACACCAACAGACTCGTCCGATCGAATGACCTATATCCCAATTGTTTAATAATTCAAACTCCCCGAACCTGACCTATCCCTTCAAAAAGATGAAATTCCTCAATATCTTAAGCACCTTCGCAGTTTTACCTTGCATACTAGCTCATAGTATAAAATCTGCAGATGGTGCCTGCTGTGATGGCAGCTCCGGACATGAGATTCAACCTGGCGGATAGTTTGGCTTTAGCACCAGACATTCTATGTGGGTTAAGACAGAGATACAGCCAATTACTTTTTGGTTCTTCGAAAACGATGACTGTGCTGGAACTCCATATGCCTACGTTTTCGTTCCAACACAAAACAATATCTGTATGGCGGTGGACACTGGACGTTATGTGGGATGTGTTAGATCGACCACTGACCCACACTCGGTAGACAGCGCAGAGTACAAGGGTATTCCCCGCTGCGCCAACTGTCACGCTTGTGCGAGAAGGGATTAGCTGGCGTGATTTAGTTGAAACCCATTTTTATTACACCACTTGTAAGAAGCAAACTTGAGGCAGAATACTCTGAACTACGTAGAGGATTTGAGTATGTATTCCAAACTTATGTCTAGTTCCCGTCCCACTCTGGTGGTAAATCCTGCCTGACTATGTAGGTGTTTAGTTTCTAGGTAACGTGCCGGTTCCACCCTTAATCGTTTATAACTTTGAAGAAAATGTCCGAATATGTGCTCATAAATAAATAACTCATAGGAGGAGATGCAACCTGTTCAAGCTGATATCTTGGCTGCACGACAAGCGACCAAGTGCTGAAGTTAGTGATCATGCCGTGTGTCGTCCCCACGTTTTAAGAAAACGTCAATGCTGATGACGGAATCATGTATCGTATAAAATGACTGAAACTAGTTTTACAACGTTAAACCAACACCATTACCTACAGCTGCGCCTCTGAGATATCAAGTAGTAATAATGATAGAAACTGTAGCGACTTCAAAAGTATGACTGTGCAGATTATTGAACTCCAAGCCAAAACGTGCAACGAGTAGCTCTCCAGTATTGTACTGGGCCGTCTGAGTTTACCCGTTTGAGAGTTGGTAGTTGTCACGATGTGCCGGAGTATTTCTTCCGGAATGCCAATTTGCGCACCGTGTCCAGTCAAGACTTGCAACGATAACTGCTCGAAACTGAGAGCTCTCTACTGACCTTGATAACGTAAGCACGTAATAACCCATACACCACACCGATGTCCCTATAAATGTCGTAGACGCGGTGTAAGGGTGTATGGGTCCCCCGCGGAAGGCTTATGTGATCGTAATAATCAAAAGGATGTTTAGCTACTAATACTAGTTGTACTAGGATCGTCCTGCGGGTTACTGCGGTAATACTGCGTGTCGTAACCCTTAGTTCTTCCATTTCTACATAGTTCAGACCTGGCTGTCGCCAGCTCTTAAATAGTCCTCAATCAGCAGCACAAAGAGCGCTACCGCTTCCCTTAAACGCTTGCTCGATGGACCCTCTTCCGGTACCGCATTCTCAGATAAGGGTCTCTTCTTCGCATTAGGATTTACATCCATCACTGGAGTACTATGAGGGTCATCGTGATGGTTATCACCACTGACGCTGATTACCTGAGCGAGGTCCTTTTCCACGACAATAAATCACGTGATAGTTTGCGAAGTTGGGTGTCGCGGCGAACGAAAGGAGATGAACTATATTTCATGTGGGGCAATACGTAAGTTAGGCATCTCCTAACTCCCTTGGTGCTAACTGGAAGCTGTAGTTCCCGGAACTCTTTGGGAACTGACAGGGGTCTAGACGGTGTAACGTTATTTAAACACAAATTGCCACGTTAAAAACGCAAGTGAATGTCGCAGGCTGGTGAGTTCATGGTCCCTTCAGGCCTGATGAATAACGCAGGTACTTGGCCAGCATGCGACAGCACCATCCTGGGTGTGCCTACGAGCAACTGCAAATATGTCACGACTACAAGTAAGCTTGGAGATGGTAACTTCAGCGTTGTTAAGGAGTGCATGAATTTGCAGACGAAAGTGCGGTATGCGATGAAATTGATTCCCAAACGGCTAGTACGCGGAAGGCTGCAGTTGATACAACGGGAAGTTATGGTGCTGAAGCACGTGCGCACACGTACACACCATCTCGAGAGCGGGCGTGGCGAGCACGAGAAGGGTGTGGAGAGACAGGGCACGTTCGACGGACACCATCACGTGTTACAGCTCTTCGACTACTTTGAGACGAAAGACAACATTGTGTTAGTGACGCAGCTCTGTGAGCAGAGTGACCTCTATGACCGTATCATCAACTCGGGATCGTTGGATATCGACACACAGGTGAAGCCGTATATTGCGTGTTTGTTGAGCGCGCTAGACTTTTTACACCAGAGCGGCGTGATTCATCGGGACATTAAGGCAGAGAACATTCTCTTCCGTCTCCGTGAAACTTTGCCGCCCAGCGACGCCAAATACGACGTGCGTGCGCATGACTTGATCATCGCAGACTTTGGTCTTGCAGTGGGCAAAGAGGATCATTCCTCTCTGAAAGAGTATGTCGGTACGCTCTCATACCTTGCGCCGGAACTGGTCCGCTGCAAAGATATGAAGACGATGACTCCAGCGGAGGCAGAAAGAATCCCAGAATACGGGGCTGCTGTTGACATATGGGCTCTTGGTGTCCTCTGCTACTTCATGATGAGTGGCTATATGCCGTTCGATTGTGAAGACGATGCTGAAACTAGCGACTGCATCTTGAAGGGAGACTACTATGTTGACGAGGAAGCGCGTGCCAACGCCAATGAGAGCTATAAGAGCTGCTGGAACTTCATGCAGCGTTGTTTCACAATGGATGATAAGATTCGTCCACGCGCCAACGAGCTTATGGGCCACGCATTCATGCGGGAATACTTCCAATCTGCTGCGGCCAATGACTTTGCTTCTATTCCGCTTCTAGAGAGATCTAGGTCCTCGAACTCCCTGCACCATTTGGCGCCGCCATCAAGGGCACCATTTATCTCGTCCGGCGTACCGGTTATCAACGAGCGCCCTGTGCCACGCGTTGGTTCACGTGAGCGCAATTTGGATAAGTTGCGCGATACATTACGGAAGACTCTCTCCCTCACATCACTAGAGCCTATGCGCTTTGTTGCCCAAGCAAACGCGCCTAATGCTAACAAGAAGAACTCTACGTTTGTCCTTGAACCCGCGCCTCCAACGGGGAGTCTAATGAATGGCTGCTTCAGTGTAACACCTGAAAGTAAATCTAACCTCAATACACCGGTCCTTTCGCGCAGGAGCTCAGGCCAAAGCGTCATTGATACTGCTACCACTACCATGAGAAGTTACTCTGCCAAAGGACAGCGGAGCAAGCTTCTCTCTAGCAATGGGGCGGATACTGACCGACATAGGGTGCCCCAGTTCCACTTTGGGGACGATGACGAGTGACTCTCATGCCATAACGCTCAAGGAACCTTTCAGCCCGATCTGGGCGTATATTCTACCCATGTTGAGGATATGTTACAAAGTTATATAGAAACAGTATAGACTTTCCTGCTGCTGGATGACTAGCTTCGCTAGCACCAACGGCGCATCGAATTACAGACTATAAGGAAACCTATGTGCTTGGCCAGGCTGGCTCCAGCCGCGGACAACAGCAGCACAGCTAGGCGACTGGTGTCCGGTGCTGAGCCAACCGATAGCCGTTAATTGAAAACAAATAAAAAAGTACATGTCCTTCACTCATTATGACGCTGCACTGGCTATACACTTCTATTTCTCAAGAGGTTTAGGAATTCTTCTCTCGTCTTGTGCATGTCTCTGAAGCAGCCCAACATACACGAGGTCACAGTTGAGGACCCAGACTTCTGGATCCCCCGCGATACCATGCACATGTGCGTGGCCTCCACCACAACAGCTACACCTCTAGGCTTCAATATGTCCTGCAATGCCATGGCAATTTGCTTCGTCAGCCGCTCCTGCACCTGCAACCTGCGCGCGTACATCTCCGCCAACCTGGCAAGCTTGGACAACCCCAGAACCCTCCTCCGAGGTATGTAGCCGATATGCACCTTGCCAAAGAAGGGCACCAGGTGGTGCTCGCACAGCGAATGGATCTCGATGTCACGCACAATCACCATCTCGTCATGGTCCTCGTCAAACACAGCGTTGTTGATCACATCATTCAAAATATTGTCCTGGTAGCCCTTGGTAAAGTACAACATGGCCTTGGCGTACCGCTGCGGGGTATCCAGCAGGCCCTCCCGCGTCACGTCTTCGCCCAGCTCCGTCAGGATCGTCTTGACCGCTGCGGCGATCCGACCCGCGCGCTCTGCCTCTTCGTCCGCACTCTCCTCAACACGCACACGTGCCCCAGCACTTGGCCACGATAGCCCGTCCGCCTCCACCGGAGCCTGTAGCGTGTACGGCGAGGCAGGCCTCGTATTTAGGGGCGTGCTCTGCCTAATCAGTTTCTTGCTGCCCTTCTGATCCATTACTCCGTTGCTCGTGGGCTCTGCCAACCAACAATGTCACGGTCTCCAAAAGTACCAAGAGCCCGACACCTGAGTCAGCTCGACACCCCAGCCCTCACACAACAAGCCCGCAAGTATAGTTGCGAGCCTCGAGCACCCGCATCGCGCGCATCCAATCAGTCACCCTCTGAAAAATTTTACCCGTCAGATATCACGTGGAATTGAACTCGCGGGCACCGGCCCTCAATACACGCGGCCCACGCCATGGCACATGGTGCAGGGCTCCTTGTCCAGCAGGAATCGCACCTGGCCCCGTCCCTTGCATTCGGGGCATGGGTATCCCCCAAGCGCCGGGTCGCCCGGCCGCACCACGGCCGCGGCCGGCGCCGGCGCATACGCCTGCCTCACCGCCGGCATCATCACCGGGACGCGGACCGGATGCAGGTAGGGCACCGGCGCTGGCGCGACCGGCACCACCGGCATGGGCTGTACGCGGTTCGCATAGAAGCGCAGCCAGCACTGTCTGCACTGGTGCCCGTTCTTCAGCTTGTACCCCGTGTTTGCGCACTTCTGGCAGTAGTAGCCCGGTGGATACGCCCATGGCAGGTGCTTGCCGAACGCAGTCCGCGCGCTGCCGCCAGGCGGCGGCGGTGGCGGCGGCAGCGGCCGTCCGCCCTGCGGCGGTGGCGGCGGCGGCCACCCTGCCTGCGGCCGGCCGCCCTTGATCGCTTCATCGTAGCTTGGTAGATGCTTCTCGTCCATCAGCACTTGTGTCCCGGGAGAGGGAGTGAGATCTCAGCCCTACTGCATAGCCTCTCCTTAAAGGCCCGGTGGCCGCTGGCTGGATCAACAGGGCCGGGGTCAGTTACCCGCCCCTGGCGCCGTGGCAAAGCTCAGCACCGTAGCAGTTGTTATCTCGTTGGGCGAACAGCGGTTACGCAGTGAAGTAGCTAGCTAGAACCAGGACTTGCAATGTGGTTGACTGAGTCGCAGAGTATGCTGAGTTGAGGACATGCCGGCAGGCCGGCTTGGAGCGGGCGGTGGCGCGGCGCTAGGCGCGAGTTACTAACATGCGCGGTTGCGCGACAGAATTCGGGGTTGCGTTTACGTTCGGAGGCTGCCTGTTCTTCCTATTTGGAATGTTCACGCTGTTTGACCGTGCGTTACTGACGCTGGGAAATATCTTGTTCCTGATCGGGGTGCTGTTGATCATTGGGCCGGCCCGGACATACACGTTCTTTGCGCGGCCGGCAAGCCGGCGCGGGTCGATCCTGTTTGTGGTGGGATTGGTACTGATTCTGTTCAAGTGGACGTTTACCGGGTTTATCCTGGAGTCGCTGGGCATCGTGGGGCTGTTTGGGAACTTCTTTTCTGTGATTGTGCAGTTCCTGCGGTCGCTGCCGGTGGTGGGGCCCGTGCTGTCGCATCCGGCGGTTGCGCCTGTAGTGGACCGGTTGGCCGGGCTGCGGGTGCTGCCGGTATAGGCAGGTGGTATTGCGGATATATATGTACATAACGTTAGTACAGACGTGTTTAGTAATTCAGACTCGCGCGGCGGAGGGCGAGCATCAGCGGAGGACTCTGCTCAACTTTGCCATGTCTTCGTTACCGTCGAGCTTGAGGTCCTTGATCAGAGCGAACGAGTTGTTCTGGAAGGTTTTGAAGCAGGAGACGAGGTTTTTCATGACAAGATTGAAGCGCGCGAGGATGTCATTGAGGCCGTCCTGGCGTTGGAGGTTCAACTGGATCAGGATTTCGTGGAGAATTCCGTTCAGTTCCGCGTACGATAGGACGAACTCGAACATCTGGTTCATTAGCATAATGAGTGACACCGGGAAGTACTGGTTGGTGAATTTCCCGGGCAGTTTGCCGTTATGGGCATCCAGTAACTTGTTATCGAGGATGCTGTCGAGGTAGTCGTTGTGGAGGTTGTCCAGTTCATCTATGGTATATTGCTTCAGGCCAGAGGCGGCGACGGCGGTCGCATTCGGCCGTAACTTATTGAGATACTCAAGCCGTGGCTTCAAGATTCCGTCGATGAATTTGATGCCACTCTTCAGGGTAATTACATTGAAACTCTCGTTCGAATTGTTTTCTTTCATGGTCAGCTTCTTCTGGAAATCGCGGTATTTGGATTCGATGATGTTGGTGAAACAGTACGATTCCATTTTTCTGTTGAATAGCTCGAGTTGGTTCTTGAGCGCGTTGATGAGCGCCATTTTCCTCACGATATCCCGAACTAAGGGCTTGTTGCGGCGAGTCTTTCTAAAGTCTCTCATGAGGGATAGGTTGCGCAGCCATTCCTCCTGGAAGAAGAAGGCGTTCTTCTTCATGCGCCAGAGGAAGTTGAATATACGAAGGTATTCTTTTTTCCTGCCTGAGCGGTTAACATTCAGAACTATGCTCAAGGGCAAGTCAACCAGGTAGTCCAGCGTAAATACATCCCAGCCGACGGAGCCGTGCCCTGACTCGAGCAGCCGGGCATCAAGTTTATTGATGATGACATTGTTGTCATGCTTGTTTAGATAGTTCCTTAGCGACGACCGCTGAACTGATTCCTGCAAGCATTTAGTCAACTGGTAGCTCTGTAGTTGGTGCACAGGCTCCATTAAGAAGTCGGATGCGTTGATGATGATGTTTTCTATAAAATCTCCCCTGCCCATTAGAAGAATATCTTTCAGGACTGTGATTGTTTCATCATAGTGATACTTGGACTTTAAGATATCATTAATAAAGGCCGTTATTTCAGAATGCTGCTCGTTGACCAGGTCATAGAAGGACTGGTTGATTGTTGATTTTGGAAGTTCCGCAAACTTATTCATGTACTTGTTAGAAAAATTACTAGCCCATTCGATCTCCTTGAGGTATGCTTCCAAGTAGATGTAGCTTTTACCGACAGTGTATATTTGCTGCGCTACAGCTGGAGGAATAAAACCTGGTATGCTCTCCTTCAGAATGACAAAATTCATGCCCAACTTGGGGTCTGCGGACTTGTTGACAGAAACAAAAAACTCATCATGTGTAGACTTGAGCTGTCCGCGAACAAGCCAGTAAAGAAGGTATTCCATATAGAGGTCAATTAAGGTGGAGAATATCTCTTCAGCAAGGTTCTTGACCAATGGGTCACCGTGCTGCCGAAGAGAATCGAATTCAGAGATCAACTGATCACCTCTTAATTGTTCGAAGCGCTCTAGGTAACCATGATAGAACCTGAAGACCAATATCTGCGTGTAAATTTGGATATATATGGACTTCACGCTTTCTGAAGCAATGGAACTCGAAAGCTGGTTAACGACTCTGCTGTATTCTCGTAGTCTTTCCGAAACGACGGTAAGAAAATTAACTTTGAGCGGCGATAGGGAAGATGCAACTTTAAATTTCTCTACTTGGTTACTCAAATACTGATATAATAATGCAGCCTCAAATATGCTGTGAAAGACGCCACTTTCGCCGTTCGGGACATTGGGTGGGATTTCGATAACCTGGTTGGAGATCGGGAACAAACTCGACGTAGTAGCCAGTAACGTGTAGGAAATGTACTTTAAGATGTCGGCCTCTGACACCATGTTGCTGTAGTATGGGTTCGATAGGTACGCCAACGGAGTATCATGCTGTTGTGGCCGCTTGAGAACCGGGCCACCGTAGACAGATGTTACCGCCGACCGACGTTCGGACAGACGATCCACATTCTCGAACGACTCTGCGTACACACTAACCGCCCGCGACGGCGTCATCAGCGAGTTGTGCCGCTGTAGTGACGCATTCGTAAGGTATCCGGACGCCGTGCGCCTGTGACGGAACGGCGTTCCCTCCTGAGGAGCGCTGTTCAGTACCGCCAGGTACTTCTGCACTTGTTCCTGGCTGCCGAAACTCTCCAGCACTTTCACAAACATCTCGAACTTCCCCCACTGCTGCGTTTGCTCGGGCGTCCGCACCATCTCCGCCCGATACATTCCTACCACTCTTGACGCCTGCTCATTATTTCCACTTGTAATTGCCCGCGCCAGCTCTTGGACCAACCGTCTAGCTTGCACTTCTGCTACACCGCGAGGTAGCATATTCACTACGCACGGGTATAGGCTCGCCTCAATATCCATATACTCCATCAAAGAACTACCTTGGCATTAACGAGCGTAGTGATACTAAGTGTTACAAGATCGCGTCGTTGTTTACCTATTTGCACAAAACCTACGGCATACATCGTGCCACGTGATCATTTAATGATCTCGTGAAGTGCCATGAGAAGAGGCAGCCAATTGAGCAGCAGATCCGTTGGGTGTATATATACGTTAGTTACTGGACATTAGCTCAATAGTTGGAGGTCAGTATCTCTGACTCCTTGCTGAAAAAAGACTTGTTCGGTTTCTCAGTGTAACCACACTGCTCCATGGGCTGCTTGTAGTGAGTGAAATTATAGAATTGTAGCGTGGCCCGTAAAGCAATTTCATGTCCATAGGCATCATGCATTTCGCCGGAAATATCCTTTCCAGTAACCCAATTGTCCACTAGCGAGAGCTTCTCATAGAGATAGACGCCTGAGATGAGCTCCACGTGCTCGGACTTCCAGCGCTTATTCTTGAAGGGCGTGAGCTCCCGTACAATGCGTAGAATGGGGTGGTAGATGTCAAGGTTGAATATCTGGTAGAGCTTATTGAAAAGGGTACCAATGCCTAGGGGCAACTCTTTTAATCTATAAGTTTTCTTGCCGATCACCCTCGAGAGGATCTCGAGCATGTATACCTCGGAGGATATCATGCGGACGTTTATCTCTTCTGCCGAGCCGCCGTCATCGGCGAGGAGTTTCCCATAGGAGGACTGGTAAGCGGTGTTGCTTTTGCTGCATTCTTCGAGGAAGGAGTGGTTGACCGTGACAGTTTTCTTATATATCCTCTCGGCGTAATTGAAGGTGAATTTAGAAAACAACGGGATAAAGATGTCGCTGAATTTTGAGTCATATATGAGGGACGCAAGGTATTCGAATTTTAAAATATGGCTCAGCTTGAACCACCGCAGTAGCGTGAATAGGATGCCACTAGAAGACCGCAAAAGTATTTCTTTGGCCCTGCTGATTTCCAACTGCGGCGTCAACACCTCCGCCGACATATCTTTGGGGAAGTCCTTGAGGAAGTATTCGTGATTGCTCAAGTTCGACTCTATTGTTTGTAGAAGCACATAAACTAAAGAGTTGAGACTGGGGAGACAGTTCATGTAGTAGCTCTCGACATGGCGCATGCTCCTGATATACGGTGAACTGTCCTCCACCTCGTAGTAATCGTACGGATCTACGGGCGGCTTTTCTGGATCCTTCCAACCACGCTCCTGCATCATAAAGAGGCTGCGTTCGTGCCACATTTGTTTTACTGAGAGCTTTACTTCAACATTTTTTGTGAGAATATCTATGGCCTCTTGGATATTATAGGGGATTATATTATCATTATCGGGTTCGTTCAGGAGTTGCATTCTGCTATCCAGGTCATCAGTGTTCTCTTCATCGTCTGAAGGATATAACGAAGGGTAACATAGGTTTGTCTGAAAAGACTTGCGGGCCTTTGGTGTATAAGGCGACACCGGAGATCCCGGGGGCGAGGGCGCCGGTGTTGCAATGTGCAGCTGCGGCTCGGGCAGTGTCATTTTTAAGGCAGTATGCGCTTTGGGTCTTGGAATCTCGAGAAACTGAGACAGAGAGTTGCGATTATCAAAATGCTTAGGGATTTTGGATTTCAACCCCTCTGCTACGGGAAAGCGCGCCTTGATATCAATGCGGAAAGCCTCGTAGTCAAGCGGGGAAACAGTCAATTTTTCGGGTTCGCTATCGTAAGTTTTAATGCCATGTAGGTCGTTAATGTATGTTTTCGTCATGCGATAATGCGATTCATCGCCAAATTGCAACGTTAGCAACTTGAACAACAACATGATCATATTTCGAATACGCATACAGAGCCGGCTATGCCAACGCCAGCGTTCAATATATTTCGTGATGAACTCGGCAAGCTCTGCTTCATGCACAGAGGCCACAACCTTGTCGACAAGCTCCTCATCGGAGTCACGCGTGTCCAAGCACACACATGTGATGAAGTAGAGGAGTGTAGAAGACTGTAGGAATAGGGAGTTGTAAACCGCCAAGTTGGTCTCCTCGTCGCGGCATAGTGTGGCATGGCGCTTAAATGTCGCCACAAGCGTGGAGAGCATCTCCAGCGCAAGCAGGCGGCAATTACGTCGTATGCCGGCCAAGTGGTCCTCCACGCTGGCTGCCTCGCCTGGTGTGCCGAAGGCAATGTAGCACAAGGCCTGTAGAGCTGTCGTGGCCAGACTATCGCTGGCGAGCTCCTGTCGTAACTGGACCAAGCATTGCGTCCGGTACGAGGCTTCGCGCGCAAAGAGTGACGAATCAAACCGCTTCTTGAACACTGATTCCGCTTGCCGCACCAGCAGGTAGTCCTTCAGATCAAACCACTCGCTCAATTCGTCGCCTAGACCGTAGAACGCCCGCAGCGTCCAGTCGAGCGTGGGCTTCGACATCGCGTGGAACGTCAGCCCCGCAGATATCTCCTCGGCCCGCCGATCAAGCTGCTCCTTGTACTCCGCGTCCACCGGCATGTTGGCGTCCTCAGGCTCCGGTGGCTCGCTGCGCATGGCCTTCGGCCCGATCGGCGACAGACACACCGGCGCCGCGCCCGGCAGCTCCACGGCCTTGCACGCAGACGGCGAGATCGGCCCATCGATCTCGTCCACATTCGTGAATTCCTCGTCCTCCTCTACCGCGCTCGCGTTGTTCGCGGCTTCCGGCGACCCTTCGAACGTCATGTTGTTGAGTTGCAGCTTCCGGTGTAAAAGCATGTCCAGGTCCTGCAGCAGCGTCGCCTCCGATCCGCCACTCTCCAGTTCGTACCCCCCGCCCTCTTCGCCATACTTGTACCCCGTCTTCTTGTTCTGTTGCTTCTTCTTCACGTAGTCCTGCGGCGACAGCGACCGTATCAGCGGTGAGCTTGGCCTACCGACTTCAGGCATCCCACCTGTGCTTGGATTTTCCTAGATCCTCTTTATCTGATTCCCTATCGGCTCCGCTATGAGCAACACGTCTGCCTGGGAACTCCACAGCGCCTGATAGTTGCTAGCACTACTGGAACTAACCTTTGTGCGACATGGTATTACATAGAAAATCCTACTTCATCGCTAGAGCGCCACTTCAAAAAAATACGCTCACCGCAAACTGAACGATTGAGAGTCAGCCAGTGGACGGGGAGCAGGCGAGGCATTCTACGGGGGTCAGGATAGCTGTGTGGGCTTGGAAGTGAGCAGAATGAGCATTAACTTGGAGCATATCCTTGGATTCAAGGTGCGGGTGACCAACGTCCTCGACGGTGTAACACAGGGCAAGATATACGCGTACGATTCGGGAAACCATACGCTGACACTCCTGTGTGGGCGCAAAGGTCATGCAGCGAGCTTTAAGGTGATCAAGACGACGTTTATCAAGAGCCTGGAGGTTGTGGGGGAGAAACCGGCTAGTCCTGGCATCAAGCGCGACACGCTGAAGCCTGCGGGCGTGAATATAGAGCGGGTGGTGGCGACGCTGCGGACGCGGGACGCGGAGCACCGGGTGCAAGATAGCGGGGGAGGGGCTGCGACAGCGGAGGGGCGGGCTGTTTTTGAGAGCGTCGCGCGGACGGTGGCGATGACGCGGTGGGAAGGGGACCGCATCGTGGTGCTGGACGAGGTGGAGATTGCGCCGCCGTACACGGTTGCGGAGGTGCGCGGGGCGGCTGCGTCGTGCGAGCTGGTGGCGAAGATAGTGGAGGGCACGTGGCGCAAGCTGGAGAGTCAGAAGAAAGGCGGATAGTATGTAGCGTGATAATTAATTGATCTATGCTAGCGAGGGTCAGTTTCAAGGCTCCAGTAGAGGGTAAGCGAGTCGAAGAGCTTCAAGCCCTTGTTCAAGGTGCCCTTGGTGCCCTCGAGATCCTCCCACTTAATGGTGAAGGTCGGCTGCCCGATGTTGGAGCGGATTTCCTCGTCCAACTCACTGATCAAGAAATTGGTGGGCGAGAGGCTCCTGCTGCACGAGACGGTTTCCCAGTAGAGGTTGAGCCAGCAGTAGGCCGACGACGTGAGCTTGGTGACACTGTTTATAAATTCTGTGGTTCTGGATCTGAGACCGAAGCAGAGGCGGATGTCGGAGGCGTCGATAGTGGTCCGCGGGAGAATGATGTACTTCCCGTCAACAAGTGAGAATTCCTCCTTGTCCTCGTCGCACTCCACGCTGTAAAGATCGATGAGCCCGTCGTTGTGCGGTTTGTACTTTTGTATTTTGACGCCAAGCATGCACGCAGAGCCGATGATATCGCGGGTGATGGTGCCGAGGGGATTGACAAATTCAATCGAGTCGATGCGGAAGCGGCAGCGCCGCAATTCCTCCATAATTTGCGGACGGTAGGGCGTATCGTAGCATATGAACGTCTCGTGGTAGCGGAGGTAGCGCAACTGCGAGTAGATGGTGACGCCGCGGCTAATCCCGGGCTTGAAACGCGTGGTCAGAAAAAGCTGGCAAGACTCTAGCATCGGGATTTGCCGGTATTTCATGAGGTATGCGATAGCAACGGTGCCGGACCTGCCCTTTCCCATCTTGCAGTGCACCACTGCGACTCTGCCGCTGTCGCCGCTTAGGTATTCATGGATCTCATCTGTGATCTCTTCCAATAAGACGAATGGAGGCGGAAAGTGGTCAACCCACCCGCGCCGTGCCACGACGTCATTAAGAACAGTCTTGGGATTGACCGGCGTGCTCAACGAGCTCCGCTCGGGCATATCGATCCCAAAGGACTTACTGTGCTTGGTTAGCAGAGCATACGACTGCGAACTCACAGCGCTGCGCGGCGAGCGTAGCGATTCGATGGGCGAGTGCTGCAGCCCCACTCCCATCATCGACAATATATCCTGGTCGGTGTAGTCCGAATCGCAGATCTCAACTTTTAGATTGAATATTTTCCACTTGCCGGAGCCGTGATGCACGTTGAGATACGTCACGAGGTCCTTGAGGCTGTTCCTGTAGAACATGCGCGGATACTTCATCACAGGGTAGGAACAGACAATGAGGTTGTCGGTAATGTATGTCAAGTCTAGCACTAGCCCCAAGTTGTTCTTGTGACGGTTCACAGGGCTAGTGTATATTGACCTTATGATATTCTCCGGAGTCAATTTTGGTAGTGACATGGGGAAGTAGCACGAGCAGCCCAGGTAGACGTTTCACCAGGTATATTAAAAGATGGATATAACACAGAAATCTCGGTTCAAATGCTAGCCTCATCTTTTGTGAGGCTGCACGTTGCCGAATAACGACGGCGTCAACAAAAAGCGTCACAACAAAAAGCGCACCGAACGCCGCCAGGCGGCACCAGGCCGCCGCTAGCATTGTGCGGCGACAATGGCCTGGAGCACCTGCTCCAGCACGCACGTGATTTGCACCTCGTCGCCGTTGCAAATATCTTGAATGTGCGGCGCCACAAGGCGATCTTCTACATCGCCATTGCGGAACAAGCGCGCATGCGTGGCCGCATACGACTTGTAGACAAACTGGTCGAAGTAGAACGGCGGGTCTTGCCAGAACGAGTCTAGCGTCTTGTATCCCGCGCGTGCAGCGCGCCTGGCCTTCATCGTGGCATATGGCGCACGCACCAGCAGGCGGCAGTCGAACCGCGCGGCCACCCTGTCGTCGTGATACAGCATGAACCCGTCCACTAAAACCACCTGCCGCGAGATGCGGCCCCGGTAGCGCCTCCGGAGCCCTTCCAGGTATTCCTCGGAGATCCCGAACTTGCCTACATCGTCAATATTACCGTTGTGCACAAGCTTGGCCGCAGGCTGACCGGTCGCACGGATATGGTCCAGCTCCCGCTCAAACTGCGCCATATCGAGGGCCTCGGGGGCGTCCCAATTCGCCACCTGGTACTCCTCGTCGAACGGAATTTCGTTGTCATGCTTATAGAAGTCGTCTTGGTGGACAAGTACAGCGCCCTCCAGGACCTGGACAGCCAGTTTCGCCAATGTGCTCTTACCAGAAGATGAACATCCGCCTATTCCTACCAGAAGAGTGTCCCTGGTTGCCTCAGAGCCTGCCAACTGCGTGGTCATGTGCCAGATATAGCAAAGAGTTTAGTTTTCAGGCGATGTTTTTTCACTGGGCTAGACATGTCCTCTGTATTATATACCCACTGCCACGCTCAGAGCCGAAACCAGCAAGTGCTACCTCCTAGCCGATGAGTGAATTCATAAACGAGAACCCCAATATCCTAGACGAAGCACAGCTGCCGCAGCGCGCCGAAGATGTGCAGGACTGGAGCGGGCTGGCGCTGAGTAAGCCGGCGCAGGAGCGCCAAAAACAACTGCTGCAGCTCACCGTGCGCGACACGCAGCTAGTCAAAGACGTCGCCCTCCTGGACACTCTGCTGACGCAGGCCGCGCCGCCGCTGTCATACAGCGACTCCGAGTCGGACTCCGACGAGGCCGAGCCGGTTGATCCGCAGGAAATCTACGACCTTATCGCGCACATCAGCGACCCAGAACATCCTCTAACTCTCGGGCAGCTTGCCGTGGTCAACCTGCCGGACATCGATGTGCGCGACTCCGGGAACCCGCATGAGATCGCAGAGGTGGTGGTGCGGATCACACCGACGATCACCCACTGCTCGCTGGCCACGCTGATTGGGCTGGGGATACGAGTGCGACTTGAGCGCAGCCTGACGCCGCGCTTCCGCATCACCGTACTGCTGAAAAAGGGCTCGCACCAGAGCGAGAACCAGGTCAACAAGCAGCTCAACGACAAGGAGCGCGTGGCCGCCGCGTGCGAGAACGAGCAGCTTGTGGAGGTTGTTTCCAAGATGCTCAGTACCTGTAAATAACCGGCGAGTGCTGGTGGGGACTCTACGAGCACTAGAGCTGGGACATGGGCGGATCTCCAGGCGGTCCGCGGTTGAGCCGTGGAATGTGATTTTTGAAGATCAATCGTTTTTGTAAATCGGCAGCCTTCAGCGTGCTAGACCTCTGTCGCACATCTAAAAAGGTGGATTGGGCTGTTCCAGCAATTGAGAAGCTCTCTTCGACACAACCGCTAAAGTGTATAACGAAAGATGGGGATCTTTATTCCGCATTCGAAGTTACAGAACTTAAAGGAATATAAGTATGTGGACAGAGAATAATGGGGCTCCAGCGCAGCTGCTAACCGATGCCGCAGATACCGGGGCGAAGACCGCTCTATTGTGTCCAAGTATGTGCTAAAGCCGTTCTGGGCCAAGTTTGTCAATGTGTTCCCTCTTTGGATGGCTCCCAACGCGGTGACGCTATCTGGCTTTGGCTTTATCGTGTTGAACCTCCTCACGGTGTTGTACTACGATCCGAAGCTAGAGGGAAATACGCCGCGGTGGACTTATTTCACGTACGCTATTGGGTTGTTCCTATATCAGACGTTTGATGCGTGCGATGGCGCACACGCGCGGAGGACGTCGCAGTCGAGCCCATTGGGCGAGTTGTTTGACCATTGTATCGATGCGCTCAATACAAGTTTGGGTGTCACTGTATTCTGCTCTGTGATTGGTAGTGGTTACTCGTTGCTCAGCATGCTGATCCAATTTGCGTTGCTCTGCAACTTCTATCTCAGCACATGGGAGCATTATCACACCCACCAGCTCTTTTTGAGCGAGTTCAGTGGTCCCGTGGAGGGCATCTTGTTGACCTGCATTTCCTTCTTGCTTACGGGTATCTGGGGCCCGGAAGCGGTCTGGCACACGCCAATCAAGGAAGTCGCTGTTGGGAAGTGGACACTGACGGTCGAGTCTCAGCACCTAGTGTTCGCCTTCTGCGGGGTAGCCCTCCTCTACAACATTGCTGCATCTCGTAAGAACGTGGTCGACTACTATACTGAAAAGAACGGGGCCTCAAAAGCGACTGAGAAGCAGGTAAAGGCTGCCGTATACGGGGTATCGCCGTTCTTTGCGTACTTTGCCTTCCTGTTTGCAGTGGGCTTTTTCGAACCCGCCTTCCTTTCTTTGCCCTTCATGCTCTCGATCGGCCTGACCATCGCCTTCGTCGTGGGGCGTATTATCGTTGCACACTTGACACTGCAAGACTACCCCGTGTGCAACGTTCCGATGTATATTCCACTCGCCCAAACCTTCCTCCGCGTGCTCCTTGTGAACGGCCTCGGCTACGACAAGGGGCCTACCATCTTCGCGTTGACCTGGTTCGGGTTCGGTTTGACTCTGGGAATCCACGCTATGTTCCTCACGGAGGTGATCTGCGAGTTCACGCGGTTCTTGGACATTTATGCCCTCACGATCAAACATCCGAAGATCGCTTGAACACAGCCTCTCCGCTTCTGTGTGCAACGCTTCACCATATTTAGTCTATGTAGCCGTCAAAGAGGAGATGTCTATTTGCATATGTACAGGGTTTCTTGGGCATGTGTTCCACGCAGTCCCCGCGCTCAGAGACCAGCTGCCGCAGGCGCGGGCGCGTTGCCGGCCGCAAGGATCTCGTTTGCATCTTTCTGCAGGTCAAAGTTCTTCTCCATCTCGATCAACTGCTGCTCCGCCAACAGAGACAGCGACAGCGGCACACCGAGCAGTAGGGCAGATGTGGTCAACGCCCACACTACGTTGCCGCCTTTCGAAAACAGGCCCTGGAATAGCCAAACCGTGCTGCTGTACGCCTGGCTCAGCCGCTTCCGCTGTTTGGGCGAGATTATGTCCTTCAAAGCCACGATTCTGTCATACATGGTTTCGTTCTCGTCAAAGTCATCTTCCTCGTCGCTGGAGTAAGCCTCGTCATCTGTGCTTTCTCCAGTCTTCTCGCCAAACTTGCTATTCTTGGCTTGTTGTTCATGTTGGGAGTCCAATAGTTGCGCTTCCTCCGTGATCTCGGTTAGTTCGACCATCTTCTAAATGTACCGTGTAGCTATTCACCTTGGCCTAGGTGCCTTGTTTTCTGCCTACCTAAGTAGCGGTGAGACTAGTATCAGGTTGGCCATGGGTAAAGGACCAAATCTCGTGAAAATTTTTCTTTGATGACCACGTGAGTATCACGTGACCATGACAGCCGCAGTGGCTATGAGCTGGTCCCCCTTATTAGTGGGTCACCGCCTGAGGAGCACCAAGTACACGAGGCACGCACGCACGGCACCAGCAGCATGTCCACCATCACGTCTTTGACGCCGAACCAGGTCAGCGATGAGCTGAACAAGATGCAGGCCTTCATCAAGAAGGAGGCGGAAGAGAAGGCGAAGGAGATCCAGCTGAAGGCGGACCAGGAGTACGAAATAGAGAAGTCGAGCTTGGTGCGCAGCGAGACAAGCAACATAGACGCCGTGACCGCGGACAAGCGCAAGAAGGCGTCTCTGCAGCAGCAGATCGTGATGTCCAGCATCTCCAATAAGATGAGACTACGGGCGCTGTCGACGCGCGAAGAGGTGCTGCAGGAGATATTCGAGGCTGCGCGCGAGAAACTGCGCGATATCTCGGCCGACGAGACGCAGTACCGGCCTGTGCTCCGCGAGCTGACCGTGGAAGCGCTGCTGCGCCTGCTTGAGCCCGAGGTCGTCGTGCGCGTGCGCGCGGCGGACGCCGAGCTGCTACAGTCCATGGAGCAGGAGATCGTCGAGCGCTACAAGGAGGAGTCCGGCCGGGACGTTGCGCTCTCCGTCTCGCCGGAGCACTTAGGCAAGGATATCGCGGGCGGTGTCGTGGTGACAGACGCTACCGGGCGGATTGTGGTCAACAACACGCTGGAGGAGCGCCTGAAGCTCCTGAACAGCAGCGCTCTACCGAAGATCCGCCTTGAACTCTTTGGGCCCTCCAAGTCGCGCAAGTTCTTCGACTGAGGTCGCGGAATTCGTGTCTACAATTCTGTGTCCAGGTGGCGGCCTCCCTGCTGGCTCTTGCAGTAGCTGCTGGTTTCCACGGGGCCTGTTTTAGTCCCATAGCATACCTATATAGCTAAAATGCCCTTCCGTCGGTGTGGTGTAGGCGCCGTTAGCGAGATGATGTAGTGCAATTTCAGCGAAGAAAAGCGCATCCCCATCTCAGTCAGCCGTCACAATACTACAGTAGGTTAAGGACAGAAACGGCGCCCTCTCAGGCCAGGATCAGTATCAGCCGTCAGTTTAGTTTCATTCCATGTTACGGTGGCTGCCTACCAGGATATGCCCCAGAGTTTGCACAAGAGGCCTTGCCAGTAACTGCGCCAAGTTTGCCCAAGGCCCTGCGTTCTTCGTCAAGCCGATCACGCCCAATGACCTGTTCGTGTCATGCACGGTATTCAATGAGAGGGGTGCTGTGACAGGCGTATCGACGCGGTACCCGAAGTTGTCCTTTCTGCGAGACAGGGGCTTGTATCCCCGCGATCTGCGGAAGCTGGATACGTCATCCATCGAAGTGATTCCATCGATCGTAGTCAAGCCCACCTGCATCCTGGTCAACCTATTGCACATCAAGGCGGTGATAGAGAAGAACAGGGTCTATGTGTTCGACACGGCCAGCAAGGAAGCAGCAGCGCGCCTCGGCGTGCTGATGTACGACCTGGAGTCCAAGCTGGCGTCGCACAGCTCGCAGCCCGCACAGCACTACGAGCACCGGGCACTGGAGTCGATTCTGGTGAACGTGATGACCTGTCTGGAGACGGAATTCAAGCACCTGTCAAAGCAGTGCGGGCTTGTGCTCAACGAGCTGGAGGACCAGATTGACCGGGAAAAACTGCGTGATCTACTGATCCACTCCAAAGACTTGACCTCTTTCTATCAGAAGTCCCTGTTGATTAGGGACATGCTGGACGAGCTCCTGGAGAGCGATGAGGACCTCGCAGGCATGTGTCTCTCTCCCGCGCCCGGCGCTGCAGAGGCCGACGCCTCGGAAGTGGAGATGCTCCTGGAAACCTACTACAAGCAGTGCGACGAGTACGTCCAGCAGTCGGGCTCCCTCTTGCAGAACATCAAGTCCACGGAGGACGTCGTCAACATTATTTTGGACGCCAATCGCAACTCGTTGATGCTTTTTGAACTCAAGGTCACCATCTACACGCTGGGCTTCACCGTGGCTACGCTGATCCCGGCCTTCTACGGCATGAACTTGAAGAACTTCATCGAGGAAAGCGTCTGGGGCTTCGGCGGTGTGCTTGTTGTCTCTGTTGCAGCAGGCCTTGCCGTTACCGCCTCCAACTTCAAGGCCCTGCGTAGCGTCGCACGTCTGACGGTCATGAATAGTCATTCGACGTATCCTGGCGCCAAGCATATTTCAAGTGCGCGCATCCATCTTGATCGCGACGTCCCCACCCTGTGGATGCGGATGAAGACGGGCTTCCAGACTATCTGGTTTGGCAAATCCAGACCCTCGCGTGATGGCCGGCAGCGTGATATGATTTGGAAATGGCTTCTGGATGACAAGTCCAAATGACACCTCCCACTACCCGTATTGCTGCAATAGCTACATAGTTGCATCCACTGCAGCAGCAACTAATATATAAATAATGTAAATATCTTATCAAATAACCATCATCGACCGGAGTCTTATCCTAGCCTTTTAAGGTCTGCCGTCTCTTGGCGGACTCCTAGTCAAAAATCAGGAACGTATTGTATGTACGAAGCCCGAACCTTCACAACACAGTGTGACTTCCGTACATCAGCGACAGTTCAGGCACTAGGCCAGCTAGGATACGTCTTCTGCGGAGCAAGATCCTTTGCAGTGCCAAGGACATAGGGTGACGTACAAAAGTTTTAGATACGGGGGACCTCCTATTTCATAATAGAGCGAGAACGCAGAGCTCGAGTCAAAGAAGGACGACAAAAGTGGGATAAAGAGGATTGCAGAAGACGATATGTTTGCGAGAGCTGCTGCGATAGCGTCGGTGCCTGCGATGCGTGAGGGAACTGCGCTTGATGCGATCGATAGCCGTATTATTCATTGTAAGGGAGCCTTGGCCAGATTAAAAGAGCTGGAGCGTGTCGTGAAGTTGCTGACGGACTCGATGGCCGGAAACACGGCATCGCGGACAATTATACCGCTGACAAGCTATGTACTGGCGCTGTGCCAGGGCCCGCTGTTCGGCTTGTCTGCGACGCTACGTAAGCGGTACGAATTGCTCTCGCAGATGCGACTCGTGAAGCTGACAGAGGTAACTGCAGCAGCCAGCTCGGGTCCGGTTGACCTGTGGAGCAGGTGGCCTGCAGATGATGAGGATGCGGATTCTGTGAAGAATAAGTTCTACGATGAGGAACTACATGGACGTATCTTGGAGCATCTGCTGCACACTACCCGCAACTGCTATAGCCTTTACCAGAAGCGATACAAGCTGCTGCTAGCAGAAAGAGATGCATGCCGCACCGGCGAAACGCAGGAATGGAATGACCTCTACTCACTTGCCGTGGACGACTTTATTGCTCCATCAGAAATCACGCTTGGGCTGGAGCTGGCTGTCTTGATCACTGACAGGGATACCGACACCGCAGATATGGCGTACCAGAAACTGAATATACAGGTACTTAGCAAATTACTCGAATATTTCAACAGTGTCGCTATGCCAACAATCAATCAATACTATGCGGAACTGCAGCGTGCTGTCAGGAATAAAGGGATGAACCAGAACAACATCCTGACCAGTCTTCCGTTCTGGGCCCATACGCTGCATAGGATATTTGCAATGCTTCTACGGGCCAAGTACCTGCTTGATATAATTCAATCAGTTTTACGGCTGGCTTACCTCCCGAACAAAATACATCTCTCACATCCTACAGTTCACTTGGCAAGTCCTAATCTATATCTTTTCAGAAATACCCTGGAAAGATTAGATGAGATATGTTGCGGCAGTACCGTATTATCAGCCCGTGTGACCGAATACATCAGTCCATTCTTGCAGCAGGGAGTAACGCACAGGCTAACATATGACAAGGTGGTGCACCTGTATAAGGAAGCGGTTCGGCCAACGGTATCAAGCTTAACAGAAGCCATTGAACTTATGTCCAACTTAGTCAAGACCTGGGAAGAAAGTTGCTCTCAAGACCATATATCAAGGCTGCAGACATTATCTGCAAATGGCGGGAATATATTGGATGCAGTTGAACAGAAGTTCTTAACTGACAAGAGCCTTTATGAGGAAGATCAAAAACGTAAAGAAGAGCTTAAAAGATCATCAGCAGCGAACTCTAATAGCACAAAGCAGAATGGTAGCCCTCAACGAAGACCTTCCAATAGAAGTGCAACAAATACCAATTCACCTCTCCGACAGCAGGCACTGGCAAATGGTGAGAAGCGCGTTTCCACTGCTCCCCTTGTGCGTAGGCGCTCCTTGTCCCTACAGAGAGGATCTCCTTCTCCAGATTTTGATAACAGTAAGAGGTCAAACTCATTACAATTTGACTCTTCAACAAACCAAATGTTACTACAAAGTTCGGTGAGGGAGGCCTTGTCGAGGTACCGATCGAGGCGTGCCAATACTGAACGTCCGCTTTCTACGCCTCCAGGTGCCTTCCCATACAATACATTCGCTAGCAGTATGGTTGATGAAGAAAGCCGCCACATAGCAAGATTAAGCCTCACTGATGGCAATATGCCTGCAGCGAGAAAGGCAACAAATATGATCCTAGAGTACGAAGATACGTCCAGGGAGTCGTCCATAACTGGATACTGTAATTATCAAACAGATGCTAATCAGGTCCTGGCTGGACCACACCTCTCCGCCTCGTTCTCTTCAGTTCCTCCTATCAAGAAAGTCCGTTTCATAGGCGTCCCGCCTCCCACCGAGGATGAAGACCCAAAACCAAAAAGGAAGGGATGGTATAAAAAGCCTGCTGTGCTGCACTACCCTACTCCATCACAATCAATGATCCAGAAGAATAAGTTGCGACATGAGGGATATGTTTTCCGTACGAGTCTGCGTGAGCAACAACGCGAGAAACACCAACAGCCAGGAAGACGATTTGCTGCCTTCTTAGACCATGTAAAGGACACAAATACGTTGAGTAACCAAAAAGCGGCGAAGATCAAAGCAAAGTTGACGCGCTAATGCGTCAATTCGTTACCTTGCCGATTATCTAAAAGATTACCACCCATATTCTAAAAGATGCCCAGAATGGGATCAAAAAAATTCCGGTTCGGTGAGGCTTAACGTACTATGTAGACTTATCCTTTATCAGAAGTGTCTATGGTTACTGTAACATTAGATGAATAATTAGCGCCCATAATATGAACTCGGCACCGTTCAGCACGTTATTACCGCCTCCAAAGAAGGAACAGTCCTTTCCTGTGGCATCTGCAGATCAGTCTCGTGAGCAGCAAGGCGATGAGCCCGTGGCTGGTATAGTATTTGACTCACTACAGCCAGATGGCATCCCAAACGTCTCATTCCAGGATTTCATACCTATCAGACAACGGGATTTCAATATGTCGATACCTCTGCCGACCAAACAAGATATAGATGAAACATTTCAGAGGACGAAGGCATACTTCGACAAGTTGCTGAGCAATAAAGCCCCTACCAACTTTCGATCGACCTCTGACATCCGAGGCAGTAAGGGGGGAAACTATATCGAGTACAAAACGAAAGATGCATTGACGGATAAAAGCACATCGCGGATCATAAAGGTGGTCGATCACGTAGCTGATCCACTGCAGCCTTCCCAAATAAAGAGGAAGAAAGTCGTGGCTCCACCTACGGATGAACCTGCCGCGCCTATCCTTCATAGTGGTACAGAGAAGCTGACTAAAGAGCAGCGTGAACAATGGCGAATCCCCTCCGCTGTATCTAACTGGAAAAATCCAAACGGATATGCGATAGATCTGGAAAAACGAATAGCCATCGATGGCAGGTATAATAAGGAGGGTGACGCCATACCCATGGTAAATGAGAAACTTTTGGAACTAACTAATGCCTTGGAAGATGCCGAATCGAGGGCGCGTGAAGAAGTAAGGTCTAGGGCAGAAGCTAGAAAACAACAGGCCGAACAGCAGGTGCGATTAAAAGAAGAGAAGCTACGAGAATTAGCACAACGCTCTCGAGAAGAGCGACAAAGAAAAAGGCGACAACCGATTGACCAGGAAGAATATGATGAATCTGCAATGGTCAGACAAACTGAGCGTAATGAGAAGAGGGATCAAATGAAAAATGATATGCGTCTTTCTAAGCTCAGTACTGCAGACCGCCTGCGTGCACTTGCGCATGCCCAAGGGAGAGATGTTTCAGAAAAGATTATTCTCGGTGCAGCAAAGCCATCCGAAGTGCCCGATGTTCATTATGACTCCAGGCTCTTGACTAAAGGTGCAGGCACTGCGGTACCTGGAGCTCCAGAGCAAGTGTACGATAGCCCCCTCTTCGCACAAAATGCGATGGATAGGCTCTATAAACCTGCAAGATTCACTGGACCTGACAACGACGCATTGGATATCTTGAGTAAGATGACTAGTGAACAGAGATTTGAGGACCGCGACGCAGTATCCTCGGGTGATCAGCCGCAGACATCGCCTGGAATGCAGAAGTCTGATGAAAAGCAGGATTCCGAGCACGGTCTAGAACACGGGGGAACATGAGCATGCGGAAGCTTGTTGCGAAATTAGTATATTGCTATCCCACTCTATGTACTTTAATCAACCTTGGTCTCTTGTATCATCATCATCGCTGACATTAGCAAACTCGCTTAACGGATCAGAGCTCTCCAGTAGGGTCATTAGTTGCTGGTTCCTCCGTATGGCATACCGCTCTATTTTCTTGATAGTGCCACTGACCTTCACGGGGTTGACTATGATGTCCGTTATGGTATCTATCCTTTTCATGAGCATCAACGCCATCACAACCAGCTGATAGTGCTCTCGACTACATCGTAAAATGCCCGTCGATGTTTTGTTAGAAAAGTACTTGACCTGGAGAATCGCAGTTGCTTGCGCCATCCCGTAATCGCCAAAGTTCGTCTGCAACACTTTCCTTAGCTCTTGCATAATGCTTTTGTGTGTTATCACTGGTGAGGACATCTGGCGATAACGAAGTTGTATATCTTTACTGGAACGTAAACATAGTGCGTCATAACTATCATCTGCATCTACAGGAGGGTATAGAATCTCGAATAGAACATATCTGCTCTTGAGCCGAACCATATTGTCTTTTTATACAACTGTGATGCGTTTGACTTTGCGATGAAGTCTTTTCCCTTGTGCAAATTTCACCAGAAAAATCACCACATCGCTACGCTTTACCACACGGGAAGTTAACAAAACATAAGATATATCATTCTCTAGATATATAAGTTGAAGTTAACAAGAAAGCAACTAAGGTATCTGAATACATAGTACAGTATAGATGTGCCAGTTGAGTTAAATACAGCTAGCTCATAATATTAACTTTTCTTTGAAGGAAGCTTCAACTTCAGCGATGGCGCTGTCAATACCTGCAGGCTTGTCTCCCATACCCTGGAAAACATTACCCTTACCACCAGCCTTACCACCAATCTTGCTGGATACAATTTTGGCAAGAGCAGCACCATCAATGCCCTTTGCGAGGGCACCGTCGGAGATGAAGCAGCCATGAGCAACCTTGCCCTCTGGATCATTGCCGGTGAACAAGTAGATGGTCTTGTCTCTAGCAGAATTCTTCAAGTACTGAACAGCTTCCGTAACAGCTTTAGGGTTAGCGGAGATGTCCAGAGACTTTACGAAGAACGTGGCATCCTCGTTCGCAGCGAAGTATTCCTTGACTGCGTCCAAGGTCTGCTTCATTTCCTTCTTGGCCTTGACCTTAACTTCATCCTTAACGGCTTTTTCCATCTTGGTGAACTTAGTCTTCAATTCGTTCTTCGTAATGACAGAGATGTTTAATTGGTCCAGCCTGACACCAATTTCCCGTATCTTCTTCTCTTTCATCATGGAGAAAGGCAGCTTGTCAATTGCATCAAGCTCCAATGCAAATTCTTTAGCAACTCTTTGCACTTCGTAGGCTTCATGAGCGGATACAGCAACGATTCTTCTGATACCCTTGGCAATACCGCTCTCCTCCACAATGACAAACTCTTTAATGTCGCCAGTCTTGGAAACATGTGTACCGCCGCATAACTCAATAGAGTACTTGGCCCATTCCTCATCGCTTGGGTTTTCTAGTATTTCGTCAACTGACTTGCCGACAGAAACCACGCGCACCGGATCTGGGTATGTCTCACCGAAAACAGCGCGAATGGAGTGGATAGACTTGGCAACGTCCAAAGGAATATCCTTATAGTAGACCGACCTGTTCTCTCTAATTTGTTCATTGCAGATGTTCTCAACTTGCTCCAACTCCTCGTAAGACATAGGTTTCTTATGCGAAAAGTCAAATCTCAGCTTTTCTGGTGTCACCAAAGAACCTCTCTGGTCGATATTGTCGCCAAGGATTGTTCTTAAAGCGTAGTTTAGAAGATGCGTACCCGTGTGGTTGTTTCTGATTGGGTAACGGCGTAGCTCATCATAAGAGGCAATGATCTTGTCACCAACAGCAAGCTTTCCATCAGCCAAGTTACCGGTGTGGAAGACGTAGCCACTGTACTGCTGCACATTTTCGACATTGAATTCTGCTGCACCATCAATCACGATCTTACCCTGGTCGTACTCTTGACCACCCTGTTCAGCGTAGAAACAAGTACGGTCTAGAAGAACACCGTACTGCTTTCCAACCTCGGTCATCTGTTCAACGAAGTTTTCTCCATCGTGAATACGGACAATCGTCGCTTCAATATCCTCGGTACCGTACTTTGCAGAGTCGTCAGTTCTTAGGACACCTTCATCGCGTAGTTGTGACACCTCGTGCACATTTAACTTGATCAAGTTAACATCACCCTTGGAGCCATTCTTCTTGGACGCCTCGTAAGACTCTTGTTTCGCCCTCTCGAAGCCCTCGTTGTCCACCTTCAGGCCATGCTCGTCTGCCATTAATTGAGTTAGGTCAACTGGGAAGCCGTAGGTGTCATATAGACGCCAGACCTGTTTCCCATCAAGGATTTTAGAGCCACTGTTCTTGGCAGTCTCGGCGTACTTCTCGAAAAGCTTCTCACCACGGTCCAAGGTCTTTGCAAAGGAAGCCTCCTCTTCGTCCAGAATATCGAACAAGTACGACTGGTTCTTTGTTAGCTCCGGATACACATCCTTGAATTGTTCTATCAGGGTTGGCGCTAGCTGAGAAAAGAACTTGCCGGTTGGGTAGTTCATGTACTTTCTGACATAACGGGCACCACGTCTCAAGATACGACGTAACACATACCCTCTCCCGTCGTTGTCTGGAACTCCTCCATCGGCCAATGCAATCGTCAGAGTACGGACATGGTCAGCAAGAACTCTGTATGCAGTGTCAATGCCATCCTTGTCGTCCGCACCGAACTTTCCGGAGTATGGTCTCACGCCGGTGATCTCCTGAATGCGAGCAAAGAGAGGCTGGAAAACATCGGTATCGTAGTTGGAAGGCACACCCTGCAGCACGGACACTAGACGTTCAAAGCCCATACCGGTGTCAACATGCTTGGCGGGCAAAGGTCTCAAGCTGCCGTCTTGTTCACGGTTGAACTGGATAAACACATTGTTCCAGATCTCAAGAACGTTAGGGTCATCCTGGTTCACCAACGCAGCAGCGTTACGCCCGCCAATACGGTCAAAGTGGACTTCCGAGCAGGGACCGCAAGGACCCTGGTCACCCATCTCCCAGAAGTTATCCTTCACGTTGGCGGCAATCACGTGGTCTGGAGCAACGCCCACCGACAGCCACAAGTCCCGCGCCTCCTCGTCCGCAGCAAGCCCGAGAGACTCGTCGCCCTCGAAGTATGTCACGTACAGCTGGTCTTCCGGCAGACCGTACACCTTCGTCAACAGCTCCCACGAGTACGTAATCGCCTCCTTCTTGAAGTAGTCTCCGAAAGACCAGTTTCCCAGCATTTCAAAGAACGTGTGGTGGTACGAGTCCAGCCCAACGTCCTCAAGGTCGTTGTGCTTGCCGCCCGCACGGATACACTTCTGTGTGTTCACCGCCCGCTTCAGCGTGTAGAAGTCCGACGCGGGGTCCACCATCCCTAGGAAGATCGGCTTGAACTGGTTCATACCCGCGTTCGCAAACAACAGCGTTGGGTCGTCGTATGGAATCACCGGTGACGATGGCACTAGCTTGTGATCCTTGGCCTTGAAGTAGTCGATAAACGTGCTACGCACGTTCTGCGCTGTCCATTTCTTGTCCCCAATAGTCATCTTGGCAGTATTCGATAATAGCCGGATAGTGCGCAGCAACGTGAACGGTGTGGCCTGGAACAGTTCCAAGAAGAGCGTGCTTAGCTAGTCTTCGTAGAATAGGAAAGATCACGATTTGGTCAGATGAACAAAAAAAAAAAATTCATCGAACATCACTATATACGAAGGCAGCAAAAAGAACCAAATGGATATTTAAGGTCAGGTGGTCTCTAATTGCCACTTCATTAACAGATCAGCATAAGCGCAGTCCAGATGTTGCATCTCAGGAGGCAATTAGCGGTTACCTGGCTGTTAATAGCCACGGTTGCAGCTTATGATGCTGTACGGCTGTGGCAGAGCGTTGTGCGAGCCGGCATCAACGATGCCGGGCCGTGGTACGGGGCGCTGACGGGCGCGGAGGACGAAATAAGCGTGCAGGATCTGTGGAATGAGCTCGGGGACGACGAGAGTACGGTTTTGGAACTGTTGTACGAGACGTCTGTAGGCGTGGTCGAGGAAGTGAAGCAGGGCGCTCGTGCGAACTGGTTTGAACTGAACGGGAAGCGGTACAGCGGGTCAGACGATTCGTTTTACCTACAGTCGGGGGAACTAGACGCGCAGCGGGCCGTACCCGATGCTGCAGTGTTGCGGCCGGGCGAAGGCGTCGTGGGGACGGCGCCAGACGCCCCGATTGTGGTTCTGTACGGGCAGGCGGGAAGCGAGGAGTTCGAGGCGTTCAACTGGAACCTGTACCGCGAGGCTCAGCAGGGGCGCATTCGGCTTGTGTGGCGCCCTACATGTGAAGGTGCGGGCTGTGGTCAGCCGCGAGTGGGTGACATCTATGCGCATGAGTACAGTGTCAAGGAGGGCTCCTGGGACAGCACGGTGCGCGGCCAGCTTGCGGTGCCGTCGGAGTTTGCTGCGAAGAAGTACAGGCTTGGAGGTGTGAAGGATGAAGATCTGTCGTTACTGGATCTTAAGGTAGCGACCTTGATTGCCGAACAGTATAACCGCACGAGCGATTTTACGGAGACGTTGGAATATGCAAGGCAGCTTATTGACAACTTTCCATTGCTCGCTGAGCACTTGGTGGACCGCGAGGTGGACACGAACTCTACGGAAGCGCAATTGACGGAGGTGGCCACCACTGGGGTGACGTACGATGCGATTGGTCTGTATATCAATGGCCAGCCCTGGAAGCTGTCGTCGCTAGATATGCGCACGTTCGTGCTAGCCATCATTTCGGAGCAAAAGAAAATGCAATATCTAATGGAAACACTGCAGAGCAAGTACAATCAATTTGGTATCGAAGACGCTAGACAGCTGCTCTCGAAATTCTGCCAAGTAAGTGTTGTGAATGCACAGGACATGCAGCCCGCACGTTACGATTTCCATCGTGTCCCTGGATTTAGTGAGAGCGTAATCTATTTCAACGATATAGAGAAAGATCCACAGTACAGTAATATGAGCACCAGGTTGGACAGTGTTTTCGAAAAGTCGGACTATGGTGTAATTCCTTCATATAGGAAGAACTGGAATGAGCTCGTATTCGTCGTTGACTTTGATTCGCTTGACAATGAAGACACGCGGGAGATATTAAGTGGCATGGTCCGTGCATTCAGTGTGGCTGACGAGGGGTATCCACAACGGATTGGTTTACTCCCAATGTACCATGGGGACTCGAATCCCATCGTTGAGGAGATCTACAGGTCTAAAGAATCTGGTCTAGCAAACGTGAAAAATTACCTCAGATTATTAGTCCTCGGAGAGCGTCCAGAAAGTGAAGATTCTGTTGAAATCCCACCTGTCAAGAAAATATTGGAAGACTTTTCTATCTTTAACAATTCCCTGCTGATCAATGGTCAGATTCATCCGTTCAAGAAGAATACCTGGCACTACTTGATAGCCTCCACTTTAAAGCATGATGTGGAAATATTGAAAAGCATGGTGGGAAGGTTTCCATCACCCAATGTTAGAGAATTGCTACATAGCAAATCTCTGACCACGCGTGATAGTCGGTACATTGTGGATTACTTTGACGATGCTACTTACACAGTTGAGAAAATTAGTGCTTTGGCCGAATTGGCGCAAAGAGTCACTGTCTATGAGAAGGGAGAACCCAAGCAGCTCTATCACACTGTAACTTTAGTTGACGACTTTGAATCCAAACCAGCCTTGCAACGATTAAAAAATCTACTTCAAGTTAAGTTTAATGCGATACGTATCAGACTGATTCATATTGGAGTGTCTTCGACTTCGTATGGGGCACTCCAGAGTTCACTGACTGAAAACAAGGATCTGTCGAAAACTATTGATGCTCTACTGGCGAAGGCTAAAGAATCCCCGAAATTTGATACAAGTACTGTTGAAAAGCTGGAAGCATGGGTTCCTGACCTCACTCGGGAGAAAATTGCGGGAACTTCCTCTACAGGAACTTCCTTTGCGATCATCAATGGCCGCTATATTCAATTCGGTCCGGAAAGTTCTATTAGCAAGGTCCTGTGGGAGTCCTTGCTTCAGAGGGAAGCTACGCGCACTTTGGATCTACTAGGGATTGTAGACGCACAAGTTCCAGGTATGCGTGACACGAAGGAGGATGCTGATTTTGTGGAGCAGCTCACTTCTATTTTGTCTTACTTGTTTTATTCCGGTTCGAACATTTTCCACAGCGGCATCGAACGCACTAGCGAATCTACATTACCAAGGCTGAATATCCTGGATATGTTACCGGAAGAATTGGCTGGGGCACTCATAACAAACGGTAACCCAACTGGTCAGGTTGAGCTGGCGGTAATTGTCGATCCTCTAGAAGAAAGATCGCAGACCTTCCTACGTCTGGTCGATCAAGTCAAATCGTTGAGCTTCCTTGACATCCGAATTTTGTTGTTACCTACCAAGAAACTCACCGTCTTCCCGATACACAGGATATACTCTGATGATGTTCTCTCACTGAACCCTGTGGAAGCATTCGACGTCAGCAGAGACGTCCCGCATTATTTATATCCTGAGCCTAACAATCCAGACGTCGCTAGCATTATCATTGAAGGATATGCGTTTGACGAGAAGTTGCCTGTCAGCAAGACGACCGTCGAGAGCCATGCAGGTGTATGTCTAGAGCTCTTAAATGCAGATGGCGAGGTTGTGTCCTCGTCCTCGACCATGAGTGTGTTCGGCTACTTCCAGTTCCTAGTTCCTAACTTAGGTTATGGATTCACCGTCAGGAGCTGCAGCCCAGAGTATGAGATTACGTCGTTTTCAACTGATGCCAAGGCAGACTACGTCCCTAGTGCGGAGATATCTATAATAGACGTTATTCCTCACAGAGTCTTTGTGAAACTCCGTGAGACTCACCGCAATGCAGCAGAGTATAATACTGACCAACAGGAGGGCATACATATTTACGTCACTATTCATGATCCATCTGACGAACCATCTTTCAAGGAAAAGTTGTTTGCTATACTCGCAGGCACGCCTCAACATACCCCAGTAACATTTTGGCTCGCCCACGGAGCCCCGCTTTCGCCCGAACTCCACACCATACTGCGTGTCGCCGAAAGCTTGCCTGGCCGCCACGTAGCCTGCAGGCCCGTGCGCTATGCCTGGCCCTCCTGGCTCCGTCCCCAGCGCTTTGTCGACCGTAGGCTCGACGCAGCCCGCTTGCTCTTCCTCGACACAGCACTGCCGCATACCATGCATGGACGGCTTATTATGCTCTCATTGACTGAGGAGCGCACGCCAGATGTGGCTACGCTCTCTGGCCTACAGACAACTGCGTACCTCACCATGCGCCCTCATCGTGGCCATGGCTACTGGGAGGAGGGCTATTGGCAGAATTACCTTGGTAAACATAACCTCAGGTTCTACAACCCCTCGCGTACCTTCGTGGTAGACCTTGACCGCTATCGCTCCCTCACTGCTGGTGACCATCTGCGTGTTCACTATCAGAGGCTGTCTGCAGATGTAACCTCCCTATTGGACATTGACCAAGATCTGGTCAATAGTGTGCAGCTGCTCCTGAAAATTCGGCCCCTACGCATTAATAAATTCCTGCCCCCAGCAACCAAGGAATGGATTGCCGCATGGCCTAGTAATTCTGCGAATGACTGGACCGGGAACCCTCCCGACACCGAGTCAGCCTCCGAGGAAGCCCTCGACCACGACGAGCTCTAGGCTGCACGGCGTACACGTCATTAAATACATAGCGCACTATATACCCTACCCAATTAGGTGGCCATGGAATATCCCTCTACCACCGCTTTATTTCTGTGTTACCGATTCATTAATCGGATCATCATCTTGTACTAGATGTCTCGATGAAGCAGAGTAGGGCATTAGATAAAAAATTCGGAAAGAATACTAGGAGATGACTTGACTTAGAGAATTAATTAATGCCTTGTCCATTTAAGACGCTACTGGACGGTATATATTTGCCTTACGGGCGGAGATCGCGAAGGTAGTCGTCGCAAGCGCGTGCGCATTTCATAGCATGGCCAAGGGTATACAAGAGATGAGAGCAAGCTCGCAGCTTGAAGCAGGGTGCGAGACGCCGGTGGCCCGCGGACCCTTGGCAGAGGAATCGGGGGAGCCGGAAAGATACACAGGGGTCAACAAGAAGAGGCTAGCCTGCACTAACTGCAGACGGCGACGCAAGAAATGCGATCTGAATTACCCTTGCTCGAGCTGCCTAAGATTGAAGCTTGAATGCAACGTGAACGATGAGGACCTGCGCAAGAAGCGGTACTCCATCACCTATGTAAAGAACCTGGAAACGCAGGTAGCGTTCCTAGAGAGCAAGATGCGGGAGCTGGCGGACAGTGTGCCGCTCAGGGATCGTGGTCTAAGGGGGGAGTCGCTCGGCGAACAACATTTCCGGAACCTTGCGAGCACGACAGATGCCCTGCAGAACCAGTATCCATGCCATCAGATACCTCGTGGCACCAGAAGTGCTATTTCCGGCGAGAAGGAGTACACAAGTAGCCAGTGCCAGCTTCAGCTCACCAGCATGAAGCCTGATATGGAATTCGAACGACCCCTTTCCTCAACGTCACAGTCATCTGCATCTCGGTCTTCCGGGTCACAGTCATCCTCGAGCGCAGATGACAACGATATACTGCGGCGACGGAAGTTCGTGAAGGGCAGCATCTATCCAGACCGTCCAATGGGGTACCAGCCTAAAAATACGCAAACCGAGAAGGAACTGGGCAGTGCGCAGCGTATCTGCGACCTTCGCACGGCGGTAATCTTGAGAACAAAGGATCGGGCTAGCTCAATGCTCAACAGCGATCCCAAGATCTTGAAAAGCCTGTCCAATTTTTACACATGGTTATACCCTGGGCATTTCATCTTCTTGCATCGGGAGTCCTTTCTTTATGGCTTTTTTAACAATAGCGACAGCTATGAAAGCTCGCGGTACTGCTCGGAAGAGTTGATCTATGCGATGGCGGCTGTCGGATCGCGCCTATCAACCGAGCTGCACGCAGAAAGCGAGCAGTACGCTCAGATTGCAAAGGATAGGCTACTGCGGATAGTATTTGACGAACAAAGCCCTGCTAAGATTACTACCGTGCAGGCTTTGCTTTGCCTTGCCTTCTACGAGCTCGGTAACGGTAATAACCAACTCGCATGGTCCTTCAGTGGCCTGGCGATCCGCGTGGGCCACGATATCGGCTTTCAACTCGATCCAAAGGTCTGGGTAACAGACGAAGACAGCTCCGCTCTCAGCGAAAGCGAGCTGGAGATTCGCTCGCGCATATACTGGGGCTGCTATATCGCAGACCACCTCATTTGCCTCCTCCTCGGCAGAACACCAACACTCAGCGTCTCTAACTCGACCATCCCGGAGAGTGACGAGCTTCCCGAGATAGATGGTACTGAGGATTTCCGTTTTGATAGCAACTGCGTATTGCAGATCTCCCTCCCATTGAAGAACCTCATCATCCTCTCCCGCATCATCCAGATATTCACTGCCAAGATCTTCATCGAGCCTAGCAACACCTCGCAGCGGATTGAGTACCTCGTGAAATTCAACCTCAAGGTCTACCACTGGCGCCAGTCGCTACCGGACTTTCTCAAGTGGTCCCAGGCCCGCATCAACGACCCCGATGTCAGCACCGACCCTACCATCTCCTACTTCTGGTACCACTATTATATCGTCCTGCTCACCTTCAACCGCCCCTTTATGGATGCCTGTACAGAGGCCAAGGCCGTCGTCCTCGAGGCCCTCGCAGACCTCCGCACCCTGCTCTCCATTTTCCGTTGGCGCTTCTCACTCTCCAAGGCTTCCATATATCACCTTTACAGCTGTCTCCTCGCAATAGACTGCGCAGACGCACTCGTCATGCTTCTTCCTGATCCGCTCATCACCACTGCTCTCCCTGACCCCGCTGCAGAATCCTCCTTTTTCCGCCGCGTGCTCCAGGACCTCGCGCCGGCATACGATCTTCCCCGCCGCTTTGCAGCTCCGCCCACCGACCCACTCCGCCACCATCTGGCCTCTCTACACGTCCCCCATGACTTCTCTCTCTCCGACGAGATCGACGATCTCATCCGCCAGGTCTTTGGCTTCGATCGAAACCTCCAACCCGCCCACCATCTCTGACGCTGACGCTGTCTTCCGCATCAGTGCATCACGAAAAAAAGAAACGCCCGAGTCATTCCGTGGCCGACTCTTGCACCTTGGACCCTGGCAGGCCTACCCCGCCGCCCGCCCTTACTCCCTGTCCATGCGCAACTTATGCTCGAGTGGCCGCCTCATTATCGACTCCACCCGGCCTCGCAATGCCCGGTTGCACGCAGGGCCCCGAGCTTGCAGCTGGTCTCATTGTACTACCTAATGATTTCTTTTTTGGTTTTTGTAATTTGTTTCTTTTTTTATAAGGAGAAACAGTTCAATATATCTCATCATCTATAAAACTACGACGTCTCAGGATTCTCCAGCACGCCGGAAACTGATAGATCAGAACCAAAAAGCAGTTCGAGGATATCAGTAAGCACTGGGAAGTTTGGAAAATAGCAGTGCTGAGAGTTACGGGACAGATTGGCAAAGACACATTTGCGATGGAGTTTAATTCGCCGCAGCCAGAGCACGCACAATTACACATCCACCCTAAAGGTGCAGCCCGGCTGCTGGGAAAGTTGCACGCCGAGGGTCGCGGCCCGCAGCATGAAGATAACGAGGAAAACGGGGGTGGCGAGGGCCGGTTGATCCCGTCACCGCCGCTGTCACCGCGGGTCGGACCAGGAGAGTGCGGAGCGGCGGTGGGACGGGACGTCGGGGCACTTGTAATGACACCGAGCTGGGCACCGGGCATGACTTCGAAGCGCTACCGATACGCGACGCATGGGTTTCTTTCACAGTACCGGCTAATGGGCTACGGCGGCGGCGCCAGGCCGAAGAAAACGGGGCTTGCGCGGCGGCCACGGTACAACAAGACGTATGCCTCGGGGTCCGACCTGGACAAGGTGTACCGCACGCGGCGGGTGACCAAGAACACAGGCACGCCTGTTGTGGAGGGTTCGCTGTCGCCAATGGCGGGGTTTGCTCGGCCATCGCCGCGGGTGAACCGCAAGAAGAAGGCACACCCCCACGTCTCGGGCCACACACAGACAGCTCCACTGGCGTCTGCCAAGGAGGTGCACTCTGCACCTACGTATGTGCCCAACATGAGCTGGGAGAAACTCCCCGACTACTCGCCTCCATTGTCTACGCTCCCCTCTAACAACAATACGAAGTGTCTCAAAGTTGAATGGAAAGGTTCGTCGATGGACCTATCGAACGATCCATTGCGCCACAAACTCCACCCAGCCGAATTGGTGTTGGCGCAGACGTTACGGCTACCTTGCGACTTATACCTAGATTCTAAACGCAGGCTTTTCTGTGAAAAGGTACATCGCTTAAAACAAGGCATGCCCTTCCGGAGGACAGATGCGCAGAAGGCTTGCCGAATCGACGTCAACAAAGCATCGCGCTTGTTTGCAGCTTACGAGAAGATTGGCTGGCTAGATGACGACAATTTTGCGAAATATTTGTGAGCTGGCCACATCTTATCCCGGGCGTCATTTTCGGACTTTTCTTCTTTCCCACGCCTGTCACCTCAACGGTCAGTTATACACATACACATCACGCATATGGAAAGAAGGTTGTATTAATTATCATCTCAACACTATCAATTCGGTATTAAGAGGGTTATGGAACCCGCCACTCTTAGGTTTACGGTTTTCTCATAAAAACATATTAGGGATTATGTTTTCTATAATTCGGCTTGTGTAATGCAAACAAAAATTATGAATATAGGCTATATGCACTGGTATCATACGTGTTTCTGCAACACGTCTCGGTTTGGGTGTTCGATAGCGCCCCCCTCCGCGTCTGCTACAAACACTTCGCTGTCAGGCGCGGTATCTTCAGCTGCGTCGCCGAAAAGCTGACGGAGCAACGTCCGCGCGCTATTGTGGATGTAGCCGCTCCTTGTAGCACCACTATTTTGGAGCGCAGAGTACTTACGCAGCAACTCTGAAACACCCTCTGCACTACAGTAGGCCTCATTCTCCGTATACAGCGCTCGCAGCTGCACCGCCAGCAGCTTAATGGTCTCGTCAACAGGTCGCAAGCTGCCCAGCAGTACGCGAAACTGCTCTGCATCCGCCTCCGTAGCCGGCGCCCCGTGTTCTAGCAGATTACGAACCTGCTCCTTAAAGCTAACGATGCGCGCATGCGCGCGCCGCGTCTCCCGAACGCGAGTAAGGAGTAGCTCGTGCATCGCAAACGCAGCTTCTATCTCCTCGAGCCGGCTACGTAGCTCTGGCCCAGGATCTGTGTCCAGCACAAGCCTGTCGTAGTGCGCTAGTTTAAAGTGCCCGTCCTCGACGAGCTCGGCTGGCACACTCAGAACGTTACGTAACACATACAGCTCCAGCTTGTCCAGATTCTTGTCCACCGCATTCTCCAGCAGCGTCTCCAGCTTGGCCGTCCCGACCTTAATCTCCTCCGTGAAGTCTTCACCCCCTACCTGATGCCGCTGTCGCAGATAAGTCTCCATCGCCTGTGTACACTTGTACATAATCTCATTGACACTATTAATCAGGTCGTCCACCAGCGATATCGGCGGATACCCGAGGTGCTCCGTCAACAGCGACGTCGCTGACATCGTAGGAGCTGCCATTATGTCTGTCCGCTCTGCCGTGCGTGTGTAGCCGTGATGCGTCGGTTGGCGTATGTTGTCTTAACGCCTGTCGTATCTGAGCACGTGATACCACGTGATACAGCCGTCCCACGTGACTCGGCCCCCGTTCGCAGAAAACGTCGCCGGTCTGTGGACTTCTGTGCATCCGGAGCATCCTGCGCCGCGCCATCGCGATGTCAGCCCACCTGCAGTTGGACCACGCCGTACCACGGCAGAACTTTCAGGCGACAGACGGCACACCGGTTTAAATCGCTATCTACGGTTTCCGGTGGAATTCTTATCGGCATCCGGTTAATTGCTTTTTCAGCTTCCAGTTTGCCCCTCTTTCGCATGGTTGCTTCCTGAAAACAGGGAGCTAGCTTCCCTTAGTACGTAACATCGTAGAGGGTTAGGCATCGCTGACCTCGAGACCCGGTGATGCAATATGCACAACCCTCGTCTGCGCAAAACGGGCACGAAGATTGGAAAAGGACCCAGGAGTGCAGCCCAGGGTCATGCGAGACAGAATAGGCCGGAAAAAGCGAAAAAATGGACGACGCTTTTATATATATATGTAGCGAGGGCTCCGGCGTTCACAGAACAGGGCCCGACACACTTGTTGTAGAATTTCTATCTGCAAGCAAATCATAATACAAAATGGAATCTAGATTGGGGTGGCTAACTCGTTTGAACTACGACACTGGGTCTGCGTTGAGAAGAACGTCGATCATCGGGACCATTGGTCCAAAGACCAACAACCCAGAGACGTTGGTGGAGCTCAGAAAGGCGGGCTTGAACATCGTGAGAATGAACTTCTCGCACGGCTCGTACGAGTACCACCAGTCGGTGATCGACAACGCCAGAAAGTCGGAGGAGTTGTACCCTGGCAGACCATTGGCCATTGCGTTGGACACCAAGGGTCCTGAAATCAGAACGGGTACCACTATCGACAACGTCGACTACCCAATCCCACCTAACCACGAGATGATCCTAACCACCGACGACCAGTATGCCAAGTCTTGCGACGACAAAATTATGTACCTTGACTACAAGAACATCACAAAGGTGATTGAGAAGGGCAGAGTGATCTACGTTGACGACGGTGTGCTATCGTTTGAGGTGTTGGAGGTCGTGGACGACAAGACCTTGAAGGTCAAGTCTTTGAACGCGGGGAAGATCTGCTCCCACAAGGGTGTGAACTTGCCGGGCACTGACGTCGACTTGCCAGCTCTGTCCGAGAAGGACAAGTCTGACTTGCGTTTCGGTGTCAAGAACGGTGTGCACATGATCTTTGCTTCCTTCATCAGAACTGCTGGCGACATTCTAACCATCAGAGAAATCTTGGGCGAGGATGGTAAGGACATTAAGATCATTGCCAAGATTGAGAACCAGCAGGGTGTTAACAACTTTGACGAGATTTTGAAGGTCACTGACGGTGTTATGGTCGCCAGAGGTGACTTGGGTATCGAGATTCCAGCTCCACAAGTCTTTGCCGTGCAAAAGATGTTGATCGCCAAGTGTAACTTGGCCGGTAAGCCAGTTATCTGTGCCACCCAGATGTTGGAATCCATGACCTACAACCCAAGACCAACCAGAGCTGAGGTTTCGGACGTTGGTAACGCTGTCCTGGACGGTGCAGACTGTGTTATGTTGTCTGGTGAGACCGCTAAGGGTAACTACCCAATCAATGCCGTTAAGACCATGGCTGAGACTGCTTTGATTGCTGAGCAGGCTATCCCATATGTTCCAACTTACGATGACCTCAGAAACTTGACGCCAAAGCCAACTCCAACCTCCGAGACTATCGCTGCTGCTGCTGTTGCGGCTACTTTCGAGCAGAAAGCCAAGGCTATCGTCGTTCTATCTACCTCTGGTAACACTACCAGATTGGTATCCAAGTACAAGCCAAACGTGCCAATCGTTATGGTTACCAGAAACCCAAGAGCGGCTAGATTCTGCCACTTGCACAGAGGCGTCTTCCCATTCGTCTACGAACAGGGCCCAGCTTCTGAGTGGACTGATGACGTCGAGGCCAGATTGAACTTCGGTGTGGAAAAGTCTAAGGAGTTCGGTATCCTGAAGGAGGGTGACACTATTGTCACTATTCAGGGTTTCGCTTCTGGTGTTGGCCACTCTAACACCTTGAGGGTGTTGACCGTCTAAATCAAGTGTGTGCGAGGAACAAATAAGGCGTGTATATCAAACTTGTGTGTGTGTTTGTGTACGCGCTGTAGGTGTATGAATTAGCGTATCATTAGTGTTTATGGGCGGTCTATCTGCGGATATATATCGAATAGAATCTCTACATTTTGTGTATATAGCTGCTTGCAGCGATTCAGCCTTACCAGGACAACCCTGACTAGGTACTCTTCCCATTCGTGGAAGCTCTGCTTATCGCCATATGACTCGTGAATCCGCAATTGATCTGATATCAAGCGCGCCATTGAGAGTAGGGCGGGGAGCCTTCGAGGACCTCCGGAAATCAGTCTATCGAGATAGCTAGTGAAAAGACTTAAATCTTCATGATTAGGACCATCAGACCGCAAGGTTTGCGAGATCCACTCTCGTACTAAGCTCTTTATCTTCTCTTGAGAAGTCAAGTTTTGAAAAGTAATTGGTCCAAGGATTTCTGAATTTTCGAGTATATGTTCGGACGTATTACCATGAACGCCTGTCTCGACTTTCTTTCGAGAACTCTGCAAGTAGGAAGATCTGGCTTTTTGGTAGATTCTATGCTCTCGTCTGATTTCTTCTGCTAGATCAGTAGGTAATTCACCCAGGAATGATTCGCACAAGGCTGGCGCAGACATCATGTGAGTGAAATCAGGTGATGGTGAGTTGGAGGTCCGCTTATGGCGCTCAAAAAAATCCTTAATAGGAGTGGCCCTTTTATAAACTACAGGTGGCAATTCTGTTACTGAAGCTTTCATACGATTCTTAGGAGTTTCTAACGGTTTGATGGTACTAAATGGAAGTCTGAGCTGCCGGGGCATGTGAGAAGTAGACGCCTCCCTCAGTTTAAGAAACTGGACAGCTATACCACGCAGTTCTTTTGCTGGGCAACTTAACATGCGAAAAGCTGCCTTTATCTCTGCGGATATAACACCTGGATTATTGGTAGCAAGGCCTAATTGGCACGATTTACTAAAACTGTCACAGTCGCCCATACCCAAGTATTTTGGAGGTTCTATGGGAGCATCACTGCTCCTTCGTGCTATCTTCAAAACGATTTGGGATGTAGTCATGCAGAGCTCGTTGATCTTACTGACCAGATACTGTACAAGGCGGTCAAGAAAGGCATCAATCTCCGGGACAGAATCGAAGCGGATACCCCAGTTGATTTCAGCAGATAAGGACTTTCGTGCAAAGTATGCTCTGGGATTTCGGAGCATTCTACTGGACTCTACATCGTCGAGTCCCTGAAACAAATCTGCTAACTTGGCACCTGTTATAGATCCCAGCCTTGTTATCAACTCAGAACGTGAAAATAATTGACTAACCTGTGCAATAGTATGTTCGTGGCCTGTGAATCCTAACAAAAGCTTTTCTGCAATCGCTCTCCCTATACCCGGAAGGTCGCGTAGGGTACACGTTTCAAATAGATGGGCAGGGGATACGACCTGCGTATCCCCCCCCTTAATGGGCTCCTTGACGCAAACCAGATATCCATCGGGTTTCGCGCGTTTGAGAGCTAAGCGTGCCAGGACTAATGATGGTGCGCACCCTATGCTTACCACGCAACCACCTGTGCGTTCTGCCACTTCTGCTCGAATACGTATGCACAACTCCTGGCAACTCAGTGTATCCAGAGGACGATCGATAACGCAGACAGCCTCATCGACCGAAATTGGATACACAGCGTCGAAAGCCTTTAAATCCTCCAATACCTCATAAAATGAGTTCGATACTGTTTCATATGCGTCGTACGTATAAGGAAGACAGACCAGGTTGGGGCACAACTCCTGCGCTTTGGAGACCCACATGCCATTTCGTATTCCACATTCCCGGGCAGCGTAATTACAGGATGCAACGTCCGAAGATGAGCCCCCGTGACATACCGCCAGAGGCACTTCGGTCTTGCTTTGATAGCCCGCCTTGATGCCTGAAACAGTTGCAAAAAAGCAATCAAAATCCACGTGGAGGATGTGTGCCGGAGGAGCCCGCAAATCATTCAGCGCTCCCTCATTTGTCCGAAGATACCTGTCGAGAAACTTCTCGCGTAAAGCCGCCTTCCAGGTCGAGAGATGGTGCAGGCGAGATTTGGCAAAGAAGTCCTCAATGAAGCCAGGATCCTTGCAAGTGAGGCGCGGGCCTTGTGGACTCCCAGCTGAGGCTACGATACCAGCTGCAGCCTCCGTTCCTGCGGCCGCGTAAGGTTGCCAGGGTAGGAGCTTCCCGCTGCGCAAGCACGCCAACACCCATGCAGGCCGCACCACCTTGCACACCCTCCAGAGCCTACGCTTCGCCGTCGGCACATGCTCAGCCACGATATGCGTTGCATCGCTCGGCCGCGCTAAGTAATGCACAAACGTCCCCCCATGCATCACAATTTCACGTCGAAGCTCTTCCCTGTCTGGGTCTGTGCGCCCATTAACATGCACCCTACACCCTCGAAATATAGATGGGCGTGCCCCGCAAACCTCCCGCAACTGGTCCTCCTGTGCTTTCTGCAGCTGTCTCTTCCCTACAAAATACTCCCGATATCCATCAAACCCTTGATTTGGCGCTGCGTGCCCATCATCCATCTCTAGTTCCTTGGCGTGCCGGCTATCAATCTGCCTTTCACTGCATTCTTCTGCTACACAGCACCTTTCCTCCAGCCAGCCTGCAATGTTCTAATCTGCACAGGAAATTCTGTCATTACTCTTAGCATGCAGATATGCACACAAGATAATCCAATCATGCGCCACTATTGTGGAACCGCGCCTCGAACATATCGTTAATGATGATATGTTATGCACGATACTTTTTTTAGCTCGTTTCAAACCTTCTCGAGCATCAAATTCCGAAGGGAGCTCGAGCGAGCGCGAGCGAATTTTCAACTGGCGTGATAAAATTATCTGTAGGAACTGCAAGATGGTCTGAGCTGCTACTAGCTTACCAAGCCTCGGAAAAAAAAACAGAGCAGTGCATTATGCAGCTACTGTTTCTTTTTCAGAACTTTAGACCGTTGAGGTCGTATAAAAGAGATTTGAAAAACGATTTGAGCTACCAGGTACAGATGTCGGGTATTTCTCCTGGATGACTTATTAATGTAGACATTACCAAGAGTATCACTTCCTTAAGGTTACCTCTTTATACCACAATTATAACGCCAGATATGCCAGTCACCGTAATGAACAATTCTGGAGCAGCCGATTTCGAGGAATGGCTAGCGCAAGGTCCGATCAACTCGCTGCCCGGGTCAGACGGGTCGAGTGGCGAGACTTCGTCTGCTGCATCTCCATTTGACCAATTTGCGTCACTATTCGACGCTGAAGCGCCGCTGGCGCCTGTCTCTGACGGCGAGGTCCTGCCGTCAAACGAGACGTCTGTGACGAACTCGCCAGTGTGCATAAAGGACGAGGACGCTGGCGTACTACAGTTTGCCGCAGACCAGTCTCTGGCATCACTTGCGCTGCGTTTTGATGGTTTCGATGCCGCGCCACAAGCGACGGAGGCGGACAACGAACGGGAGGATGCGGACAGCACCAACAATGAGGATGAAGAGACTCAAGGGCTGACGCAGAGCGAACGTGCTTCCTATAAGCCCAAGCGTGCTCCACGCAAGCGCTTGACGCCCCACCAAAAGGAGGCGCACAACAAGATCGAGAAGCGCTACCGCATAAACATCAATACAAAACTTGCGAAGCTGCAACAGATTATACCCTGGGTTGCATCCGAGGCCACAGCCTTCGAGGTTGATGATGCCTTGCGTCAGAAATCTTCTCCGATGATGATGGATGCTGCCACGCTGACGTCCGCCACTCCTAAATTGAACAAAAGCATGATTTTGGAGAAGGCCGTTGATTATATTTTGTTCTTGCAGAACAATGAGCGCCTGTATGCGATGGAGGTGCAGAGGCTGAAGGCTGAGCTGGATGTGCTTCGCACCCAGCGTTAATGATAGACGATGATGGACAGCCCTTATGGGCTAGTCGTTACATGATAATGATACGATTTTACAACTCTGAGGCTCACGTAAACTAATGTTTTCTCTGTATATAGATAGACTAAAAGATGATGAATGAATTTATGATGCCAACTTCCAGCTATCCCGCGGTCCCTATAGCACTCTGCCAAGCGTATACCAGTCGCCAGTGGCTCCTCCTCCACACGGTCGACAAAAATAAAAATTGCTCCAGGGGAGGTTCGAACTCTCGACCTTCAGATTATGAGACTGACGCTCTTCCGACTGAGCTACTGAAGCATTTCGTGGTGTGAACTCTTAGCGCAACTATCTAGAGCACTAGGTTTGTCAGATTGAAACTATGACATAAATGGTAGAAAAGCTCAAGTATGGGAAATTACAACACCAACCCATCGTTAGGACAGCAAAAGGCTCTTTTATACGGTATTGGACAAGTCTGTACATATCAATGGCACTATTCTTTAATTACGAGCACGTGATGATTTGTCGTGGAAAAGGACCTCGCTCAGGTAATGGCGTTATTGATCGAAAACTAATTAAGAGCTAGCGAAAACCTAGTTTGACTTATGTAGATGAAGAACCAATGGTTACGACACGCAGTATTACCGCAGTAACCGCAGGGCGATCCTAGTATAACTAGTATCAGTAGTTAACATCCTTTTGATTATTACGATCACGTAAGCCTTCCGCGGGACCCAGACACCCTTACACCGCGTACACGACATGATTTAATAGGATTACATCCCTACACCTCATTACTCATAGTAAATCACGTGATCAGATCTCGACACGAAAATATGGAAAAGTAATGTGCAAAAAAGTAAAGAGGGCGAACCATTCTTAAGATGCGATAGTTACCAGGAACCAAACATAAGTCACAATCTTTGGCGGTTTGGCGTCGATTAGCAGAAAGACTCATATTTTTTCTTGGCCATACAGTACTACGAGGAGGACCACGCATCAATACATGACATCTTTTAACTTCCGGTATGAAATGGCACTGGCAATGGACCAGCTACAGCCGCAACAGCTTAGCGCTAATGTGTTCTTCGGCCCTCTAAACACCTTGTCTCAGGCTGAGTTTATTGCTAGCAAGAATATTCGGTTTTTCGTGTCTATTGGGATACCAATTCAGAAGGTGGTGGAACATATGAAGGCGGTGCCTCACCAGAACTATGTTGCCGCGGTGGTGGACGAGGACCACGCAGAAAGCATGAACGAGAGTGCCGATGTGGCCCTCTTCCGCAAGGTCCACACGGATAAAATTCAGCAGCTTGCGCATGCCATGAGGCGTGTCAACAGTGATGACGACAGCTACCCACAGGCGCGGAATGCTTACATGTCAGCGACCGGTGCATCGTCTGCCGACTTCCAAAGCAACGTTATTGGATCCACAGGGCTAATACTGATGGAGCAGTTCAATGATCTGCTGACTTTGTTCCAAGAGTCGCAGCTGGGAAATGTGCTAGTTTATTCCAGGAACGGCAACGATGAGACGATGACCACACTTCTTGTTTCTAATATTCTCAGAACAAACGCGCACATAAATCTGTTGGAGGCCTTCAGTTACCTGCGGTCGCTCAGGCCAACTGTTTCCGAGCAAACCAAGGAGGATTGTTTCTGGAATCCAAGTCTGGTAGCATATCATGAACGCATCAGGGCCGAGATGTTCTGGAATACCGGGCACTGCTCACCACACAGCACGGCATCAGCTCTAGTCACTGGCGGTGCCAAGCGGCGTAACGAAAGCTCGCCGAATGATGACGATCTCGGGCTCCACTGTGCAGGCGTTCCAAGTGGGTTGCCTATGGGAACTGTTATGTTTCCTCGGAAAAGGTTCGCGGCCAATAGTACCGCAGATAAATGATCAACGTGTCCCTGGGGCTACTCTCAATGTTAACAAAATATTTGCAACGCACGGAACGCTCCTCTATGTCTTTTGGCCTGATAGGTCCTTCATCTGGAAAGGTTTGTTCTCCGCTGCTAGGTGTATCGATATTCTTTTAAAATGTAGTATATTATAGTATTTAAGATTACGGATAGGAAAGTGTGCGAACTTAGTCCCTCGCGGGCCGCGGCTGTGCCTTGGATGGATCGTATTTCGTATTTCTTATGCGCCCACGCCAAGCGGATAGAGGGTTTCATACATACAATTCTAGCTCGCTTACAAATCTCCTGAGGAGGCCTCGCGAGAACGTGTGCATTACAAACCATGCAGAAATGCCAAGACATTACTTCTTCAGAATTGTCACAACGTCTTCGTCCTCCAGAGTGTGGGCAAGACCCACGTACTGAGGCTGGTGTTTCACGCTGCTACCGTAAACCAAGGCGTTCCGGAACTCCTCTACCAGGGACTTGTGGATCTGGTTACAGAAGTCCCGCACAGTGCACCGGTCTGACCGCAACACAACTGGGTCATTGAAGTCGGGCATGACCCCCTTTGGCTTGGTGTACACCCTCACAAGGTTCAGACGATCCCACATCACCTCCAGCAGCTCGTCTAGGTTCCACTCCCGCCCACTAGATATCGGAACCGCATTTGGAATCCGGTACAGCAGCTCCAGCTCTTCCACGGAAAGCGAGTCGATCTTGTTCAGCACGTAGATAGCCGGGATGTAACGTCTGCTAGGAGCCTCGAGAACGTCAATCAAGTCATCAACCGTCGCATCGCACCGGAACGCAATCTCCGCACTGTTGATGCGGTACTCACTCATCACCGCACGGATCCCGTCGTGGTCCAGATGCGTCAGCGGGACTGTGTTCGTGATGGATATCCCGCCCTTCTCCTTCTTCTTGACAATGATGTCGGGAGGCGACTTGTTCAGCCGGATGCCCACGCCTTCCAGCTCCTTCTCGATGATCTGCTTGTGGTGCAGCGGCTTGTTCACGTCCAGAACTATGAACAGCAGGTTGCACGTCCGCGCAACCGCAATCACCTGTCGACCACGCCCACGCCCGTCCTTGGCGCCGTCAATGATCCCCGGCAGATCCAGCATCTGGATCTTCGCACCCTTGTACCGGATCACACCTGGCACCGTAACCAGCGTCGTGAATTCGTACTCAGCCGCCTCGGACTCAGTACCTGTCAGCTTGGACAGCAACGTACTTTTGCCCACAGACGGAAATCCGACAAAACCCACCGATGCAACACCCGTCCGCGACACATCAAACCCCACACCGCCGCCTCCACCGCCAGACGATGGGCCCTGCAGCAATTCCCGCCGCAACTTCGCCAACTTGGCCTTCAGCTGCCCGAGATGGAACGAAGTTGCCTTGTTCTTCTGCGTCCGCGCCATCTCATCTTCGATCGCCTTGATTTTTTCCACAGTGGTAGACATCTTGTTTCTCTAGATTCTGATCCGCCTCCTGGCCTCCGCCCGACGCTAATATGCCTGGCTTCGCTGGATTATGCTCGAGCACTTAACGTCGGCCTCGAGCAAGTTGATGGAAAACGGTTTTATTGCCTGCTCGTTTATAGTGACTTGGTGAAAATTTTTTGGTTGCCATCTCCGCCAACTTCAGCTGGGCCTTTCTTGGCCATTACATGGAGGACAGTGCGTTGGATGACCGAGTGTTCAGGCCAATAGAAGATCAGCAGATACGTATATTGAGTCGCTGAAGTCCTAGAAGTTGAGGCTATCGTATTAGGACAAGAATATTTGGATAGAGTAGTTGCAGTGCATGGCATCAGCAACTTATAATTAGGAAGGACAAGCATATTCGGCATACGGAGCAAGTAGACGGGTAAAAATGGCGAAGAAAGGAAAGAAGACCCAAAACAACTACTGGGATGAGGATTTTGAGGAGGACATGACCGAAACGGCGGTCACGGAGGAGTCTGCTGCCGGGAGCGAGGTGGCGGAAACCGCCGAAAGCTCGGCAGCGGAGACGGCAGACTTCATGTCTGCGCTGAAGCGGACGAAGCAAAAGCAGGACACCAAGGAGGCGGAGAAGGCGGAAAAGAAGCCTGTGCTGAAGTCCAAGAAGGAGAAGGAGCGGGAGAAGAAGGAGGCGGAGAAGGAGCGCAAGCGGGAGGCTGCACAGAAGAAGAAGCAGCAGCAGCAGGCTCAGAAGGAGAAAACCAAGGAGCTGTATGCTGAGAACCTGCAGAAGGCTAAGGAGGAGAAGCAGGCCAAGGAGACCGGCGGCGCGGCCGCGAAGAAGAAGAAGGTGCCTGCAGGTCTTGCTGCGCTTAAGAGACAGCTCGAGCTGAAGAAGCAGCTCGAGGAGGAGGAGCGTCTGCAGCGCGAAGAGGAGGAGCGGCTGGAGCGCGAGGAGAAGGAACGTCTGGAGCGCGAGGAGCAGGAGCGCGAGGAGGCCCAGCGGGAGAAGCGGGAGAAGGAAAAGGCCCGTAAGGAACGTCTGAAGGCAGAGGGCAAGTTGCTGACACGGAAACAGCGTGAGGCCAAGAAACTGATGGAAGCTCGCCGGGCCGCGCTTTTGGCTTCTAGCAACGTTTTGGTCGCAGGCTTAGCCAAGAAGGCGGGTGACTCGCCGGCTTCCGAGAAGCCGAAGAAGATTGTATACGGCAAAAAGAAGACTGGAAAGTCTAAGAACACAGAAGCCTCTGAGAAAGAATCCAAGGCGCCCACCGATGCGGCATACGATGATGCTGAAGAGGAGGTATTGGTTGATGACTGGGAGGCTCTTGCTCTCGACGACGACGAGGAAGAGCCAGCTGAGGAGCAGCAGAGTGTTTCTTATGCAGACCACTCTGAGACACCAATGAGCACTCCAGAGCCAAATGTGGAGGAAGCGAAGGACAACGTTCTTCTCTCTATTCCTGCAGCTCCTGCGCCCGTCTCGGCATCCGGTAACAACAAAGATCTTCGTTCGCCGATCTGCTGTATCCTTGGTCACGTCGATACTGGTAAGACTAAGCTGTTGGATAAGATTAGACAAACCAATGTTCAAGGTGGTGAAGCTGGTGGTATTACCCAACAGATTGGTGCTACCTACTTCCCAATTGAGGCTATTCGTCAGAAAACATCTGCGATGGCTCAGTATGAGGAACAAACCTTTGATGTTCCAGGTCTATTGGTCATTGATACCCCCGGTCACGAATCTTTCACCAACTTGCGTTCGAGAGGTTCCTCCCTTTGTAACATTGCCATCCTGGTGATCGACATCATGCACGGTTTGGAGCAACAGACCCTAGAATCTATCAGATTATTGAGAGATAGGAAGGCGCCATTTATCGTTGCATTGAACAAGATTGACAGATTGTACGACTGGAAGGTATTCCCAAATAACTCCTTCAGAGACTCTTTTGCGAAGCAGACTAGAGCTGTTCAGCAAGAGTTCCAGACGCGTCTAGGAAATATTCAGTTACAGCTATCTGAGCAAGGTTTGAACTCGGAGCTTTACTTCCAAAACAAGAACATGTCGAAGTATGTTTCCATTGTTCCTACTTCTGCTGTGACGGGTGAAGGTATTCCTGACTTGTTGTGGTTGCTATTGGAATTGACTCAGAAGAGGATGTCTAAACAGTTGAAATACTTGTCGCACGTTGAAGCTACTGTGCTTGAGGTCAAGGTCATTGAAGGTTTCGGTACCACCATTGATATCATTTTATCTAATGGTTATTTGAGAGAAGGTGACCGTATTGTACTGTGTGGGTTGAACGGGCCGATTGTAACAAACATTAGGGCTTTGTTAACTCCTCAACCACTTCGTGAACTACGTTTGAAGTCTGAATACGTCCACCACAAAGAGGTAAAGGCTGCGCTAGGTGTTAAGATTGCTGCGCATGACTTAGAGAAGGCTGTCTCTGGATCTAGGCTATTGGTCGTTGGACCAGATGATGATGAGGAAGAAATGATGGACGATGTCATGGATGACCTGACTGGTCTGCTGGACTCTGTGGATAAGACTGGTAAGGGTGTGGTTGTGCAGGCATCCACGCTTGGTTCCCTAGAAGCTTTGCTAGATTTCTTGAAGGATATGAAGATTCCTGTGATGTCTATTGGTTTGGGTCCTGTGTACAAGCGTGACGTTATGAAGACCACAACTATGCTGGAAAAGGCACCTGAGTTTGCAGTAATGTTATGTTTCGATGTGAAGGTGGATAAAGAAGCCGAGCAATACGCCGAGGAACAAGGTGTCAAGATCTTTAACGCAGATGTTATTTATCACTTGTTCGATGCATTTACCGCATATCAAGAGGAACTCATGCAGAAACGCCGTCAAGATTTCATGGAATTTGCCATCTTCCCTTGTGTTTTGAACACTCTTCAAATCATCAACAAGCGTGAGCCTATGATTATAGGTGTCGACGTTATAGAAGGGTCGCTACGTATTGGTACTCCAATATGTGCGGTTAGAACTGATCCAACCACGAAAGAGAAGATCACCCTACTATTGGGCAAGGTGGTTTCCTTGGAAATCAATCACCAATCTGTAACGGAGGTAAAGAAGGGCCAAACTGCAGCTGGTGTGGCTATGCGTCTGGAGAACCCATCCGGTCAGCAACCTATATGGGGTCGTCATGTGGATGAGAAGGATGTGTTGTATTCTGCCTTATCCAGAAAGTCCATCGACACGCTGAAGGACCCTGCCTTCAGAGATCAGGTTCCACGTTCCGACTGGATGCTGATCCGTAAGTTGAAGCCTGTTTTGGGCATCGACTAGGCTGCCTAAACTCCAAGTATTTTAGCCGGTTTTACACACGTACATCTTTGTATATTTCAATTCGCATAAAACGAACATCCTATACACTTTTAACAGTATTCAGTAAATCTTTAAATTCCTGAAAGTTTCATCTGACATATCAAGACGTATACAGAATCTTATAGCACTTATGCTTGTTACGGTGTTGTATATACATGATATAGTGTAGTTTGGTGAACTCATGCGGTAGTTGGCACCTTCGCTAAAATATCAAAGGCACCAGTACCGACACTGTTCAGTTTACCCAGAACAAGCTTAGCAGAAGGTGACTTGAGTTCTTCGCGTTCATTATCAAGAACGGCCTTTGTCAAGAATTGACAAGTTGTCTCGTAGGACATTTTCATCAACGAAGACGTGGAAGACTCCATACCCTGCCGGTTGAAGGCTAAGTAAGTACCTTGTCTGGTCATCATATCGGCAATCAAGTCAAGATGGCGGTAAGACACGGAAATAGCGTAACGGGAGAAAACGTTGTTAATTTCATTAACAATGGTATTTCTAGCTGCTTCAACACCATATGTCTTTAAGACAGCAGAAACATCGTTGGAGGTAATACCATTGACGTCAATGAAGGCTTCTTGGTCCCACATAGCCTGGAAATTCACACCCTCAGTGACTAACACCCGTTTGCCATTCTCAGGCTCTGGATGAACACAGCGATCAATATTAGGAACTTCCCTAATAACAGATTTGCGGCAGATGTCCTCCACAATGTTGACCATCAACAGCTTTTCTGTGTCAGCAGCTAAATCTAGCTTGAACTCACACCATCTGCCAGATTCGTCATCAAAGTTGTACTTAGAGATGAATCTGTGTGATGAAATGATAGCAGATTGACGATCTTTCTGCTGTTTACTCATGTTCTTATTAGCCCCAGCAGTTACCGCATGAATATCTTCCATTTCAGCATCAGACTCGGAGTCGGAGTCGGAGTCAGAGTTGTTTTCTTTCTCAGAAGATATTTCCTCATCTGATGTTTGTTCAGCCTGCCGCATAGACTCTAGTTCCTCTTCATCAGGATCCTCATAAGAAACAGCTTGCTTATTCTTCTTACGAGACTCCTCCTCGTCATGGTCTTCGTCGTTAGAGCGGGCCTTCTCATTGATACTGAATGCGGCTTCGGAGCTAGGTACTGCAACACCGACTTCCATGGTGTGCGTTCTCTTCTGCTTCTTAATCTCCTTCAAGATAGCAGATTCCAATGCCACTAGGAACTTTGTGGATACAACAGTTTGCAGCTCCTCTTTAGTGATGTCATACTGTTCACCATATTCTTCCTCATTGAAGAAGTTCATAGTAACGACATAAGTTCTAGCGTTTGCGCCTCCATTAGCTGCACCAGTTGTCTCAACCACAACCACTTTATCGGTAACTTCGGAGAGCATAACCCTTGTAGTGTTTTTACAGAAAATGTCAGCGGTCTCGTCCGTAACATCAGGAAGGATAGGCAAGGTCATTTGAGGAGTTTTGATAGCAGCAGAAGCAGTCATGATAATTTCCCTCATACGAGGAATACCTAAGGTGACATTAGCAGCACCGTGACCAGCAAAATGGAAAGTATTCAAAGTCATTTGAGTAGAAGGTTCACCAACAGACTGGGAGGCAATGATACCGACTGCCTCACCAGGATTAATTAGAGAACGCATATACTTCAATTGCATTAAAGCTCTGAATTTCTTTTCATTCACTGTAGCTTTACCTTTGAACAAGGAAGCATTAGAGTCAATAAAGCCCTCTAGCTTGTCCTGGAAGTTTTCGGAAACAGAGCCTAAGAACTTCGAAGGGTTGTATTTCGATAAAACGGGGTCATATTTGTCCTGGCGAGCGTAATGAGGCAACTTAGAATTCTTCTTCCTGTTCTTCATTGCCTTCTTAGAGTACTTCAAAGCAGATTCGACGTCCAAGTGTTGAATCAGTGCAGATGGATTGTATCTCTTTAGCAAAGCGTCATAGTTGTCGACACAGAATCTGAATTCAGACATATGTGACTCCTTGGTAACATCAATAGCATCCCCACCGTATAGGAACTGAACTAAAGTACCATCACCATCCCTAACAGTGTTATCATATGATACATGGACACCCTCCAACTGCTTGGTCAAACAACGTTGCAAATACCCAGATCTAGAGGTCTTCACGGCAGTATCGATTAAACCTTCACGACCTGCCATACAGTGGAAATAGTATTCTTGCGGTTTAATGCCGGAATAGAAACGGCCTTTAATGTAGCCACCAGCCTTTGCATCTGTTTCAAATGGTTTAAACGACGGTAGCGTCTTACCAGATACCATAACAGGCACTCTTCTACCTTCCAACGCCTGTTGACCCAACAGACACATAATTTGAGAAACATTAACATTAGAACCCTTCGCACCGGATAATGCCATTGCCTGCATAGAATTGTATGGGAACTTCTTCATAGTTCCACCTGGAACACACTTCGAAACAACCTGGGACGTGATGGTATTGACCTTCGAAGATGTCACAGCATCTAAAATACCAAGCTTGTTGTCATCACGCAGTATTTCCTCTAGTCTTTTTAACAACTCGGCATCATCTGGTTTCACGTCGTCCTCCAGGTTAGTTACTTCAGCGGCAGCAGCACGTCCGATATCGACGGACTTCTTCAGTAGATCAATTCTCCATTTGTTTCCCTCGTCTGTCAACCTCAAGTCATCCATACCACAAGTGAACGCGGTGGAAGTAATATAGTTGGTGAACAGCCGTCCCAAAATAGATAGAACCTTCGATGAGACGTCAGGGCCGTAAAGTTCGTGTAGGGAATGCACAATACCATATTTAGAAGCACCATACTGGGACTTATCCAAGATACCGCACAGAAGGGCACCATTCTTGAAGACAACTTCGTTTTCGAAGGAACCCTTGCCCCAATATTCATTCTTAATCTTATTCTTCGAGATCAAATTAATGCCGGGAATGTCAGCAGGAGTGGCGTTCAAAAGAACAGTCGTAATTATCTGCTTACCAGTCCATAGCGGAACAGGCTTTACAACGGCAGGTGGAACAGTGACGATCTTCGACCTAGAAGCATGACCGTCTTCCGGACGAATACAACCATAAACGTACTGCTGGTACTGCTCCCTGGTAAAGAAAGAATCCTTGCTTGTCAACCATACACCAGCAGAAATGTGGTCCTGGATTAAACCTCTAACAGGGGAACCGGAAGTAGGAGTCAGGTATTGAGAATCAGTGTTAGCTAACGTGAAAGCTTCTGAACGCGCATTCTCATTTTGTGGGAAATGCATATTCATTTCATCACCATCGAAATCTGCGTTATACGCACCTGTATTGGCATAGTGCAACCGTAAAGTCTTCTCACCAGGCAGAACTCTAACCTTGTGGCCCATCATGGACGCTTTATGTAGTGTGGGTTGACGGTTCATTATTACAATATCACGGTTCTTGATATGACGGTAAACCTTCTTGTTTATTGTATGGGTCGACCCATGGGTAGAAGGCGTCATTAACTGATTGGCTAGAGCTTTACGCTGGTCTGAAGTCATGCCCACCAAGGAAACAAGCGACCCGTCTTCATTTTGGATCTGGGTAGCGCCTGGCCACTTGTCAGGACCATTGATCACAGCCTGGCGCATCTCTGCAATATTATAGGCTGTAACAGGCTCCGGATAGGTTAGTTTAGTTGCAAAAACAGGTGGAACACCAATTTCGTTCGTTTCGATATTTGGATCTGGCGAAATCACAGAACGAGCAGCATAATTGACACGCTTACCCATCATGTGCTTTCTAAACAGCCCCTCCTTCTTTTCTAAAGCCTGCTTGACACCGGGAATAGGTACCTTCCCTCCTGTGCTGCCCTGTGCCTTGGTAGAATCAATGAAGGCGTTGACATCGTTTTGGATGGTGACAAAAGCATTCATCAACCTGTTAAAGATTATCTTTCTGTCCTCAAGGGAGACCTTGTCCTTCTGCAATTTGGACATTTCCTCATTTAGGTCCCTGATTAACAGCGAGGTAGTCAAGATTTTCGAAAGTAGCTGGTTCTGGGTATTCTCATGCACTTCATCGCCCAACTTGGAAGGCAAGCGGAATCTAGTTGGCGGAACCACAATCACTTCCATGAAAAACATATCGGCCTTCACCAAAGTCTTCTGCAGGTTGGGTCTAGAGTTGAAAAGGTACTGTAAAACCTCCTGTTCGTTCTTAAAGACGGCGCGCAGGATGTTTCTCACCTCCGTTGAGAGGATGTAAGTAGATCCCGTCTTAGGCTTCAAGTTAGCCGGCCGTCCGGCCTGAGGCTCGTCATCAACTGTCTCACCCGCCAAGCGCTTTGACTGCTGCTGCTTCCTTATCATATCCTCCCGGATCAGGCCCTTGACCCTATTGTTTGTCAGCTGCTTCTCGGTCAACGCGGTTTCAAAGATCTTCGTAAACCCGTCCTTGCGGAACTTCGGCGAAAACATGCCACAGTTGTCACACTTTGGGCGGGCAAGTATCTTCTTGTGAAACTCATGGATGAGGTTCTTACGCTCGTCGTTAACAGTGGCAGTGAAAGTACCATACTTCGACGTGCGCCCATCAGAAAGTGCCTTCGCGATCTCCGTGTCCACGTACTCCCTGCGCCGCAACTTCAGCTCTGCCACAAGTGCTGCAGACACATCGTTTTCCTTGCCCTCTTCTTCAGCCTCGTCCGAGGCCACACCGCCCACCGTTAGATCGTCCAGCTTGTACGCCTCGTCGATCAGCCCGTACTGCAGCAGCTTCAATTTGCACGCGTACCGGTGCACCTCCACGGCCTTCAGCCGGAACTGGTGGCAATACAGACACGACGACCGCAAGTATATGTACAGCTGATTGAAGAACAGGGGACTGTAGCACGGCACAGGCAGCTCGATGTGGCCTTGGTGACCAGAACAGAACTTCTCGTCCAGCCCACAGGTCGCGCACAGGTTCCGCAGAAATGCCCCTAGCGATAGGTCATATAGACCGCCGCGAATGGGGTGGCCCAGGTGGTCCAACACCGTCGGGTTGGTGATCTGCTTCACCGAAAGAGCGCGGATCTCCGCAGCGGTCATCACGCTGAAGTCCACGCTGCTGATTTCCGCTCCAACCGGCTTAGAAATATCCATCGCGTACTCAAACCTCGATCGGTCAGCCTAGTAGCCTCTATCTGCGGAGTCTCCTTTACAGCTAAGGGAGATGAGATGAGATGAGGCAGTTTAGATGAACCCGAAAATTTTTCAGCTGAAAAAAGAAACGACTCTCTCGAGCACGTTACGGTCATCGCGCACGTATTGATGGATCTATTAACAAGAGTCCGTTCGGAGCCTGAAGATCTCGGGTAAGTAGCCGCGTCGACAGGCTTTTTTCGCACTCTAAGCAGCGCTCGGGGAGCGGAGGTTGACTAAATAATTTCAGCGCATGCGAGGAGACAGCCATGTAGAACAACCGGACCCGCGTCAGTGCTGAGCATTCCCCGACCTACTTGCGAAGTCGCAATCGCATATATCGCACTTGTCTATCTTATTAGCAGTCCCGACTGCGGGTCGCTATATATAAAGGCGCGCCAAAGGCTAGCACCGCGCGGTCGCCGCAGCTGCAGGCTGCCAAGCAAAGGTGCTGATATCATACAGCCAAGAAAGCAGCTACGCGGTCACCGAGATGTAACAGAGACTAAACGAGTTTCGCACTAAATGTAGAAAAAATGCAAGCCATTTTCAGGCACTACTTTCACCTGGTAACTGAGATAGAGCATCCCGACGGCAGCCGGCTAACTCACCGCACAGTAGTCTTGAGATACATGGGATATTGCTAGGACGGGGCGAGTAATAGGACAGAAGATAATGAGGAGAGTATTGGCATGTGCGCGATGCCGCGGGCACAAGATCAAATGCGTGCACAACAACGAGCCACCCTGCTCTTACTGCCAGCACAAAGGTATAGCAGAGAAATGCGTGCTATCATTTCCGCCTAAGAAGAGGCGGAAGAAGCCTGAACTGTACATAGAGGGGGTCGGCATGGCGCTGGGCGGGTTTCCGGCGCAGCACGGGGATATCGCAGATCCACCGGAGCACAAAGCAGGTGCAGAGGGCTCCGACGAAGGCCAGGTGCCCTTACAGACGCAGGGGCTGTACGATCGAGATCGGGTGGCACATATGTACGAGTTAGGGCAGCGGATGCAGTACGGGATGCCTGGGCTGTACTCTACGGGGTATGTGGGCGTGGCGGGGGAAGGCTTTCAGGGCGGGGCGGATCCCCGGCCAAATGGTCAGGCTGGAGTCGAGACGGAAGCAGATACGAAGGCATGGGAGCCGGCGACGACGCTGTGGGAGTTGGTGCGCCAGGTACCGGGTGTTGTAGTACAAAGTGCAGTGGAGGAGCTTGTGCAGTCATTCCCGGAGTTACGGCTATTCAACATGACAACGCTACACGAGGACATCCCACGCATGGACGCCGTTCTCGTGGGTGCCGTTTTGGCACACGCCAGCTTCTTCGCACCATGTCAGGAGGATGACCCTGCAGCCATGGCCCCGACTTATCAGTGGCTGGGCATGCACACCTACAACGTCAAGCACTCTGTCTATGAGAAATTGTCGATGGCAGCCATATCCGCAAACGAGATATTCATGAAGCCTAGTCTAGATATGGCGTCTGCACTCTTGCTACTTTCAACCATAAAGTGGAGCCGGAGCGAACACTACGCGGCCTGGATGTTGCATAGCTGCGCTGTACGTATGATTCAGGCTCTATTCTACGATGATCAATTTGTCCGCAAGTGCAGGGGTTCGCCAATCGTCCGCGAGATGAGGTTGAGGACATACTGGTGTGCCTTCCTGCTTGACAGAATAATATGCGCTGAGGAGAAGCGCTGCTTTGTAGTTGCTGACTACGAAAGGCGCCCTCTGCCTGTCCCGGAACGCGTATTGGCCTCTATATCGGCTATTGGAGCTGCCGGTGTCACTGACCCCAAGAGCGCACATGATGCCTATGAGTTCGAAAAGGCAACTCTGCAGAATTACTACGATTACTTTACTAGGTTTCCCGCTTCAGGTGCTGGTATGGAATACGCTTTTCTCGTTAAAATATACAGTATCTGGGGCGATGCATACCGCTGTACTGTCTGCGACGAGGATTTCAATTCGGACAAACCATGGGATCCATATACACCAATTGGCAAAATTTGGCTGGACCTAAAGCGCTGGAGAGAGCTCTTGCCGGAAGAATGGATCTTGTCGACAGAACATGATAAACCTGAGCGTTTCCTCAGGAAGGATACCATTTATCATATGATGCATTGCCTTTACCTGCTAACCATTATTTTCCTCACTCGAAGGTATATGCCGTTCTTGCCACGTTCCTGTGAGAAGCCATACTGTTCCGAATTCGAATCCCCGCCAGATGAGCACTACTGGGAAGAGAATGCTCGACAATGTTTTAAAGCTACGCGCGAAATAATTCAAATACTTGGGACGCTTCTGGACTGTGCTCTTAATTCGCCGGCTAAGCGTCCGCACCCCATTATAATTTCCCCCTTCTACAGCTTTGCGGCATTCACTTGCGCTACGCAATGCAACTATGGGATTCATTTCCCGTGGATGGATCCAGATTGTAAGCTTTATGAGACAGACACCAATCGCGCTACGTCTCTAGTATATGGTTTGGGAAAGATGACACAATTGCTCAACTTCAAACAGTCCTTTTGTCTTGTTACTAAAAACTGGCTTTCAAAGCTGTTGAAGACGCAAGAATTGTATCGGAATATCTGCACCAGCACCAATACGGACTTCATCATGTGGGAAAAATACAATCTCAACAGGCTCAAAGAAGTGTTGCAGCCTTCAACACTTGACCAAATATCCATAGACGGCAGGCTTGAGCTGCCTGCGTCCGGAAATGAAAAGGCTTCGAAGCTTCCGACCAGTAATCCCATGACGTCTTCTCCCTTGCATACGCGGTCCTTCCTCTCGACTACAACAGAAAATACAGCTCACAGCGCAGTGCTCCAATTACCGGAAATTGTCGCCCCAAAACAAGGCTCCTACGTCACCGAGATGCAACACAACGGCCAGCATTCGGCATTCCCTCCCCCGCAGGCAATGTACCCTGTTCCCTCTGCGCACTGTATCAATACTAGCAGTGTGGCAGGATTCCACGATCTATCTGCTACCGGTTATCCAGTCCCTGAGGGCTCCCTGCCCGCTAATAGCATCAGTAGCTGTCTCAGTTCCGACCACTCCGCTCGCAGCGAGCCGCCCATCGCGTCCCAGCAAACTCGCCCAGAAGTGGAAAAAATGACCCTCCTCTTTAATGATCAGGAACTCGATTTGCTGCTACAATTCACAGTATGAGCCTCTTTGAGGCCGTGCTAATGGTTCAGTTATCACACGCTGTTCTAGTTCATTGGTTAAATTATTATTCCAGTTGGTTTATTGTCAAGTTCAATTTTAATAGCAATTATAAGGAGAAAAATAGTCCGTGGTACCAAACTTTATAATGTAATTAATGTACTTGTTGCATTAATGGGATACTTCGTCGGGATCTGGTCTCAGAAGCTTGGTGTCAGAAGACCGACGACGAGCTGGCGCCCGACGAGCTGGCGCCCAATTCTCGCACGTGATATGTACCATTAAAGTTGATATCATTATATACGTTACAATACGTACAGAAAATTTTCACATTAGACGCCAGTACTGGTGCGATGAGATGAGCTTTAAGAGCAGTAGCTATCGCTGAACAGACATCACGGCGGTTATACTGTCCTGTTTGCTAAGGTAGTTGCGTAAATTGGTAAGGATGGCTATGAAAAAGAGCCCACTCAAGCGGTCGAAGACCGCAGAGTTCATCAACAAGCATCGCAAACTATGCAAGAACCCCATCAGCAGCGAAGACAACACATCCCAGTGCATCACGCGGCTTCCAGTATCTATGTACGTGTCGTTGGCTCCTCTTTACCAGCAACATCCTCTCGAGGGCATAAAGCGGCAACACCTGAATCCCATGGTCATGAAATACAACGGAGATGTGGGAGGAGTAATACTGGGGTATGAGAACGTGGCGATTATGAACGAGGGCGCTTCGAACGAAGATGGCCTTCTAGTCAAGCTGACGCCAGACACCCCATTTGCGTTTACCTGGTGCAGTGTAGATCTTGTGGTATGGTCGCCACATATCGGAGACGTGCTCGAAGGATGGATCTTCATACAGTCAGCCTCACACATCGGTCTTCTAATCCACGACGCCTTCAACGCATCCATCAAGAAAAATAACATCCCGGACGACTGGACCTTTATCCATAACGAAGAGGCCACCAACGGCAGCAACGAGCAGGAGTCTCCCGCAGGAATGCGCAAGGCCCGTTCTCTAGGCCACTGGGTCGACGGTAACGGCAAGCAGCTGGACGGCAGACTGAAGTTTACTGTCAAAAACGTCTACACTGCGGGCAGAATGGTGTCCCTCGAGGGATCTCTGCTAAGCGAAGGCTATCACAGGTCTCAAGCAGAAAACCTGCCTGTCGTTTCCAACACAAAGATCATATTTGATGACGAGGTCTCCCAAGAGAACAAAGAATCTCATAAGGACTTGGAACTTAGTGTTCTAAAAGAAGATAACGGAGACGAGATCATGTATGAAAAGGATTCCAGTGACTCAGACAGTGAAAGCGACAGCGACTAGTTGCTGAACATACTTAGATGCCTTCTGCGTCCGCATATTACATATAAAAACATGTTTTGAATACTGAAGCACAATGAGGTGCATCGCAGTTAGTGTATATATAGAACATGAAAGCGGCATTGAGACAAGCTAGGTTCTAAAATTTAATAAGTTAAAGATGACATTAAACTTAGAAGTGCTACGTAACTTATTTCTTACACAAAACAACTCGAGATCTTGCTTGCTCTAAGGTGGGACTACGCCGGTAATGCGCTACATAGACTGAACTTGCGCATGTTGCGTAATTAAATAATAATATACCCTATTCTAACCTTGAGTTTATCATTCTTCGGTATGATCACTATATACGTAAATATCACTATATATGTCGTCTGCCGACTGTCCTCCGTCTGCCCATCATTGCAGGAATCATTGGGGGTTTAAGATGGATCTGAAGACTGTCGATGAGTTATTAGAATTGATTGGTGATAATCTACATGAGGGTTCTACCAAAGAAAGTACTATTCGCGCAATCAACGAGTTTCAGGCAGATCCATTGCAACTTGATCGGAAGCTGAAGCATTTCATAAAAGATCTTACGAAGGACTTCTTCGGTTCTTCAGCTGAAGAGCAATGCGATATAGGTGAATTATTCTACAACTTCTCGAAGGTCTGCGGATGGAAGAAAAGCATGCGTCAGCTAGAGAGCGATATTTATATGCTGCCTCAACTGTTACGCCACTTGTCAATAAATGGTACAAAATCTGGCTTCTGGCATCTGAACTTCCTGCTGCTAGTTTGGATAAATCTTCTAATAATGTCACCTTTTAAACTGGAGAACGATGAAGAGGTGTATAACCTGACGAGCGGCTTCAAAAACTCATTATCACTGAAACCCATCGTTTGCAGCATTCACGCGGAGCTTTTTATTCGGAATGTGCAAATGTTTCACAGGTATGTAGCTGATGAAGATATGGATCTGGAAACTATGAATTTGACCTTAAAGCTCTTGGTTGTGAAAAACAATGATGTGCAGTTGGCTTTCTTTGACATGCCTTTGTTGCAGCGAGTCCTGAACACGATTGCTTCGAGCGATATCACTAATGAAGAACAAGGTGTCCTGTCATTTAAGATTTTACCCAAACTTTGTAGAATGCTGGCGGCTAGGGATGAATGGGACACCATTGAAGATGTCATATCTTTCTTTTTGCGGCATCTTGGGTTATCTTTTACAGAGCTTCGGTTTAAATTGGCAAGGAATCTGGGAAAGATTGCAACTATAATCCATACCTATGATCCAGAGTTAGCCGGGGATTTTGCCAGCACCATTATCTCAGAAGTAACTCAGTTGCTTTCAGACCACGTTCCCGAATCAATTGATGCTGATTCATTGCACAGTTATCTGCTCATTTTAGCAGAGCTTGCACGGTTCAAATTACTCCGCGTTGAACAACTGGAGATTATCAGCAAGGATATTGTACCTCATACTATTTTTTTCCAGCAAATGCGTATCTCTAACGTACAGGGCCATCATATTCGAGATGCTACCAATTTTATATGCTGGTCGGTAGCGCGCAATATGACTAACATTCCAGATGATATCAATCTTTCATTATTGCTTCATCTTTTGATGAATTCAATGTCGGATTCTGAGCTTATAATTCGGCGCTCTTCCAATGCTGCACTTCAGGAACTGCTTGGGCGACATGGATTCCGCGTCCTGGAATATCCAGTTATTATAAAGCTAATAGAAATGTCGGTGACCAATTTAAATCGGTGTTTGCTAGAACATATCCCAGCGATTTTCGATACGCTAAAAAGTACCACAGGCTGCAGCCAATTTATATGCAATTGGTTAATAAATTACTCTATTAAAAAGAACTATTATTTCCACGTCGTTAAATTGGCATGCGCTACTTTCAACACAATCTACGGAAACTGCGATCCTGAAAGGAGAAATGAATGCGATAAAGCGCTTAAGGAACTGGGAGCTGTGGCGTCCTACAAACATTCCATTACCAGTAGGTTCTTATACCTTTTCACAAGTTTACCACCTATGGAACATATCGAAGAGAATAAGGAATTGGCAATATTGTGTTTCACTGAACTGACAAAGAAAGAATTAAATAAATCGGGTTCCTCAGCAGAATCTTTTGAGATCCTTTCTTTTCTAAAGTTCTTGGTCTACATGCCAGAACAGAAGATTTCAACTGCCATTGTGGCTCGCTTGTTCCAAGCTCTTCGGAAAATTGAAGAATCTGATACTGAATTTTCTGAATTTAGTAATTTATTCAACCAGTTGGTGAAACATGCTTCTGAAAACGACCATGCATTCTCTGATGAAGATGCCAAGGATCTATTTTGGAAAACTTTCTACAAGTATATCAAGTATAACCATACTTTATCATGTTCTGCTTTGCCACACACCAGTACCCCCGTGTTTGTGAAGTCTTTCTACGCTTTGGTGCCGAACATGGAGAGTTTCACTAGGTCCAGACTGCTGACTTCAATGTCTGATATGCTTGCTACTCTCGAAGATAATGAGCTACTAATTGACCTTGTTTCATTGTTGGATGACTATACAGTAACTGAACAGGGAGATGTCGGCCGTTTGGTGAGAACTAGTGTAGTGAAACTGATCAAAAATAACCTGCCTCTTTTTACCAAGGATGATCGGTTAATGGAAGAAACATTTAAGAAGCTACTTAGATTAATTGGTGAACAACAAGACGAATTGCGTTTAATATCTTTTGAAATTTTAACTAAGAAGTTCGACTTTATTGCGGATGAAGAAACACCATTCAATGCGCAAATCTTAAACTTTTATAGCTGCCACTTCAACGGAAATCGAGAATTTTGGCGTGGATACCTAATGTCGGCGGGAGCTATACATTCCACCGATAAGCAGATTGTATCTGCGATTGATGAATTTTTAAGATACTACGGAAAACTAGAATCTGAAAATAAGCTATCTTTACTTAACGAGCTTGTCAGAATAATACCCAGTGCAAAAGAGATCAAGGACCTAAATGGGATTTATGTTCAGAAAAATCGTATGGGGGCACCAGGAAGAGATGTCATTAAAGTTACAGCAGTAATGCTAACTTTTTGGCAAAGAATACTCGAATCTGGGATAGAAATCCCTCATTCCTTTAATTATGAAGGTGTCTTCGCTAAGTTTTACAACTTGCAATTAGGAAAAGCTGGTCAAAGGCTTCGAATACCTGTCGTCAATATCATGCCTCTATTGAGCTTATCAAAATACAGATACTCAGAAGACAAAGAGAGCACCGTTAAATTTTCTAATATTATCATTAAAACCTTATGGAAGCTTGGTAAACCACTTCCAAATAACCAGACGCAGCTGCAAACAGCAGTTTTGGAATCTATACTAAAGATACACCTGGGACATGGAAGTTTAGAGTTGCCAAGAAAACTAGAGGCACGCCGAACAGCCGCAGGTTCTGATTACCTATCAACAATAACCGAAACAGAACTTCTATTGACATTATAGAGGCACTATTCTGTTTATGTCACCATTTTGCACTACGGAGTTGCACATATTCTTGAATCATCGACCAACTTTCTATTCTAAGCTTTACATCTACAAGCATCCGGTGTTACGCAAGCTGAGCACACTTAATGAGACGTGCATGTGGAATAGAGCGACCGAAATCATAGCGTCAAGACATACCGAAATATTAATGTCAATGTATCGATATCAAAGGAAGTATTAGACTACCGACTCTTACCCAACGGTACTGAGCTGCTTACTACTTTAGTAAACGTATTATATTCAGCAACGGGCTTCAAAAATCAAGGAGTAAATTAAAGTAAAATTAAAAAGTGGTCTAGTGAGTAAATAGTGGGATATATTTCTGGACAAAAACTATCCGCCATCAGTAAAGATACTATGATAGATAACTAAGCTTCAAAGAAGTTTTCAAGCTACCCGTTTCGCAATTGAGGAATTGCCCTCTTGGCAATCGGCCACGGCATCTACTAAATAACACAAACCAGTATACCGTGATCAATGGTATACTATATCACAGCTGTTCATACCGAAGACACATGGAGAGGTTAATATCTATGCAGATTGGGAATGGGCATGTAGCTAGTGGAATTGGCTTCCGTCTTCCATGTAAGATATTTGTAGTTGGTTATAGCCAAGCTCTCGGGTGATTTTACAAATTGCCCCGAGCACAGTATAGTCACATCATCAGCCCGATATACGAGTCGAGTTTATTACGACTCTGCGTGCCACCTGTTGTTAAATAGTTCTTTGCTCCTCCTATGGGTGCTATATGTCCAGTCAAACTGCCAACCACCGTAAAAACTAAAGTGCCATTTTCAACGCTTTAATATGGGAGTCGGAATCTAGTGGACAGCACCTTTGAAGCACCCATCCAGTCTAAAATAATTTACGCTCATAGAGCATTACCAGTAATGGAGCTGATCCAGTAGTAGAGAATATAATATGGGGAACCTCAGTCATTATGAACGAAATGTCTGGTAGTTATATCGTCTCTATGCCTGCCAAAATGTAAGAACAGGACCAGCGATGACTCCATTGGGGGAAACTAAGTAGGAATATCAAGGTCCATGACAATCAAATGAGATCACTTGCGCATTTTTTTCTTCTGGATCTTTGGCGGTGATAGGACCACCGATTTCGGAATTTTTCTTTTCCAATCCATCTCAGTAATATTCTTAGTTAAAGATGTACCGCCAGCGACGATTTTTTTGTTGTATATTCTCTCCAGGTGGCTGCGGTGCTTGGCTATCCATGCGTGCTTAAAGCAATCATGGACACTCATCCTTTTCTCGGCGTTTACCTCTAGCAGTTGCCGGACGAAAGACTTGGCCGTGTCGCTGACGCCTACCCACTGCTTCGTGCCAAAGTTTAGCTTTCCAATTTTGACGTTGCGGATTATTGATGCCTCCGTCCCATCGCCATAGAATGGAGAGATACCAGTGAGCATGATATGAGTCATGACTCCTAACGACCAAAGATCGCACTTGAAATCATAGCCTTGCTGCTCCATAGTTGCAGTGCGAGAAAAGTTCCTGTAGGAATTCCGATCGACCTTAAAACCGACCTCTGGTGCACAATATTCCGGAGTGCCAACGATCGTATGCATGCGAACTCGGGTGCTGGGCAGATCCTTCGCAATTCCAAAGTCAGCTAGGACTATCCTGCTACAGGGCTCAGGAGTACAGAGTAGGATGTTATCTAGCTTCAGATCCCTGTGAACAATTCCTTTCGAATGTAAGAATTTGAGCGCTTGGAGGATCTGGTACACAATCACTAGCGCCTCGGTTTCGGAGATTGGCGCAAGACAATCCTTTTTGGCAAGGTACGAAAAAAGATCGCCTCCGGCCACGAGGTCCTCGAATATGTAGATATTATCGTTTTCATCGACGAACGTGTCATGGACCTTGATAACATTTGGCTGGGCTCGAGTTAGTACATGATCCTCTATCGTATTTGACAATTTCACTTACATGGTTCAACCGCACCAGAATGCTCGCCTCTTTAGCGAGGGCCTCCTTTTTCATTCGGATGACCTTCACCGCATAGTTCAACGGCCGGTGCTTCGCGTGCGCACTCTTGCGCTCCGCAACCAGTACTTGTCCGAAAGTTCCGCTGCCAACTACTTGCGGCGTGATTTCCCACTCCCCCACACGGCGCTTGATCCCGAGCTGCTCAAACAACAGCGGCGAATAGCATGTCGATACCGCAGAAAACCGGAACTCGCAGTCATTGGGAATACTTATTATGTCGCCGTCCTGCAGCATGTAGCTCTCGCCCTTCAGAAGGCTTTCGCCATTCACATACGTGCCGTTCAACGAGCAGTCTCTGATGTAACACATCGGCACGCTCTCCCCGTCAAACTGAATGCCCCACACAGTGCAGTGCACGCTTGACACAGATGGATGCCCGAGCACCACCTCACACTCATCCGCATTCCGTCCTATTCTCAACAAGTGTCCAGGTTCAATCTGGATATTAACCTGGGCGGCTAATCCACTGTCTGACGTCGCGGTCTTGTCAGGATCGATGATCGCTTCCAGAAGGCCTAAAATATCACCCGGCATCAAGCACTCGAGCTTATAGTGTCGAAGAACACTTACACCACTGGTTCAATCTATACGCCACTGGTTGGTACTGGTCAACAAGTGTGCAACGCGTGATAAGGCGTGTCCGGCGGTAATCGCAAGCCACGAATACATCCCAACACCACATAAAATTAATAGTCGCCTTCAGTTAGCGCCTAATGAGCCCCTGCAGGTTGTGATGAGGTACCTGGACGGGTTGCCGTGCATTTGCCACCTCGTTCTTGGCATTGTGATGGCTGCTCGTGTGTGCGTATTCCCTGTAAGGTACATCTGGGACTATAATGCTAGGAAAGAGCACCCTCCTGTGGGAAAAAGACCGTGTCAGGGAGCTAAAGTATATATGACATTGAGGCATAGAGGTATTTGTGAACGGAACACTTGCGCGAGTACTAGATATGGCGTATAGAGAGATGAATGGGACTGGTTCGACACCCAGGACGCCGGAACATGCAGGTCCAGACCAAGACATACACATGAAAGAGGTCAAGCGCATTCCGGAACAGGAGATGCTGGACCTGGAGCTGAATCCAGACCTGGAAAGCGATGGGGGCGATGAGGGAGAGGTTGGGCAAGAAGAGGAAGATAGCAAGGGCCACACTGCAGGCACGCAATCGAGTAAGCGGACTTTGGACGACAGCATTGACGAGGTGTTTGACCACAGCGCCGACTTCCAACCAAGGATCAACGTGCACTCGCCATTTGCATCGACAGAGCAGCTCTCACAGGCCGGGCAGAGACCCACGCAGTCGCGGCGGCGCTTGTCCTCGTCGCAGCAGTCGAAGTTTGTGAGCTACTGTGATGAGCAGCTGATGTATGTGCAGCGAAAGATGGTACAGAACCGAGGGCTGAATGTCAATCAAGGCTACGCGTCCCTGGTTGATCTTATACTGGATCTTAAAAAGTTGGTAGACTTCATCTGGTTTTCAATTGATGGTTGTTCGAATACAGAGGTACTGTTGGGCCAAGGTATAGAGCGACGCGTCGCAGAAGACTACGAGGGCACGCAGAACACTAATTTCGGGCAGTCGTATTATCTCATCCGAATTTCAGATGACTTTCTAGACTACATGGACAAGTTCTCGCTGGAAGAACTCGACGACGAGTCCCGTCGTTCCACGTTATCTCGGCTCTTCAAAATGTTGCTCATTCTCGACAAGATATTTGCCCGTCTAATTGATGGTGCTGTCCCGGGGCAATATAAGCTGTCCGGAACAGATAAGGTGAGACTGTCAGGCATCGCAGAGCGGACGAGAGTGAAAGTGCCAAACATGCTAGAACGCGCGCATATCAGAGGCTACCACTACGAGGTCACCAAAATTTATGAGGAAACACTCGACAGATGTGGATGATATAACGGGTGAGGTAAGCACTTGGTATAAGGGACCAGTAAATTATGTAATGCTCCTATTTATTTACTATAGTTGGTCGAAAGGATTGTTAACATGGCTTGTCACCAAGGAGGGAGTAGAAAGTGGGGTACTGATGCTATGGTTGCCAGACAAGTTGCCGTGGTGCTCACTACTCTCCTGTGGCGTCTGCAGTTGTGAAATGGGTCCGTGCGCGGGAGTCTGCTGAGCGGACTGCGTAGATGCTGATACTGTCCTGTATGAGCTCATATCCAGAATAACGGTCACATCTTTGGTAATTTTAGCCAGAGATGCTAAATTAGGCCGTACTTCGTTCAAGACAGGCAGATCCTTCATAATCAGTTTGGTATTGGCTAAAATTGCAATGATGGATTTCAAAAAAGCATTTATATCTTCCCATGTATTAAGCTTTTCCACGTTGGTGTTGTATTGCTCGGACTCTGAAGAGGTAATCAGAGAGAGCCGCGATTTCAATACCTTAGACAGTTCCATGGACTGAAAGCAAGTCTCCGTAAGGTCTTTAATCTTAGCAGCAATTGCAGGAGTTATACCAGGATGATCATCTGTTGTACTTGCAATAGCCGTTTTCTGAATAGCTTGCGTTAATTGCGCATAGACAACGTTCACCATCCCAATAACTGTCCTAAGGGTGTGATACAATTGGGTATCGATATTCATTTCTCCCGAAGGACCCACATGCTGGCTATTTTGTTCCGCAGATAACTGTGAATCCTGTGGACGCTTTATATTGGGCGAATGTATTTGCGAGTCTGATCTCATGGTTCTTGGTGAAGCATCCGCTCTAGGGTCTAAGATGGTTGATCCAGTCAACGATGAAGGAATATTAGTTGGAGGAGGAGGAGGAGTCGATAAGTTGGATAGTGGTGTAGTATTTTTGGAGCTTGGCGGTGGTGAATTGAGCGGCACCTGGTTAATCAAAGGCGGCTGCAGTGGTTGCAGAGCAGCAGAGGAAGGCGTCCCACGTTGGAGTGTATTGGAACGCTGCCTGGCTGGAAGGTGCTTAAAAGAGTGATGTGTTTGGACACTAAAAGAGCGCTGCCGTGGGGTGACGACGGGTCTCTTCCTTTTAATAGTCTCAGGGACCACGAGATTCCACACATTGCACATTTCCGTATAGGAACATAACAGTGTCATGTAAAACATGCGCGTGAAGCACACGTCATTTGCTCGGAAAAATGCATCGAAGTTCTTCCGTAGTAGTGCAATAATTTGCTTGAATACAGATATTATCCCGACGCAGAGATTCACCAGCAGCTGATCGTGGACATTCGTGTCGGGGGTATCTTCCGCCTGTTCCAGTACCTCCACAAGGTTATCGATATGTGAACGCACAGTGTACAACAAGGAAACCATATTTACAGCAACTGATTTGTCTGCACAGAGGGACGTGATTTTACGGATATTTTGCTGGCATTCGGTAAACGAGAAAAGCAGCTTCCGGCAACCTACCACAAGATCCTCGTGAGACACCCGTGTTTCGGAGGACGCACTGGCATGAGTGGAACTACTCGTTTCTTCGGGAAGAACAGATAGTCGCTTGAAGTAGTCGTTGTACTTGGAGTGCGAGATCAAATCCGAGTCCTGCGCCGGCGCTGAGTGCATGGCAGATCCAGACTCCTCCGCACCAATAAAGCCCATGCGCTTCGCTGCCCGCGCTGTCTTCGTCCCCGCAGCAGGCATACCTTGTGGGAAATCCTGCATGTACTTACGCAGTGCCATCAGCCAGTACTCCTCAGGAGGCAGAGACTTGGCCGACACATGTGAGGTCACGTGATCAAGCTCCTCCTTTGGAATCTTGTTACCGTCTATCTCGAGAATTGTCAGAGCCTTCAGCTGCGTGATGGTTGCGTAGAGGTCCCGTAGCGATCGCACCCTATTGTTCTTTAGCGACAGCACCTTCACGTTGCTGCACCACAGTGGCGAGTACTCCTGAGGAAGCGCAGAAATCTCGTTCGAAGACAGGTCCACGATTTCGAGGTGCGGACACTGCAGCAGGATCGCGGGGATCTCCGTCAGCCGGTTTCCGTGCAGGTCCAGGTACCGCAGCTTCGTCAGGTTGCGGAAGCTCGCCGGCAACGTCGTCAGTTGGTTCCGCTGCAGCGACAGCCGTTCCACCATGTGCAGTAGCTCCACCGCCTCCTCCGGCAGGCTCGAAATACCCAAGTCTATCAGCTTGATCGTCGGAGACTCCTTCTGCGACAGCTCCTTCGTAATCAGATACGTTAGCTTCTGCGTCATGGGAGCCATCACCCCCGCACCTCCTGTGTGCACATCCCCTTGACCTTCCATAGGATAGAATGCCTTCCTGCTGTGGTACACACCGCTCCTAACGTCTGCAGCGAAGCCTATGCAGCCTTTGCTATCAGTAACCCAAGGTGATGTTCTGTTCTGAGAACACACCAATGGCCACCTATTGCCGACCGCGACGGCCGGGTAACATAAATTAACAAAGAAGCCACACCGTACAAGGACAGCTCCAACGGAGTGGTGCCCATGGGAAAGCCAATGAGGGCCCCTAGGAGCTGGCATGGCGTCTCTGGAGGCTCCAAGTATGCGGCGGTTGTGCCAAGGGCAAAGTTCAAACACCCAGACACCTCCGCAAGAGTGGTGATGTTGGCGCAAATTTCGGCTCTTCGTTACGGGTTGATGAGTAAGACGGCTGGGAGCTGAGTAGCAGAGGCACTTGGTGGAGTGGCGCGGCAACTAGAAGGGTTTGATAGGTTACTAGAAGGTATGGGCTGGTTTTGGGCAGAGAAGCAGGGCCGGCCGAGCGCGCCGAGAGCGCAGGCCAGCAGCGAGGGCTGTCCGGTGATGCATCGGGACGATAAGAGCGCGTCGGGAGGAGCAGCAGCGGGCGGTGCAGCGCAGGCGGAGAAGGGCACATGCCCGGTGATGCACGACGGTGGCGGAATAAACCCGCTTAACAACATGCCGAACCTGTCGGCGCACCGCCAGGCGTTCCAGAAGCTGGAGCTACCCACGGAACGGACGGTGAGCAGTATCCCCAAGGGCAGTGTGGACGCTGGAAGCGGCGCGGAGTTCTGGGAGTATCCATCACCACAGCAGATGTACAACGCGATGGTGCGGAAAGGCAAGATCGACCCGCACACCGGCGAGGAGATCCCGGAAGACGCGGTGGAGTCCATGGTCTACGTGCACAACTACCTGAACGAGGGCTGCTGGGAGGAGATCTTGGATTGGGAGCGGAGGTACTCGGAGGCGGCTGCGTCGTATCCGAAGCTGTTGCAGTTCATGGGTAAGCCCTCACAACTCACGCCGCGGGCCCGCTGGTATCAGCTGCTCGGGACGCTGTTCCCAAGCAAGTTTTCATCAGAATTGCCCTTTGACAGGCACGATTGGACTATCCTACGGCCGGACCCCGCATCGTCAGATCCTGAGCATCCCGGCTATCGCAAGGTGCGCTATGTAATTGACTTCTATGCTGGGCCAGACGATGAGAACGGCCTTCCTACTTTCAACCTGGATGTCCGTCCAGGATTGGACAACGTGACGAATGCGCGTGACAGATTTTACCGCTGGGTGTCCCCAATCTGGGACGAATTCTTTCCTAACTCGAAGAAATAGGCATGGAAGGGATAATATCTGCTAGATTATCAACAAGTTCGCGGATTGGGCTCTGCTGCTGCTTTCCTTCATTGACAGACCATCCCCGTAGAAACCGGCCGTGGTCTTATTCTAAATTTGTAAATAGCTTGCCTAACCGTCGAGTACTACTAAGCAATATTGTACGCTGATGCCTGCTCGTATCTGCACTGCCACATCCTTTGCCCGTTATACTTCTATTCCAGGCGTGGGGTTGTCAGCCGCAAAGTCTGCATGCAGATCATTATTAGATACGAAGTATATACAAGTAGCAGTTTATACAGGTAATAACTATGACAAAGTCTGCCTGAGGTCACTAGCTGCAGATTATCAAAATATTCTGGCGGATAAAGTCTTCATAGCAATCGAAGTAATAATGATAATTGCATTGTGACGCATAGGCGGCTTTGAGAGTGGCTTGAAAAACCGCAGCATATGATAGTCTGCAAGTTTTCCGCTTACAACAATTCCGGCGGAACGGTAATTTTTTGATCTTTAGTAATACTATCATAAATTCTGGCGTTTAGAACGTAGCCATGTTCTTTTTTAGATCTTACAAGTTCGGGCATAACGACTGCATTAATGAAATTGTAGTGCTCATCGGCAAGCTTAGCTTGCTTTAGGCATAGTGAGGCAATGGCAGTTGCTGTCTTATTGAGGAACTCGAAAGGAATCGTTTTGTAAACTCTCGACGCTAGTTGCCAATAAGTGCTCAACTTGGAAAGGAAACTTGGCTCATTGTTACGCAATATGAGGTTCGAGAACCCTGCAATGAGCGGCAGCAGCGTGTGCACGTTGATTTGCGATTTTGCGTTCGAAGTAGTTATGTGGTCCTTAAAGATAGCCTCGGCTGTCTTCCAATCACCAGCGTTAAACGATGCCTCGATGATCTTCCCAACGCGACGGGAGCTGAACACATCGAGCTTCATGGAAGCCTTAGAAGATTCGTAGAAACGTCTGATTGCGTCGCTATTGGAACACACTTTCAGAAACTCTTCAGCAACAGCATTTTTCATTGCACGAGGTATCGGAGTGTATTCAAAGAAGTTGAATTTTGAGGGATCGGACGAAGTTGCATAGCCTATCATGAGGCGAGTAGCCAAGGTCAATGGGGTGGGCTTCAGGGAGCGTGGACCTTTAAATGTCGTATCATAAAAGGAATCAAATGCAGAGATACTTTCGCTGGTGTTAGCCATTTTCAATAAAATCGCGTTGGCCAAATTCACGTCGGTAACAGTCTCAGGAAGTTGTTTCAAAAGATCCGACAAGGAAACGTTAGAACGATGAGCGCAACCCTCTAGGTAGGTCTGTAGTAGCGCGCTATCCTTTTTCAATTCCTCCGGGATATCAAGTTCCCACACACTTGTCACTTTGTCAAACCGCTTCAATATAATCAAAGCCTTTAGTAGCGCCCTGTACGAGGAAGCATCGATGACACCGTCCTCTCTGAAGTACGAATTCCAGACAGCCTCGATTCTACGCGTGGCATTCACTCTATTCACAGCATTTTCGCCCATACGCGCAACAACAATTAGCAGAGCATTTTTCAGCGCCAGTCCAGGCTTGCCCCCAGCTTTCTTCACAGCGTTGTTGTAACACTTCATCGCCATTGTATGTTTGCCAATACGAGAAAAGTTGGTCATAAACCCAGCTGCTAATTCTTCGTCTAATGGAGATTCAAGTTCCAAATAGCGGCTATAGTAGGAGTTGAGCAAAGGATAGTAGCAGTCCGGTAAAATTACATTTAAGAAGTAGTCCTTCTTATCCACAAGCAACTGCTTATGGATTACAGAGATATTTTCGCGCACTTTTGCGAGGTTAGCCTCCGTGAGTCCTAGCTGCGATTGAAGTTGCTCGATTCTGAATAGAGGAATATCTTTATACTGACCTGCTTCCCTTTTCAGCAGCTGCAGCAAAACGTCAACGTCTGCAGTGCCCAGTAAGAAATATGCAATGGATGCATAGGCCATCACATAGGTCTCCTCAGCGCCCTCCCTTTGGGGCATCTCAGCCGCGAACTCGAGGTACTTTACCCATACACCGAGAGCCGCCTGTGCATCCCCATTTGCAAGCAGGTACAGCATAACCTGTTCATAATGGGTCCGCCGAGCAAGCTTTAACTCCACTAGCGTGGCTAGGATCTCGTACGGCGTCGGAGGCACCGTGTCTGTTTCTATTTCACCGCTCAGCTGCTTGTTCGACTGCTCGAGCAGCTTCCCCAGGTCATTGGTCACCGTGTTAAAGCGCAGCAAGGCCCGGTCAGACAATCCACCCGATTCGACTAAGCCCTGCACCGTCTCCCGCAGTGCCGTCATTACGCGCCCGAGATCTTTCTTGTCCTGCATGGCCTCTGCTAGCTTCGCCTCCAACTGCACCATCTCCGGCCTAGCAGCACCCCTGCTCGTCACCGTCGATTGCAGCCGGCGCAACAGCTGCGACACACGTATCTTAGACGCCCTGGAGAATAGCATCGGTCCCTGCGCTTGCTCGCCTTGTCTGTATGAGCGCTCGAGGCATAGTATCAAGATTGCAAAATTTTACGGGCGACAGTACAGATCACGTGACCATACCTTGAGATCTCTAGCGCTACCTCGAGGCCGTTGAGAGGACGGCTCCTCGCATGGCCCTACAACGCTACGGCCGATCGGGTGCTACTTACATCTACGTGCCATTAGTACCGGTACTAATGTGCTGGTCTCAGCGCCCAAGCGCCGCAAACGCGGCACTTGTGTCGGCTGGGCTCTGGGCTGTGTTCACTGCCGCCGGTGCGCATCAATTCCTGTCTAATTCCGCCCGCCTTTACGAGACCGCTGTCGGAGACTTCGCAGTATATATACCGAGTAGGCCACGCCGTCACCTCGTTTGGATATCCATGGCGACGCAGCTGCCCAGCTTCTGGTAGCGGCACTGGTTACATACCCTTTTCCGGAAGAGGAAAGCCCTGGGTCGCATTTCGCCTCCGGAATATGAACGTAGCGCTGGCCTGGTAACGCCCACCCCAAAAACGGATATGTAACATGGTAGCTGGCGGCACACATGCCGAGGGCTGCCTGGTCGGTCACGACTGATCCGCCGGTCCTGGAAGCTGCTACGCCCCCAGGGTTGTACGTATTGTCCTACTCACGATACCGGCCTAGAAGTCGGGTTTCTACCAAGATTGCACCGCCGGCAGCTGGCCGGCTCAGGCAGGTAGCTGCACATGCGGTGCCCTTTGTTGGAATCCTTACCGCTGCAAGGGTAGACGTTAGTATGTTTATAGCTTCTACGGGGGTGTTGCCTGTCTGCCGCATGGACGCTGCTATTTCCAGTGCTACGATGCCGGTGCCTCCCAGCCTCCGCGGACCTGTCCACTAGGCAGCCCCAAGCGGGGGGAGTATTTGGGGTCACGGGTAGAGTTTCGCTGCCGCCGCCAGGGTTTCAGCTTACTTTTTCGCTTTTCCGTGTGGATGCTTGCTAATTAGGGCACAGTAATTGCTTGATATGACACTTTCAGCGAGGCACGGGGAACAGGCAGCTGCAGCCCAGCAGCCCCCCTTTCCTGGCCAAGGTTTCTATGTACACCCGGCCCGCAGGCAGCAGGAAATCGGCCGCGAGCAGGCATTGGGGCCGCTTTTCGCAGCTGGCCGCTAACTGCGGGCCTGTCGCAATCCAGTACAGCTTTGTATTGGCCCAGTTGCTATAACATCGTAACGTTTGACCAGTAGGCCTATAGCGACAATACGCAGGTTTTTTGGGTAAAAAACCTTATCTCCTGCCGTGGAATGTCATGTCCCTCCAGCTATGCTTTTCTTTTCTTTTACATGGGCAATTCATTTATATAAGTGTTTAGCTTGTAGGGTGTTTCAGATCCTGGAGGCATATTTGACACAATGACCAGTGCTGCGCTCCAACCCAACCTTCCACCGCTGCCCCGCTCCCATCATCGTTCCATCTACTTCTCTGCCGCCGCCATCGCACTTGCACGCTCACCGCAGAATTCGGTCCTGGATCTGCATAACCGTTTCTCTTGAGCACACCTAGCACACGGATCTCCGCGCGACACCGGACCACGGAGGCTACAGGGCACGGCATACGTGGTACATCCGTGGCCTATTCTGCACTGACACGCGGCCGGGCTACCAGCACGCGGTCGAGAAGTCTGCATACCAAAGATCAGCCGCTTGCATTGAAGGGGACGAACTGGGCTCTTATCCTTAATCGTCTCTTGTCCACACCTGGTTGACCTACAGACACCGCACAAACTCTGCATAATTAATAGTAATCATTGTCATCTCCAGCTGGGCTGTTAATATCACATACACGAACACCTTTGCATATTATACACATATTCGTCATGGACTCTACAAAACTCCCGTGCGATAAGGTTTCGCTGCTGCAACTGGCTTCAATTAGGAGGTCTGTTTGGGACACCAAGGCATCCCATCCTCGGTTAATACACATGGAGATGGTAGCGCATCAATCTGCTTGCCAGGAGTACAGCATCGAAATCCTGAAGCATCTGATCGACCTCGAGAATCAGACCAGGTCATCATGGACCAGCTTCCAGTCGCAGCCGGAACTTACCGTGGAGATGCGCACTTTGATTTTCGACTTTATCATGAGCTGCCACACGCGCTTAGGACTTTCCTCTTCAACACTCTTTCTATGCTACAACATCATCGATCGATACTGCTCCAAGATCATCGTTAAATCACCCACATATCAACTACTGGGACTTACTGCTCTTTGGCTGGCTTCCAAGTTCGCCGACAAAAAGCCCCGAATACCTAGCCTGCAGAGCCTCTGCTGCCATCAGCACACAAAGCAACAGTTCAAGGAAATGGAGCTGCATATCCTCAAGAGCCTCAACTGGTCCGTATGCTCCGCTCCGAGTCACGATTCGTTCGTCGATATTCTATTGAAAACTAAGATAGCTAATCTCAGTTTCAAGCGCCTCAATTTGAACGATCTCAAGTATGGAGCTACTATTCTTTGCGAGCTGTCCTGCTTTGACCCAGCACTTAACTACAATTACAACTCTAGCGCTATCGCGCTGGCGAGCGTCACAATTATAACCTGTGCACTGCGGCTCGCCGAGCTCTCCGAGTTCCTAGATTACAGGCGATGTACCAACGACCGGAACCTCATTGTCATCTGTAACCAACTCCTCTGTCTGCTCGCCTGCGAGGACAGTTTCCCATCTAGCTTCAACCTCAAGTATGCCTCCGAGGGCGGCTCGCTTCATTCTAATCCCATCATGGCCCGTCTATTCGCTTATTACCGCCGGTTGGCTGACGAGAAAAAACGTTCGTGGCGTGATGCAGGCACCCGCGCAGGCTCACCTTGCGCAGGCTCAGTGCCCGCCACTGCTATGGCGGGCTCCCCCGACATCCGCATGGGTGGCGACACGCCTCCAGGCTCCGTTCCGCCTTCGGCGTTGGGCCCACTCGCCCCTCATATGCCCACAATCAAAACTTTTGTGCCACCCACACCAACTACCCCAAGCAATTCGTCGCTCACTCAGCTGTCGCTTTGTGCCAAGTCACACTCTCTGCCTGTGCCCGTGTCTGCCGCGGTATCTGCGCGCGCAAAGAGTGCCTCGCATCAATACACGCCCCCGGTCCAGAACCCAGCGTACTTGCTGCATACTGCGCAGTCTAAACGTGCCGCCTCGGCCATGGACCTGGAGTTCTTCGACATGGATCATGCCCTGGTCAAGAAGCTACGCTAGCATACCGGTCCCGTTACCCGCTGTCTATCCATCGCTCTACTGCTTTTCTTCGGGTCCTATGGCACAGCCCGCTATACCTGGAGTCGTCTAGCCGCTAAATAAGTAATTTACGTATTGTTCACTGATTGATATCCTGCCATACATCTACGCCTTCCCCCCTGGTGCCCTCCTTTCAACAGTTATATGGACAATCATTGCTGTTCTTTGCCGCCCGCAGGTAAAAATTGCCGTAGTTACCCGCGCCGCGGGCAAGGCTTGTTGTGCGTATCGACAGCTATCGGATGGCGCAAATTCCCCACCCTAGCCGAAGGCGCGTGTGCTCGCTCGGGCCCTTCTGCGCGGTCCGCGGAAATAAAGTTAGCCGCCGACCCTAGAGCCACAAAATCGACCGTACATGACGGCATCTCAACGGGTACGATCTGCACCCCTCACATAGCTGTGCAGGCTGCAGACTAAGCGGCGGACCCCTTCGGGCAAAGCGCCGCAAGGGGTTGCGCACAGGGGGGAACGGTCCATAAGACGGTAGCGCGCCGCGCAACGCACAACGGTCACGTGATATTATTGCGCCGTTTCGAACTCTCTAGCCGGGGGCTGGAAAAAAGCTGTCGCTATGCGTCGTGGCACGCACCCGGCGGCGACGAAGGCGGCATGTCGAAACGAGCAGCAGAGACCGGCCGTGAGACCACGCGGAGCAAGCGGGTCGTAGATCTGGATCGGAAGCTGCGCGGAGGTTACGAGGGATACGCTCCCGCAGACGCAGACGCAGCGATCGAGGTAATCGACGAGCCCACGGATGAGCAATCTGTGCGGGCTTTCTACGCAAGGTACGTGGCTGGAAGACGGCCGTGCAAGATCCGGGCGCGCATACCGGGGAGTTATGATTGGGCTCGACTAAGCAGTTCCAGGGTGCTGGAAATGGTAAGCGGTGCCCAGGAGCTGCAGGTGGAGCGGAAAGTGGCCGGTGGGTTCGGGAGTGGGGCTCAGCGACTGTCGATGCCGTTTGCAGAGTTCCTAGAGCGGCTGCGTGCCGGCGAGCGGGACTTGTATCTGACTACCCAGTACGGAGATGATGCAGAGGCGTCGGGGAGCGAGGAGGAGGAGGAAGATGAGGAGGATGAGACTGCGGGCACGTGCGCGGCAGCGCTCGGTGACGTGGCCGAGGGCGACTATGAGGGGGACAGTGCCACAGAAACAGAGCGCTCCGATACATTTACCACCGCGATGGATACTATTGGTGATGAAGACTCGGATGACGTAGCAGATGGTGACGCGCGCGATGACTACGATGAGCTGGAAGATGGTGCAGATCCTATAGTGGAGTTGGAGACAGGGCCATTGTACGAGCTCGAAGCGCAGGAGCGCGTGCGGGAATTGTACCAGGCACCGCTGACGGAGTTGGTAGGCAGTTTGCCTATCTTGCCGGCTTTTCTTCCCAGCCTAATACCGCAGCAAATAAATATATGGATGGGTGGCACGGCGGTAAACGACCGTGCCTACTTGTCAGCGGACATGTTCGATCCTGAAGATGACATGCTCGGCCTGGGAAGGCGGCTCCCCGGCGCGGGAACCTCTTCCGGGCTGCACCATGACCACGCAGACAACGTTTACATCCCTATTGAGGGCCACAAGAGGTTCACTTTGTTCTCTCCCGCCGATGCAGCCAAAATGTACACGATCGGCGATATTGAACATCTACATCAAAGTGGCGTAATTGACTACAAACGTAACGATAAGGCCCCCGGCTGGCGTTCGCTGCGGGATGACGGTGCCATTGTCGCGGAAGTAGCTGCGCACAGATTGCAGCTGGATTCCGAGAGCCTATCAGACCAGGAGAAGCAGAAGCTCCGTAGAACAATTGAAGAAGACAGCGAGATGGTCGCTGTCCATGGCAGCGATCCCCCCCATTTCTCTCGCGTACCTCCTGCAGCAGTGCACCTCAATGAAATCGAAGATGAGCAACTGCGAGCCCTTGTTCAGAAGGAAGTCCGAGTTCGCTGGCCATTGTTTGAGCGGGCTTACCGCATTGTGGTCGATCTAGAACCCGGGGAAATGTTGTGGCTACCTACTGGGTGGTTCCATGAGGTCACATCGCTTGGCGACAGAGAGACGAACATCCACACTGCAGTTAACTATTGGCTAATACCGCCCACAGGGTCCGACATGGACGATCCATACCCCCACAAGGATAGGTACTGGCCACTAGACTTTGAGCGTACCAAAGCTGCCCTGGCTGTGACTCAGAGCGACTCGTAGGTCTGCCTTCCGCATCATCTTTTTATCGTGCAAGTTATGACTGCCTTTTTCCCAACTAGGTATACACTAACTTATATTTGCTTTTCAACTGGTCGATCAAGAGGATGCTATGCGGAGATGCATGGGTGTAAGTTTGAGACTACTCCGCTAAGATGGGATGGATACTGGTTTTTGCCCCATTGAGTGGCGGCGGCCCCGCTGTATCTAATACCGGCAGTGAATGCCCTATATCTTCTCAACATGCTCTTGGCAGCTTTCTTTCATGCTCTGTGCCGCCGAACTATGCAAAAACCTTATTTCAAGATAGAACGTAGAGGGGCCTAATCCCCGAAAGAGCACGGTCCGACGTACCTGGACCTGCTCCGCAAAGCACTACTGTAATCATCTTTCTTACGGTGCCATTGAGTGCGGAGCTGAATCAGTCTGAGCAACTCTCTTTCAAAATGTATGGGTTTATTTCACTTCCACAGAATGTCCCGTACAACAACTTAGCTATCTCATCTAGTATCACGATACACACGGCCATCGCAGGTTTGCCATTCTTTTCATCACTTTTCAAGTATATGCATGACTCTTCTTTTAGGAGTAAGAGAAGAACACTCTTCTGCTTAACAATTCAAATACAGGAGACTAGTGTCTGATATTTACCAGTCGCTGGTTATTTGCTTCTTAGAGCGGACCATTTGTGGGCAAAAGCGCGCAAGCCGGGATAAAGACGCAAGAAAACGACTCACAGGGATTCGTTTTGCGATTGCCCTGTATTTCAGAATTGAACACTAATTGACACCGCTTGTTGTCTTGTGTGGGCGGTCTTCGCTTTGTTTGATCAGGGTGGAACTTTTAGCCTGGTAGAGGTAAGGCGCTCGACTGTTGACTGACGCATTGAGGGACATAGGCCACAGATTAGCAGGCCTTTTAGCTATACACGGCCATCAATATCGATTAATAGCCGCGGATAATCCATTATCAGCTACTAAACTAACATCTCTGAGATTCGTCAGTAAGATATATCACAGAAACGTATCTTGGCTCCTGTGGCTTTACCTAAAATCTGGAGAATCAGCTCACTCTCCTGTAAGACTGAACAATGGCATTGACAGACTCCAGACCTGTTACCATTCCAACTGTTGAGAGCGAGGTTATTCGCAACTCCAAATCTCCTATATTCCATGCCAATTATCTTAATGAAGGACGGGATGAAGAAATGGTACATGGTAGCGACTCGAGCAACAGCCCCAGCTCATCAATTGATGATGATTCTGACTCTCAGTCACCCAAGTCTCTAACAGAATTGGCGTCCAAGCCTAAGAACTTGAGTTCTCCGTCACTGACGTCACCATCGTCATCCGTTGCTATATCAAAAATCGTGCCCGTTACGGGAGAGCGCCCCAAACCAAAAAATAGTGAACCCCCGTTGGATGACGAAGTTCTTCACGCAGTTTTTGTTATATTATGGGAGAAAGATCCCCAGCAACAGGGGATGACAGTAAAGCAGTTATGCGATTTATTAGTAGAACGTCATCCGGAAATGGCTAATTTATCAACCAAGCTATCCAATCTTGTCTCCGCGAAGCTCAATGCATATGTTAAAAAAGTTGAAAAGGGCGAGAAAGCCCTCACCTATGCTTTGTCTCGCGAATGGTCTGATGCATCGCCAAGAAGAATGGTCTATGTGTATCGTGGTATACTGGCCCCAGAGTACCAGCAGATGGCCCAGGCTGCGTCTGCCAAGCAGAAAGCAAAACAATGTTCTTCAAGTCCGAAGCAGAAAAAGGCTCCCGGCTCTGCTTCTGGCTTAAATGCTAAATCAAATCAGCAGATGGAAAATAGTCAAACGCATCCACAAGGGCTCGAATTAAATTCAACATTAGTTGATGCGAAGAACGCTGGCAATTTTACCCGGACGCTAGCAGTTAATAATAATACTTTCTCCAATGGGATTTACGGGAATTCCGAACTTAATATTCCTTACTCTACTTCTCCGGTCTCGCTTGGTCTCACAAGTAATGCGTCCATTAGCAATAGCACGGGGAGTGGACATGCAATCAACGAGGGTGGGAAAAGGGCACCTGGCGCATTAGACGAGCCCATAGGCAAAAGGCCAAAGAAGGATGGGCCAGCGCACTCAATGTCGACTGGAAGGGCTGCGCAGAGCCGGTCATACAACCCGCCCCCATCTGCAGCTCAACAGAGCTATGTCACCGCGGCTGCCGCAGCTCCCCGGCTTTCTAAACTTCTCCCGACTAGAGGAACAGCCACTCCCACAAGCGCCTCCTCATCAGCGCAGTCCCCTTCAAGCTTTACTGCTGCTACGCTAATTGCAGATATACACAAGGCAGTCATTGCACAGAGCCCCATCATAATGAAACTGGACCCGCAGGATAGGGGAAACGATCTCAACACATGGCTCAAAACCATCCGGGGCGGGTTCCTGACTGAGGAGATTGATTCGCCGGAATCGGTGACTGTTGACGAATTAGATGAAATGTTCGATTGAATCAATGCAAAAAATAATGACTGAAATGTTTCACGTTTTACAGCCGGGTCATCCTTACGTCTGGGTGCTGCGTGCTTTTATCGTTGCCACTGCTTTAATTTAATGGCAGATATGTATTAAACAATTCTAGGGTCGGGTTGGTCTTACTAATAATTTCACTGTCAGCGTTCGCGTCAGTGTTAAATTTCGGATATTTAATAATGTAGACATCGTTTATTTCCATAGTTGAAAACAACGTTTGCTACTGGGATAGATACAAATATATGTAATAGTGCCGTGTATGGATTTACACCGTTGGGTTCCTTTCTTTTGTACCTGTCTTCCTACTTTTACCCTCCTTGGCCAATCAGAGCAGAGGATTCGCGGATTTAAAACCACATCTTTGAGATGAGTCTACTACTCTTCTGTTAGCCTAACAATTACGAGCTGAAAGAAGAATCCCCTATCAGTCTTCTATCTTGACCTTTACAAGGCTATTCTAGAATGCTCAGCAGGCAAGCAGTGAGAAGGGCTGTGCGGTCTCTCCCTATACTTCCCCGTGGGCAAGTACGAATCATCGCCGGTATCCAAAGAGGTGAAGAAGCTAGCAACAAAGCACAGCACCCAAACAAGACATTTGCTGTGCAAGGGAGACGCTGGTTGACCAGCACTGCTACGCCGCTGAAGGCTGCTGAGGCTACATTCAATGAGCTTTCAGAAGAGGAGCAGCTCTTAGTCGGGGCAGAGCGCGAAGTTGATAAAGTCGATGTGTGTATTGTTGGTGGTGGCCCTGCTGGCCTCGCAACTGCAATCAAGCTGAAACAACTTGACAACAGAGAAGGTAGCGGTGAGCTAAGGGTAGTGGTACTTGATAAGGGTTCCGAATGTGGATCACATATAGTTTCTGGGGTAATTCTAGAACCTCGCGCCTGGAAAGAGCTTTTTCCTGAAGAAGATGGCGAAGGCATTCCAATCCCACCTGAGTTAGTGACGAAAGTTGAACATGAAGAGCTCCGTTTCCTTACAGGTAGCCTCACTCTCCCCATTCCTGAGCCGCCGGTGATGGTGAACAAGGGGAACAACTACATCGCCTCATTATCCCAAGTAACTAGGTGGCTTGCAGAAAAGGCAGAGGAGGTTGGTGTGGAGGTATACCCTGGTATTGCAGTGTCAGACATCGTATATTCCCCCGATGGGAATTCTGTTGTCGGCGTGGCAACCAAGGATATGGGGATCTCGAAGTCAGGTAGACCGAAGGAGAATTTTGAAAGGGGAATGGCGTTCCATGCCAGACAGACTGTTTTTGCAGAAGGCTGTCATGGATCTCTTACAAAGCAACTGGTGAAGAAGTTTGCCCTAAGAGAGGGCAGGGATAACCAAACATATGGGTTAGGTATAAAAGAAGTATGGGAAGTTAAGCCAGAAAAATTTAGGAAAGGGTTTGTTTCACATACTATGGGCTATCCACTAAGCAACGATCTCTATGGGGGCGGCTTCCAGTATCACTTTGGTGAGGGCCTTGTGACAGTTGGGCTAGTTGTAGGGTTAGACTACAAAAATCCGTGGGTTTCACCCTACCAAGAGTTCCAGAAGATGAAGCACCATCCGTATTATGCTAATGTTTTGGAGGGTGGCAAATGTGTAGGATATGGCGCCCGTGCACTAAATGAGGGTGGCCTGCAGTCTGTTCCGAAATTACATTTCCCAGGTGGTTGCCTCGTTGGCGCAACGGCAGGGTTCATGAATGTTCCGAAGATTAAGGGTACACATACTGCTATGAAGACTGGTATGCTAGCCGCAGAAGAGATATTTAAAGCGTTGGCACCTCTTCCTTCATTATCTGAGTTGGAGGAGATTGATGACGCGCCACTGGTAGAGTCTCCGATCAATTTGGAATCGTACGAAACAGCGTTTAGAAATTCGTGGGTATATGATGAACTGTGGCAGGTTCGCAACATAAGGCCTTCTTTTGGTACCAAACTTGGTGGCTATGGTGGAATGGTTTACTCTGCAGTGGACTCATATGTTCTCAAAGGGCGGGGACCTTGGACTTTCCACCATCATAAATCCGATGCAGCTATAACAGCTCCTGCATCTGAGTACCGGAAGATTGAATATCCAAACCCAGATGGCAAGCTTTCGTTTGATATTTTAACCTCCGTATCAAGAACTGGAACATATCACGATGAGGACGAGTTATGCCACCTGAGGGTGCCTGAACAGGACGTAAAATTACATACAACCAAGGCATATCCAAAGTGGAAGGGGATCGAGTCAAGGTTTTGTCCTGCTGGTGTATATGAATATGTGGAAGATGCGTCTGGCCCGGAGGGCGTTAGATTTCAAATTAATTCACAAAACTGTATTCATTGCAAGACATGCGATATTAAGGTTCCGACACAAGATATCGATTGGGTTGTGCCTGAAGGTAATGACGGTCCAAAATACACATTGACATAGCCCATTCTACGGGTACTTATTTATTTGTTCTGGTTGATAATTTATTTAGCACAAGAACCATATATTTGAAAGAGTATATTTCTACCTTCTTTCAATTTATTGTCTATTTCATGCGTGGTACTGGGGCAGAGGACCACGTAATGGATGACAAGAGTCAGAGTAGCGCTGTGTTGGAATGACTAGTGCATATAACCTGCGACCTTCTCTTTGTCACACATTTTACTGTAAACCCACCTAGATACATCGAAAGCAGAAATTCGTTCACCATTATCATTTTGTACAAACCGCAGCACATACTTAAACATCCGTACAGTCGCTCCTACATAGTCTGCACATTTGTATAATACCCTCCCCTATCAAACAAATGCCCAAACATTCAGTATCCGTTCTTTGCTCTCCTTTAACATATCTTTAACAACTGACCAATCGTCTTCACTCTCTAACATCACGAAGTCGCCATCCTCATCTTGATACTTTATTTTACAAATGGAGCCTGCATGGGCTAACTTCTTCTTGAGCATAACTAGAACGTCATCAATTTCGGCTTCCATAGATACCAGCAAAGTGTAGAAATCGTTGTTGAATGATACCCGTACCATCAACATGGATTCTGGGATAGAATTCTTGTAGTTTTCAGATATGGATCTGTACTCGTGCTCAAAGGTCTGGTGATGGTTGAGCTGTTTAGGCATCACTTCTGATATTTGTCTTACGGCGCTGCTGTTAATGGACGCAGCACTGTAATGAGGGTGTCCATATGGAGAGGAGAATGAGGAGCGATCAGTACTACCTGTTGCCGTGGATTTATAAGATTCACTCCTAATCTGGCGAAGCAGATTCTGAAGACAGGAAGACCAGTTATCTCTCGTTTCTTCATTCTTGAATTTTAGAATGAAATTACCTTGCTCTTTGGCTGACTCCCAAGTAATATTCAACGAATGATTTTCGATCGGAAGAATCTGGATCAGATTTACTATCATGATACGGCCCCGCAGATCTAACTTGGAATCTCCAGTCAGACTGACAGCACTAGAAGAGGGAGAGTTTGCCCCAGATAGGTGTAAGGATGAGGAAGAGATGGAATTTGTTTTAATTTTCAAACTCCGAGAGTTTGATTTTTTTTGTTGAACCTCGCTGAAGAGTATAATTATTTTTTCAAACAGATAAACTTCGAATTCTTTTTCAGGTTCATTGGAGTTACTTGTTGAAATGTTCACCTTATCAAAATATAAAAGTTCACCAAATTTAGCAATACGATAGCCCTTCCAGTTTACCACACGGCCATACAACTTTTTAACAACTTCATGATTCTCTGTACGCCTCTGATTTTCATTAATGCTTCTGGCAATAGACTTGGAAATTTCCAGAGCGGTTTGCAATTCCTTAGTATCCACATCACTCTTTGTCTTCACAGAAAGTTTTAGAAGGTCCTTGAGCAGCAATGGGTATCGGCACAGCCTTTGAACCGGCTTTAGGAGGAAAGACTGTAGCTCCATTTTATTACCTATCACAAATTCCTGAGACTGCATCTTGTCAAAGCTGGACGAGATGAAATTGATTGCGGCGTTTTGACCAATAGACCACGGCTCGTAAAGCTTGAAGAAGTGCTTCGAATGCATAAAAAGAGCACCAATCCGTTGTGCTTGCGCAGGAACCTGCCCGTTAATTTCTAGAGCAACCAGAAATCTCCGCTGAAAGTCTATGATCTCATTCAAGTTCGGGAAAAGCATGTAGAGCTCCTCAGAGGAAATGATCTGATTTTCCAATAGTTGTTGTCTGTATTTGCTTAGAACTTCCAAGTCGTGCACGTACTTGCGCTCTGTCTCCACGAACTCCTTGACAATTTTGTTGTGGTCGGATAGATAGCCATTGACCTGTGGCTCCTCCACTGTGGGGGAGGGCTGTTTGAAGAAAATCTGAGGGACAGAATTGAGCAACGCAATAACAACGTCCAGCACCTTGGTAAAGTGATCAGTTGAGTTCGAAAACACGTCAGAGATGGTAAACAGCTCCTCGTCATTGAACGCAAAATGCAGCTTCAGCCCCATAATAAAATCGTAGATCGACTTCTTGCATATCTTCGTGTCGTCGGACGACACCACGGGAAGTTTGCAGTGGGGCTTCACTGCATTAAAGATTATGCATAGGGGCGAGCCCTGCTGGAACAGTTTTGAGAGCTCAGTAACAGGATCGCACGCCACGGACGATGGAAGGATCCCCATCGCAAACGTCAAAACAGTGTCCTCCATATTGACCGCGTTACTGTCCTCAGACTCATCCAGAGTGCTGCTGGAAATCGACGTCGGCCGTATCTCAGACACAGGCGACGTCGCCGCCCCCGCAGACGCAGAGATCATGCTGTTGTGCGGCGGATTCAGCGGGCTCAGAGGCGCCTCCGCCACCTCCGCCGCATCCTTCTGCGCCAAAAGGACCGCTTGCTGCTCGCTCGCCAGCGCCGCGCTCGCGTGCGCCAGCGCCAGATACGGCTTCAGCTGCGGCAAGCACTCCAGTTTGCGCTTCACCCCCACGCAGATGTGGTACAGCGAGTCTTCCTCAGACACCTTTTTGTTCATCAGCTGCTGTGTCGCCGTCGACACCACGCTCCGCAGCGATATAGTCGATTGCGACGCTTGGTTCGACATTATCCCGCTCGACTGTGTGGCTGTTCTTTGCTTTCGTTCGACGACTCTCGTTCCGCCGGTTCCGGACTCCTTTCGACTGTTTTCTGTTCCTCTGCCTGACACCAGAGAACCTGCGACCTACACTGCAACTTCCCGAGCAAATAAAACGCGCGTACTGTGACCTACCCTGTCCCCTTGACTGAGCGCCTGCCACTCTTATGATTAATAGAAACAGTATATTTGGTCTTTTTCGGAGGTTTCGTTCTAGTTTGGGATTATATCACTATATACGAATACTCGAACCACCACCAAATCTACATGAAGAGGCCATCAGCACGTGATGCTAAGCCCACAGTGCCGCTAGAGTGTCTTCTTGCCCATGATGGTGCGCTGGGTGTGGTATGTTACGCGATCCAGAACGGTGCCAACGGCCAGAACGCCTCCAATGCTTGTGATGACGTTCAGAACGAAGGCAGTCCAGGTGGAAGCATACTGGTCGCGCAGGATCACCTTAAGGGGGGACATCTCGAAGTTGATGGCCATGCCCGCCATTCCGCCACGGAAGTGCACGGTGTTCGGGTGGTCAGCGTCGCGGCCGCCGCGGACGGGGCGGTCGTGGGCGGTGGCGGAAAACTGGGCGGACTCAGTGATGGCGCCGTCCAGGGCCTCGTAGCGGGTAGGTACGATCTTGGCAAAGTAGGAGAAGAAGTGGTCGTGGCCGTCGGCAACGACGTTGCTGTGGCCATCGAGCGGCCCGGGGTTGCCGGCAATTGCGGGCCCGAAGGAGAGGCTGTTGATCTTGTGGTTGAAGGAGAGGTGGGAGTGCTGCTTGTACAGGGAGTCGTCGTGGGCGTGGCCCTTGCCGACGTGGGCGGAGCCCGGGGCGAAGTGGATGTTACCGTGCACGCGGTTTAGGTGCGCGGTGCCGGCGACGCGGCAGCCCTCGTTGATCTGCTCCTGCAGGCGCTCCGCGTAGCCCTCGCGCTTGCATTGCTCGAAGCCCTTGCCGTCGAAGGTGGCCCAGTTTTGCTCTGCGTACGCCGCACGCACGTCCGCGCACGTCTGGCAGCACACGCGCTCGCTGCGCGGCAGCTCCTCGTTCTTGCTCTGGTCGCGTGCGCCGTAGCACGGCCCACAGTAGTCGGGGTCGTCCACTGGTGCCGCCGTCTCGCCAACCCGGAACCGCTCTTGCCCCAGCGCACGCCCGTGCTGGTCCTGCCGCGTCTTCGTGAAGCCCTCCTCCAGCAGGTTCAGCTGCACCTCTCCCGTGTCATCTATGATATCCAGGTTCAGCAACTCGCACGGCATCTGCGGGAACGTGATGTCGAGCCGCAGCTCCAGCTTCTGCTGCCGGTCCCTGTCCAGCACCAGCTGCGGCCGCTGTTCCACCTCCCATAGGCGCCGCCACTCGCTCACCAAGAGCAGTACCGTCACCAATACGCACCCCAGCGTGATCAGTCCTCCGGCTCGCGTGCGCACGCGCACGTCCTCCTCGGTCTTCGCAAACGCATCAAGCGACAGTAACTTCGACTTCACCATCGTGCTGGCTGCCTTGCTTTGCTCATGGCGTGCTACAGCGCCCGCAAAATTTATCCGCGCCGCCCACGGGCAGCGGCTTAGAGTACGTAGTCTAACTAGCCGTTGAACACTTCGTCCTGCAAGAAACGTACCAGGACCTTGGACCCGCTCTGCAGCAGCGGGTGCCCCGCTACCGTGCTCAGCCACTGCGCAAGGCCCTCACGCCGCTCCTCGATGACCTCGTCATGGAATCGGCGCGCCCACAGTATCTTGCCGGGCAAGGCCGGGATCACGACCCGCGGGTGCGCAGACAGGGAGAGCTCCTTGAACAGACAGCGCTTAAAGAACTCAAAGTCGCTATAGCGGCGGCGGACCTGCGACACGCGCTGCGGAAAGCTGGGCAGGTTCGTGCGGCACACAACTAGGTAGTCTGTATACATGCCGCGGTTAGAGTCACCGTGTGGAAAGTGGGTGCGCGGGTCGCGAACCTCGACCTCCAGGAAATTCTCGGGCTCATCGTAGCCGGCCGCCGTGCGCGCGGGCCGCGCGGCGGGCGCTGCCGCGAGCTCGCGCTCGACCGTGGTGCTGAAGGACTGGAACTGCCTCATGGCGTGGTTGGCGCATGGTGGCTCTCGCTCCGCACTTTGCCAAAAAAAGCGCTGCCCGCGGGAAGGGTTCCATCCGCTCCACCCCCATGCAGGCGCTGGGGGGCAACGAGGAGCCGCCTGCCGAGGCCGACGAGCTCGACGTGTTCCACAACGTCGGGCAGGGGCTGGCAGGCCGCTACCGCGAGATAATGGTGCAGTACTGGCAGCAACTGATCAATGAGATCGAGTCCACCAACGAGCCGGGCTCGCCGCATCGCGACGACTTCAAGTCTCACTCCCTGCCGCTGGCGCGCATAAAGAAGGTCATGAAGACCGACGAGGATGTCAAGATGATCAGCGCGGAGGCGCCGATCCTGTTTGCAAAGGCCTGCGAGATCTTCATCACGGAACTGACCATGCGCGCGTGGTGCATTGCAGAAGAGAACAAGCGCCGCACGCTGCAGAAGCAGGACATCGCTCAGGCGCTGCAGAAGTCCGACATGTTCGACTTCCTAATCGACATCGTGCCGCGAGGCCTAGAGTAGGTAGCTATGTATAGCGAAAATTTTGACAACGCCTCCTGGCAGCATCGGCCAGTGTACGCCAGAGGGAACGCAATGGATCTTGCACAGCAGCTGCAGCAGCTGCACCAGGTCAAGGAGTTGGCGATGACCAACGAGCCGGACAAGGTGCTGCCCAAGGTGCTAGAGACGGCGCTGAGTTTGTACAAGCAGAACGCGGCGCGGCCGCGGGAGCTGTCGCGATTCTGCGCCGGACTGTACCTGGACGTGGCAGCGCACGAGCGGATCCCGGCAAGCGAGAAGCCGTTCGTCGCGGCGCAACATCTACATGACATGGTGGGGATGTGCCAGGGCCCGTGGGTGGATCACGTGACATATCGTGACGTGCTGCTGGGCGTGGGAAGCTACTACGAGGGCCTGTTCGACCTAGTTGCCAAGACGTCGAATGAGGCGCTGTGGAAGGATCTAGTGTTATTGAAGGAGCAAGTATTGCACCAGTGGCGCACGTGCTTCCCGTTGGATGCGGGGGACCCCCTGCAGGACCACGCGCGGTCCCTGGGCGTGAAGATGGCAGCGGCCAAGCTTCTCGCACGGATGGTGGTGGTGCACTCGCGGGGGTCTGGTGTGAGCATTAGTACTATACCAGATAACCATCCAGTGATCAAAAATAAGGCGGCGCTGCAGGCCGAGTCGCGCAAGTTACTCGATGTGCTGATCACGTATCTGATCGACGAGCCGATGATGGTGGCGCCGCTATTCTCGGCAGTGCTTAACTGTTTGGCGTTCATCATGAAGCGGCGACCCGTGGCGACAGCGCGCATACTGGGCGGGCTGCTTCGATTTAACATTGACAACAAGTACCAGCAGGACAACGAGTCTGCGCTGCGGTACCGCCTCGCAAAACGCTGCGTGGAACGCTGCTACAAGAATTTCGTAAACTTTGGCATGAAAGCGCAGCTCATTCGGAATTCTGGCGATCTGGCGCCGTACCACCACAAGCTGGGCAAGATCGCTCAAACATTGCACATGATCGCGGAGGAGACGAAGAGCAAGGGCATTTTGAACTTCGACCCTGCTCTGACCGAGAAGAAGATGAGCCCAGCGGAGCGTGAAAAATACCTGGCAGCGTGCAACAGCCGCATGTCCAAGTCACCGACGCCAGCAGATCCGCCGATCCCTGTACCTGCCCCAGTACCGGCGGGCCTGCCTCCGGGAGCGCAGCTAGGCATGGTCACACCACAACAGCCACTAGCTGCTCCTGCCGTTCAAAATAATGCCCCTGTAGCGGAGAGCTCAGATCTACCCATCCTAATTAAGCTACAGAATTACACCATGTCGAAATCATCTGTTTCCAACTTCTTTAACAACTCTCCAGTGGCCTTTGACAATAACTACGCGTCGATATACTCACTAATGAATAGTAAGAACTCCGAGATTGACCTGTCCGGCCTCAGCCAAGAAACACTCGTAAAACTGTGTACCGAGGCCATTTATCGTGCAGACACAAACAAAGTGATCGCAGGTCTTTCCATTGTTGCCCAGCGCTACACAGATCTCATGGACAAGGCAATGAAACATTCGACAGGAGATGCAGATGATAATGACCGTAAGAAAAAGAAGCCTAAGCTGGAGGAATCGCAGGCTATTTCTGCGGATACTGAAGACGGCAGCACCAACGTTGAGGACGAGGAGGAGAGCAAGGAGTTCACCTTGGGACCTCCTGCCCCTATGTCGCGTGAGGACAAGCTGCGGCACCTGCAGCTGATAGTGTCCAACATCTGCGATGTTTCTGCAAACGAAGAAGCGGCCGGACTGACAACGCCGCTAGACCAGCTGCCTGTGCTGAATCGTGCGCGCCTCCTACAATGGGACAATCGCACCTCATGGGTGGTGCTCCTCACCCGTCTCAGTTCGCGTGGACTGCAGGCAGATGAAAGCATGAGTAACCTAGTACGGCAACATATCTACAACTACTTTTTACAAGATTTCAGCAACCGCGTCGCAGTTGTCATCGAGTGGCTCTCCGAGGAATGGTTTTCTGAGTCCGTGCGCTCGGACGCCCACCCTGTGTACAATGAGTGGTCGTTGCGCGTATTGGATGGACTTGTGCCCTTCCTGGATAACTCCCACCGCAAGATGTTTATCCGCCTTGTGAGTGAGCTGCCCCACTTGAACCGCGACCACATATCTCGCTTCACCTCTTTGTGTCTGGATCCACTTCGTGCGCCGTTGGGCTTCCAAGCTCTTAAGTTCCTCATCATGTTCCGTCCGCCTGTTAAGCCGCTGGTCCGCGATGTCCTCGAGGAGATGAAACAGCGCGACGAGTCGGTTCGCGAGCAGTGCGACGGTATTCTGACCAAGTTTTACTGATGGTTCTACACCAAGGTCAATACTCATAGCGGGCGTTTAGGACATCTTGGATGCCTTTCACGTGATGGGTAGTATCCATCAACCGGGGTTCTAGCACTGGGTTTACGAGATCGACTTCAGTCAGTACATGCACTGTAATCAAGAACAATACTGTGGGCGCTGATGTATATATGAATCCTTGTAATGTCCGCGCAGTACGCTGCATGTATAACATCACCATAACATGTTACCCAACATCCCAGATTTTTCTCGCAGATCTCACATACATCTCAGGAGTAGAACTATATAGGATATATTCGCGAAAATGTAACAGTTGCGAACTGTACTGTACTCTCCAATATAATGGCCACAGCGTGCCTCCCCAGTGCGGTGGCTGAAAGGCCGATGCGCTAGTCATTGATTTACTGGGAAGGGAGCAGTAGAGGATAATTGCCCGGACTTCCCACCCTTGAACAAGGAGACTTCCATATAAATGACTAACGCAGAAAGCAAATATAGCCTCGCTACAACCTCCCAGAGGCGCGCGCTGTCAGTTCGAATGGCAGGCTGCATCTTAAGTGGCCAGATGATACGCGGTATTCAATCACGTGCTGATCATATTTGCCGCCTATACCATTATTGGCTGCAGTCCACCCTTGTTTACAGCAGTCACGCACAGTGAACGCGCTACCCACAGCGCTAACTGTATCAGGCGCGTTTGCACAAACACAGATAATGGGAGCACGCTGCTGTCTCGAATGCGCGAGCATTTTGAACTCCGCAATCATGTAGAGTCCGGAGGTTTACTTTGGACTCCATCCACCACGCACAGGCAGCACCCACAGCAATATATGAACCGTCATTGCACCTCTCATGGCCGAGACAGTACGGACTTCCATATATGTCTGCAACGCCGGCCGGGTGGGCGGCGCGTGGCCGCACTCCGTCCCTGCAACCCATATCCTTCACGCGTACCGGGCCACGCCAGCGAGGCCACCCGCAACTGGGAGACATCCAGGACGAGATTCGCCCCACACGTACAGTCTAGGCAGGCATAGTACCACGCACCCGTGCCCGACTCGCAGCGGAATTTACTCTTCACAGGGCTAAGTTGCAGCGGCCCTAATACACCGCGTACAGCTAGTTCCCCGAGCGGTTGCCCTCGTCCTGCTCAGAACCTGCAGCAGAGCTGCAACGCTGTTCCAATACCTCATAGCAGCGTTTTCTGGATACACGCACCGATGCCACCGCCTCTCCATGCGCATCTAACACAGCTGTCGTGCCTAATTGGTTCCTCGTTAATGCCTAATTGCTTCTCCCGCTGATGCCTAGCAGAGGCCGCGTCTCGCCACGCCACAACCATCGGCATCCGTCGGAATTCCGTTCGTTATGGCCAAACCGTCGGACACCAATAGAAATTTCACTTTTCTTTTTATCGTCAAGATTTTCAGCATCGTTGGAAAAAGATTTCTCCTTACTTCAAGAGAACGAGAGAAGTGAAAACCTGAACATTCTTCAGACGTGTAGTAACGCTCCCTAGGGATAGAATACAGTTCCTGGCAGTGTATAGCGTTGCAATAACTCGTTCAGGGTGCGTGCGGAGTCTTGGGTGCTACTTTTTAGTGCTGGGTCCTACTAGGTAACCGGCGCAAGAGCAAAAGAAGAGGCATCGCCAGCATCGCACTTGAACAGGTGCCAGCAGTTGCAGAAAAGCACACGCGAGCACATTGGAACACACGTACGCGAAGTTGCTGGGAACGGCACGCGAACCACACGAGATGATGTCGGGGTACAATGGAGATGGCGTGTCGTCGCTGCCGACGAGAACGCAGTCGCCTCTGGCGCGCGGGGCCCATCCGGGCGCGGTTTTGTTGTCACCAAAGCGGACGGCTCTCGGGACACTCGGAGGGGCTGGTGGGGGTTCGGCCCAGCTGATGAGCCCATCACAGCACTCGCTAAGTCTGAATGACATCTTGGACCAGCAGGCGCATCCGTCGCGTGTTGATTCCTCGTCAGCCATGTCCCTAGATGCGTCCATCCATCAGCAGCAACATACGTCGGGCGTTGGGATGCTGTCACCGCTATTGCAGCCGCAGGCGTCGTCCATCTCTGTCAAGACAGCCTTTCTGGACTCATTTGGCTCACGGCCATCGAGCGCCATTGGATTGCAGCATGGTCAGGGGCAGGGCCCAGATGGGCCGCAATCTGCCACAGGCATGTCCTTGAACAACAGCAACATTATGGTCAATTTTACGAACGACGTTAACCAGCTCTGTACTTGGATGTCCATGCTCACTTCTGCGCAGCAGAACACTGTCATGGACAATTTACTGTCCTCGTTGAATGAAGAGGTGTTGCAGCACACGAAGCTGAAACTTGAAAGCTTGACTAATAGCGGCTACCTATCGCCTTCATTGCGGCCAATTGCGTCACCAATTCCTAGTCGCGTTGCCACACTGGAGAACTCCACGCAGAGCGCTTCTTCGGTCCAATTGCCAGGGTCGCTGATGCTGGACTCCATCCTAAGCGACAGCGCGGCAGCTGGGGCAGGTTCGACTAACTCCAACAATACCAATATGGCTAGCCACAGTCTAGCTGTGAACAGCATGTACAGGCAGTGGTCTCCCAGCCCACAGATGAATAGCGCGCAGCCCATGTTTGACTACTTGAATGACATTACCCGTCCCAGATCTGCTGAACCAAGCCGGTTGAGGAACGGACATACGTCTCACCATCAGAACGGTTCGCATCATATTTCCGTTAGTACCAGCAGCGGCACTTCCAGTAACTCCCACAGCAGCACTGGTCACCAGGTCTCAAGCCAGGCTGGCGGCCGTTTTAGCAATATCAAGCCTCAGCGCCCGCACTCTCCAACCTCTTTAACTAAGGCCACCAGTGTTAGCTCTAACTTCTCTGAGGCGCAGTCGCCTGCCGCCCAACCAACCAGCCCCGGTCCTTCGACCCCCAACTCTGCTTCGAACGTCAGCAGCAGCTCTAATATGAATCCGAAGTCTCTGTGTGACCCCAAACTATTGAAAAACATTCCTGCTTGGTTGAAATCCTTGAGGTTGCACAAGTACTCGGCGTCATTGAATGGCAAGAGCTGGCAAGAATTGATTGACTTGGACGATGCAATACTTGAAGAGATGGGTGTCAGCGCTCTTGGCGCAAGACGCAAGTTGTTGAAGGCATTTGCCATAGTAAAGGAATGCAAGGAACGTGGCCTCGTTGATGAAAGTGCTTATTAATTTGAGAGTAGATGTATATATGTTAGAATAGATTGATGATCTATGCAATACGTAATGAACTGTATCTGATAAAATTTGCCTCGTTCGACTAACTGGGTCCGAACTGGTCCGTTCAATTATTGACAAATGATATCAAACTACAAAACAGATGCGAGGGTTAGCAATGCGTTCCAAATAACATTTTACACCAGCTGGAGCCAAAAGTTCTTGTTGGACTGTACATTGTCACTCAAAAACTTGAGCTCTCTGAATTTTTCGGCCAGGCCTGCAAATAAACCTTCTACGAAGGTCGTAATGAAGAAAAGCTGGCCTCCAGGTATCCCAGGGAACTTTGACACTATCTCGTCTATAGAATCCGGTACTTTATCAAGCTCTTCCATCGTACTTTCGCCCTCGCTCGAAGATTTATCCTTCAGTCTGTTCTCGAGAAACGTGCAGTGGTCAAACTCGTAGGAGATTAGCACTGCCCATTGGGCAGATATTATAAGAGGGCGCGAGACGTTCGAGATGTCAGCAGCCTTGATTATCAGCGAAGTCAGTAACGGAATATCTTCCCGCAGGGATCGCGTGCCACAAGCCCTCAGCTTAGAGAGATACTGCTCGTGCAACGCCATATCGGTGGATATGATAGCATCCCTTATCGCTTGCCGCTGCATGACGCCGGAAAACTCGGGCCAATGCTGCCCTAATATGCTAATGAAGATATCGTTGTGAAAGTTCTCAAGCACAGAGACACCATCGTAGTGCTTCGCCACGGGAGACCCATACTTACACATCAGCGCGTTGTTGGTTCCAGGGTGGGCGACATCGTGCCCAATCGCTGAGATACAAAGAGTCAGTGAGATACTCGGATCCAGCTTGAGCAAATCGCAAAGCTGGTATGTAGCCTGCATAACGTCTACCGCATGCCTGAAGTTATGGAATTTATTCCGCTGGTGGTAGCTGCATTCCAGGTGTAACAACAGCAGGATGATCCCCGCTGGTTCAGGACACGCAGTTGCCGCCGCCGCGCAGAGCTTAGAGATCACCAGCTTGGCACACCATATTAGCTCCACAATCCCCAGAGCGTGCGCATTGAACGACCAGGTATCGAGCAACGACCAGTAGTGGCTGTCGTCGTGGGGCACCGCGACAAGGTCCGAAGGGTTCACGTGCCTCATGAGGTACTCCCGGTATTCATTACTTTTTTCCTCCTGAGTATCACCGAGCGACGAGAGGTGCTTTGCCATGGAGTACATTTTGACAGAGCACCGCGAGTGCTCGCCAGCACCCTCCGCGTACATCCAGTACCGGCTCCCGGTCGCGCCCCCGCTGCCCGCCGCCGCTTCCAGCGCCGCGCGCACCGTGGCCCGCCAGCCCTCCGTCCCCGTCACTGCGATATTCAGACAGGGCATGAAGCTCTGAACCAGCTCTTGGAGCTGCTCCACGCTGAGCTCCTGCTCCCGGTCGTCGTAGACCACAATTGATATCTCGCCCTCGTAGTCCCGCTCGCTCCCCAACCGCGCCCGGAACATCTCCCGCAGAAGCGCAGGCGCTCCCGCCACTGAAACCACCTCGTAAGCTGCCCCATCCTCCGCCGGCCCCTCCTCCTCCGCTCCGCAATTCACAAAGTACACCGTCGTCATTCTGTTGGCGCGGTGCAGTTCTGTCCGCTTGTAGTACCGCCTGTCTGTTACACGCAGCTGCCGCCTCCGGATCAGCCTATTCGCCTGCCTAGTCGCAGTTGTACGTAACCTAGTTAGCTAGCGTCCTCGTACTACCAAAAGAACATCCAGAAGAGCTCGCTTCATTGACTAATTCACATTGCTGTCTACAATGCTTTAGCCTTGGCTCCAACCCACGTTTCTTTTGCTCGCCAGAAAGTAACTGCTGAAAAAGAAATGTGCTCTAGATTCAGAAATGGCAAATACCCAGTTTGCGTCTGGGCCAGCCGCGCTGACTTCGCCGCGTGCGCTGCTGCAGGTCGCGCTACCTCCTGCCATGCACCCTTCTCCTGGCGCGGCAGGGGTCAGCGCTAAATTACGCACGCGGACGGGAAGGTATACCTAGCCAACGGCAGATCGGCTGTCGCGCGGTATGCTTGCGCCGCGCGGGCCGTTATATCACGTGACTACATATGCACGTGGCGGGCGCTCGAGGCTCGAACGTTGAGATGCATGAGCAGAGCCACGCTCGAGAAGCAGGAGAACAGACGAGAGATGTTTGCAAGCTTGAGAGGGCATGTGGCGCGAGGCGTGAGCTCGCAGGTGCGGGCAATATCGGGCGGCGGGCGCAACGCGCTGAACCGAGCGCAGTTGCCGTTTCTGTACAACGCGTCTGGTCCGACGGCGGTGCGGTACACGGACCAGCACGAGTGGATAGCGGCGCATGCGGACGGCACGGCGTTTGTGGGCGTGACGAAGTACGCGGCAGACGCGCTGGGGGACGCCACGTACGTGGAGCTGCCGGCTGTCGAGGCAGCGGTGGAGGCGGGCGAGGGCCTGGGGTCGGTCGAGTCGGTCAAGTCTGCGTCCGAGGTGTACGCGCCCGCGGGCGGCGTGGTGGTGGAGGTGAACGAGGCGCTACAGGCGTCGCCACAGCTGCTGAACCAGGATCCCATGGGTTCGGGCTGGCTGTGCCGGCTTCGTCTGCACGACCCCGCGGAGCTGGACGCGGATCGTTTGATGACGCTCGAGCGCTACGAGCAGTCGCTGCGCGAGGACGACTAGTTGTATAGCCTATACAGTACATATCTAACCAAGCTACGCAGACGCCTTGCGGGCGTGCTCCTCCGGCGTGCGCGTCGTCAGCTGCAGCGCGTGGACGCCGTGGTGCTTGATCTCGTCGTCCAGCAGTGCGTATAGCAGTCTGTGTCGTTTTGGCAGCGACATGCCGCGAAACTGGTCCGTGATGACCTCTAGCCGCAGATGTGACTCTGTGCGGTTTGCCGCGTGCTCCATGCCGGCGTGGCCGGCGTGCTTGTACGAGTCATTGTATATAGCGAAGTGCCGCAGATCCGGAAACCGCTCGCGAACCTTCCCCTTTATCCGCTCTGCGATCGGACCGCAGGTGCTCATATTGGCTGGCTGAGATGACGCTTGGCTCAACATCCTTCTGAATGGGAATGCAAACATCAGCTGGGTTGCGTGTGTACCACGAGCTGACTTGTAAGGCAAGTAGGGCTTCCCCACGGTGCCGGCAAAAGTGACGTTCCGAAAAGTTCTCCGGTCGCCTACTCACTCGCACACACGTATACTTGCAGATCGCGCAGAGTCCATCTTCATCTGCTGCTCCCGTTCCATTACCTTCCGCTTAGACGACCCCATGTTAGCTAGAGGTCGGCTTGTGGGCTCTTACTCCCGCCTCTTCGCGCGCTATTATACTAGCACGCCCGAAGAGGCGCTCATTACGCAAAAGCTAACCGAGGCGCTTGCGCCGGGCTACGTGAAGGTCACGGACGTGAGCGGGGGATGTGGCTCTATGTTCACTATTGATATCCGCAGCCCGCATTTCAAGGGCAAGAGCATGGTGCAGCAGCACAAGCTCGTCAACCGCGTGCTTGCCGATGATATCAAACGTTGGCATGGGCTACAACTGCGTACCAAGGCCGAGTAGCCCAATAAAACTATTTATTGCTTCTCTGAATGTTATGATCATAATCTCACTGGAGGCATTCGGCAGTCTACGCCGTACGGGCGGCAGCTGTATCGCCACATTTGAGGCAGGATGACGCTACTGCGGAAAGAAAGATAATACACTGGATGTAGTACTTGTATATATACATAATCAATTACCAGTGTGCCACTATTATACAATGATAGCCGAAACCCGACTACTCCTCAAAAAATGGCACTTCTTCAGTGGACTCCTCAACCACAGTCTCTCTAATCTCCTCGATGAGCTCACAGTCTTCATCCTTGGTTGATAGCTCGACGCAGTCGCAAGGAGGCAGGCCACTTTCGGAGAGTCTTTGCTGGCAAGCCTCTCTGTACTTGGACCACTCCTCCAACCAGTTGCGTCTCCGTAGGATCAACTCCCTTGTAGCACTGTCTGCCTCCATAGCGTCTTGCTCCTCGAAGTGAGCAGACCACTCCTTGAGGTTCTTTCTGATCTTCTTCTTCTCCGAGTTGGACAGCAGAGACTCTGGTCTAGGTCTCCAGAAAAAGTTGTTGAAGTCTGTGATGAGCTCCTCACGCACAATAGCACCAGCCAGGTTGAATACCTTGTATCCGTTTTCGGCCTTGTGCTTCCATGCAGAGGACCAGAAAGCAATATACCGCCCACTTGGGTCCCACTCGTAGTCGGTGGCGCTAGTGTAGTTGACGTGCGCCACGTCTCTCAAAGTAGCGTTCACGTCAGTAGCAGTGTTGATCATCTTCTCGCTGTTTGGATAGTCCAAGTCGTAGAAATCGATGTTCTCGTTACGAGAACCAATCTTGCCAATAGCAGCCACGCACACAAAACGCCCAGCAGGAGACCAGGTGATTTCGTTGGAGAACTTGCCATCGATGGCGCGCACCAACTTCCACTTCTTGAAGATACTGAGCTCTTTGTCAATGATGACGCCCTTCTTGTCGACCTTCTTCTCAGGAGCAAAGAAGCTGACAACGTTCTTAGGGATTGCAGGGTTATCGTCAGCAGTCTCAGATCTCGAAATAATCACGAAACGGTCGCTATTAGGTTCCCACGCAAAGCGCATGCAGCGGTCTTTGATTTCCACCTTCTCAAATGGAAACTCTCTGGCAGTCAAAGAGCAAATCTCCATGTTGGTGAAGATGGTCTTCCTCGACTTCGAGTGGCGGTCCACCTGTACACAGAGGAACTCAGCTTGATTTTGCCAGTGGAAGGAGACGTCGGTAACCTGGACCAAGTTGATGGTACGCAGAACACGGCGGTTTGGAAGCTCCATTAGGACAGCCTTACAAGACTGGTTGTTCGACTCTGGAGTCCAGTACACCATGACAGTAGCCAGTGGATCGTTTGGTCTGTTCGATGCCAACTTGATGCCCTTTGGAGCAAACGAAAAGTCCTGAACATCATCAATCTTCATCACCCTACCGCCCAACAACTGGAAGTTCTTCTCTGTTTCGTACACAGCAATCGCACCAGGACCGAGACGTGCACAGAGCTTGTCGTCAAACGACCACTTGACCATTGGCCACTGTAGCTGTTGCTGAGGTGGTAGCGCAAAAGTCTTCACACACACACCCGTTGCAACATCCCATATGCACAGCTGGTGGCCCCGCGACTCGGGTCCAAACGGACACGCCTCGCTAGGCTCCTCTGAAACTTCTAGAGGCTCGTCCGAGTAGGTAACTAGATACTTCTCCGTCGAGGACATGGAGATAGCCTTCACGTCAGGGTGCGCAAACCGGCGCAACCGCTTGAACTGCGGCCCACCCCACGAGGCAATGCCCTGGTCGTGGAACGAGAACAGGTAGGTACCGTGCGGCGAGAAGTTTAGGATCGAGTTCGACCAGTTGCGGCGTGGCTCGACAACGTTCTCCGGCTGCAGGTTGTTCCGGTTCCAGAACACAGCAGTCATCTCGCCCTTCTGCAGCACAAACTGGTCCCGGCCCGCCTCGTCCTGCAACCACGACCGCAAGTACTCAGTGGCCTCGAACTCCGGAACCACAGGCTCCCGGTACTCCGTCGAGAAGTCCGGCCGTCCGTACCGCTCCATGTCGTCCAGCCCGTTCACCCACAGACGGTGCTTGACGTCCAGCTTCTTGCCGTTAAACATCTTGATTGCCCGCCGCGCCGCGTTCGCGTCCTCGAACTCGATGAACAAGTGCCCCTTCGTCCGCCCCTCCTCCACAGGCACCTCCATGTCCACTACCGACCCCGCCTGCGAAAACAGCTTCGTCAACACCTTCTGCAGAGCGCCCACCTTCGCCTCTGGCGCCACCGGCGCCCCGTCGACCACCACATATCTGTCGAACTCGATGCTCCGCTCCACCGCGTACATCTCCTCAAGGTCCTGCATGTCCACATCATCCACAGGGATGTCCTCTAGCCTTATGTCGTCGAATACCGCCGTCATCGTCGCTTTTACCTGCTGCTCCGCTGATCTGCTCTCGCTGGAACTGGTGATGCGTCCAAAATTTTTAACTGAACAATTTTTCACCTTGAACCTCGGTACTCCAGCTCATCACGTGATAGCATCTGACCAACTTCATCCCAACTGCGAGCCATTGGCCGCTGCTTCAATGGCCTTGAATGCTGGCTGGATAGCTAGCATTTCGCTTTGGGCCTGGCTAACGTGTGGGCGCGCCATAGGGTTCGTAATGTGGGCGCGCACCTTATCCACGCGACACAGAAGTGGGCATTTTCGCTTGTTTACATAGATGTCCAAAAACAGTACGCGCAAAGCACCAAGCAAGCTTCAGCAAGACTCAGGGAGGTCTTAGAAAGCGATAATCCAATTTGTGCGGGACGGAGCAGGCTACGGGACCAAAGTGGACATTTGCAGGCGAAAGTGAGACGATGGCAGCGCAAGAGGGCAATGGGGGGAACGGGGATCTAGACGGCGGCCTGCAGAAGACGTTCAACCCAGTCAAGCCGCTAGACTTCAACGTGAATCTGGCGGTGTACCGCGGCAAGGCGGGGCTCGGGGAGAGTCCTGAGCTGACGGCGCGGCGGGGCAAGAGCTCGGGATCGGAGGAGGAGACGGACAGCGAGGCGAGCGGGAGCTCTAGCGGGGGGCGCGGGAGCGCAGACACGTCGAGCCTGGATCCCCCGAAGGTGGACCGGTCGTTGACGCCGTGGCGGCTGAAGTCGTCGCCGGAGTCTAGCGGGAGGCGGCCGAAGCACATGTCGGCGTCGTTCATGAGCGCGCCGCTACCGAGCCTGCCGTACGAGTACGTTTCGCCGCGGAAGCCGGCAAGCCCGGTGCTGCTGAGCAACGGCGACGCACTGAGCTCGGGGAGCACGGCGGTGTCGACGACGGCGGAAATCGAGCACCTGCGGCGGCAACTTACGACGTACAAGATCAAGGTGAAGGCGTTGACGGAGCTGATCAAACAATCGAACTACGAGGGCGAGGGAGACGTGCAGCCGAAACGGCATCTCTATAGTCGGCTTCTTGCCGTCCTTCGAGAGAACGACGGCGGCCGTATGGAGGACCTCAAAGCTGCCAATGCGGAGTTAGCCGAGAGCTTAGAAGATAAGAACAAAGAGCTCATCAAGCTCAAAGAGGAATTGGTTTCCAACAAGCAGGACTATGAGACCATGTTGGAGGAGGTGAACACCTACATGGAACACTCGGAATCCATCACCGAAAGCATCAACACCATGCTAGCTTTGTTGCTGGCCAGCATCGACCTTTCAGAAGAGGAAAAAAGGGCCCTAGAGAAAGCGTGCAGCCTAGGCGCAAGCTATCTAGATCTCAAGATAAACATATTGTCTAAGACATTGACAAAAATGATAGAGCAGCATAAGGTATCCGCAGCCGCCGTGGAGGCCAAAGACGCGACAGTCGTCAGGCAGGAGTTGAAGCCCGTACCCCTGGAGCTGGACGAGCGCACAGAGCTTGCAACCAAGGATATTGGCTTTAATTCAGAAATGACTCCCGAGATGGACACACAGTTAGAGATTGCAATTGAATCTATGCACAAGGAATACCATACGTTTCTGCAGTCCATCCAGGCAAAAATGGCAGATAACGACCATCTGGGCGAGCTGATAGGAACGAAGCTGACAAAGCAAAAGCAGCTACTGAACAAACTAGCCAGAAGTGTGACGGATGCGGAATCCTTCAACGGAGCCACTCTGCCGGGTGCCAAGGGTGACCCTTACCTGACTGCTCTGGATGATCTATCAACGCGTGCAAGTAGAGACCTTTCGAGGTCTTACCAGGATCACATCGAGGCGCTTAAGAATATGCTGGACAGATACAAGTCGGAACTCCACGACAAGGATAGGGAACTTGACGAACTAAAAGATCGCCTTAGACGTGCTCAAAAACATGACTCTTCAGAAGATATAGGACGCCAGTTAAAGGACCAGGAAATAAAGCACCAGGAACGGACCGCACAGCTTGAAACCATTATTTCTGAGCTTAAAGCGGACTTGAAAGTGGCTAGCGCTGATAAGAAATCACTACAGCAGCGAATTGTACAACTAAATAATAATTTAAAGTCTGAGCTGGAAGCGAAGGCAGAGGAAATCGAAGCTGTAAGGAAATCACTGAATTTGGCCCAACGCAAGTCTTCAATGTACCTGGACGAAAATCATACGCTACAGCAGAAATTGCATGAGTTGGAAGAAGAGCATACTGCCATCATGACCGAAAATTACCGTTTAAAGCAAAAGCTTTCGAACTTTAAACATGGCTACGACTCTAATGAATTTGAACTGGCAAACAACAGGATTAAGTCACGCATGATAGATCACCTGCGGAAGATGTTTGGTATATTTGAGAGCATCCTACAACAGGATTCCATTGACCAGGCTATGAAGAAATTGGACAGCATCGATAAGGGTTATACGTTATCAAACAGCAGGAGAAACCAGCTGAAATTGGATTCTATTTATATGTTTATTCAAAACGCCACATCATCCATAGTGGAGGAGCATGTGAAGCTCCTGTTAAAGGAAAAGGACAGAAGAATCAAACGTCTATCCCAGGTTTCGCAGGGCTCGGATGAATCCGACACATACGATCAGCATTCCAAATTAATGATAGAAGAGCTGACGCGGAAGTGGTACACAGAACGCGAACGTAGAAAATTAGAATCAGATGCAGCCGTGGATAGAATCCGTTCACTAGAAGAGGAAAATGTACAGCTCCGCGAAAGGTTAAGGAGAGTAGACATGCTTTAACCTGCTTTCCGACAAAATTTCTAAATTGCTTTGCATGTTATTAATTTATATAGGTGGACTAACTTAATATACACTTAGTAACATCCGTCAACTGTCATGAAATGAACCTCCACATAATGCCGGGCTGTTATCATGAAAGCTGGACATCACCGTCAGCATCCTTCTTTGATGAGGCCTCTTCGCCGCCGGATGCGTTGTCATCGCTTGAATCATCATCACTGTCTTGACCCGTCTCCTTCTTCGCAAATTCAATCGCTGCATCAAATAGCTCTTTTGGTACCTCCTTGTGCAGGCCATCCGTCTCCGAAGCGGAGCACCAGCTCAGCTCAATTTCGAATTCTTTCTCCTTATTATCCTCGTGGGCTACATAAATGATCCGAGCTGCTTCCTTCACTGCATCTCTGGCTGAAAGCTCCGATTTGTCGTTTCCAATCAGCTTTTCCAACTCTGCTTTAGCCGCTTGTCTACCCTTTCCGGCAGCTGCTCCTCTATAACCCCAGTAGGCGCCACTTGGCTCGAGCATGTATAGGTGGGGGCCTTTCTCGTCCACGCCACCGAAAATCGCGATGATCCCGAACGGCCGCACACTGTTGTATAGCGTGTGAGCTTGCACATACTGGCCCACGCGGTCAGCAAATGCAGGCAGTGGGATCGGCTGCCGGTAGTACTTCCGGAAATCTGAAGCTTCCTGGCGCCCAATGTTCACAAGGTGTCTGCCGTCGGGCATCAGGCCCGAGTACACACAGCCAATGTGCTTGTCCACCGTCTGGATCTTCTTGTTCTTGTGTGGCACCAGCAATTTCGATGTAATCAACTTCTCCACCGCAAATACAACTCCATCCTTGCAACGTATTCCGATAGAAGTTGCCCCATTCTCTACAGCTTTCACCGCGTACTCAACCTGAAAGTTCCTGCCATCAGGTGAAAACACACTATTGGAGAGATCGTAACCAGTACCAATTGATGTCTAAAGAAAACTGGTTAGTATAATTGCATAGTTTACTTTCAAAGTACTCAGTGTCACATACCATTGAGCTAGATTGCTTTGGATAAGCGAGTATTCAACTCCTATCTCTGCCGCTAAGGATATTCTCCACCACGATCTTATACGCTATTTGGTTTTGCCACCCAATCTGATCATTACCCGGATTTCATGATGGTGTGCAGGTTTTTGTCATCATTGAATAGGCAGCGTCCTATACTGGCAAATGGCAGGATGCTTACCTCTCTTATGTAGCTAGAAGATGCTTATACAGCTCGTATCAGGCTAAATGGCTAAGGAACGCATTCGCATTGTTGTTTGTGGCGACAACGGAGTCGGCAAGTCCAGTTTGATCGCATGCCTTGTCAAAGATCAATTCATTCCTAACCTTCAGGATGGGCTTCCACCAGTAACAATCCCACGGGACTTCTCTGCAAGCCCTTACTCCCCGCAAAACACGATTCTAATTGATACGACAAATTCAGACCTAGCTGGCCTGCAGAAGGAGCTGAAAAACGCGGATGTCATATGGCTCGTATACGCAGATCATGATTCATATGAAAGGATCGCTCTGTACTGGATGATGATGTTCCGTTCCTTGGGCCTGAACCTGCCGGTCATTTTGTGCCGTAACAAGTCCGATGATGGAATAGAATACTGCCGCAGCAGCTTGGCAGGAGAGGGCGACGGTGACGGTGGTACCATTGTGGAGGACGAAGAGTTTATTCCCATCCTGAAGGCATTTAAAGAGGTGGAGACATGCATCAAATGTAGTGCCAAGAACAAGCTCAATGTAAACCAGGCATTCTACCTGTGTCAGAGAGCCATCACACATCCCCTTGCTCCGTTATTCGATGCGCGGGTAGGGGAGCTGAAGCCGTTGGCAATTCAGGCCTTAAAGAGGATATTTATACTGAGTGACAAAGACCAAGATGGATATTTGAGCAGTGAAGAAATAGCGGCCCTCCAAAAGAAATGCTTTGGAAAGACTATGGACGTCAACGAATTGAATTTTATATACAAGACTCTTGTCGACCTGTCTGCTTCTAGTCAGCAGTATACCGACTGCTCACTCTTCGTTCAAAATAAAGGCATTACCAAGATGGGCTTTTTGGTTTTAAACAAGATGTATGCTGAAAATGGGCGGCATGAAACTACGTGGGGTATCCTGAGGTCATTCCATTATACGGATTCATTGTCAATTAGCGACAAGGTTCTATATCCAAAAATTGACATAACTGATACTAGCAGCGTTGAACTCAGTCCACTTGGATATCGTTTCTTAGTAGATGTGTTTTTAGCATTTGATAAGGATAATGACGGAGGTTTAAACGAAGATGAGCTAAATGTTCTGTTTAAGTGCACGCCAGGTTTACCTAAACTATGGTCAGAAACATGTTTCCCGTATTCCACAGTCGTGAATAACCGTGGCTTTATCACACTCCAAGGTTGGCTAGCTCACTGGAGTATGACTACATTCATCGATTACAAGACTACAACGGAATACCTAGTGTATCTCGGGTTTGAAAAAGATGCCAAACTAGCATTGCATGTCACGCGCGCGAGAAGAAAGAGACGGCGGAATGGGATATTCTATCGTGCCCCTGTCAACGACCGCAAAGTATTCAATTGCTATATCCTCGGGAAACCCAATAGTGGCAAGAGCTCACTCTTGGAATCTTTTCTCGGCCGTCCTTTTTCTGAAACCTATTCTCCAACAATTCGGCCTAAGATCGCTGTCAATAGTCTGGAATTGAAAGGCGGCAAGCAATACTATCTGATTCTGCAAGAATTTGGACAGCAGGAGCCGGCCATTTTGGAAAACCAACACAAGGTAATGGAATGTGACGTATTGTGCTTGGCTTATGATTCAAGCGACCCCGAATCTTTCTCCTATTTGGTAAATTTGGTTAACAGATATCAGCACCTAAAAGCCCTTCCTATGGTATTTGTTGCGCTCAAAGCAGATCTCGATAAACAGCAGCAACGTTGTAACGTACAGCCCGATGATTTTACCGAACAACTTCTTTTGGAACATCCATTGCATATATCCTGCATGTGGCCAAGTTCTCTGAACGAGCTTTTTATTAAATTAACAGATGTGGCATTAGAACCAGCTAAAAACACTCCGGAATTAGTACCAGAAACTATTCAAGAAGATACAACTGTTTATTGGCAGGCAACTGTTGTGGCTGGTTCCTTACTTGGGCTTGCTTCTATATTCACCTTCACACTCTCGCGATTAATAAATAGCTGGAGGAACGTTCCTAATTAAATAATATATGTGTTTGTTTACTAACTAGTTGTGCCCGATTGGGCAGTTGGTTTCGGCTTTTGATTGGAGACGGAGACAGAAGAGTTGATTTTGAATGACACATTACACTGCAAATAAACATAAATAATCACATAGAACTTAAGCCTTTAGGGACATTCGTTAACATACATACCTATTTACCGTAATTATAATATATAAAGTTATTGGTATCATAGTACCTTCTTTTTGACCTAGTTGCCATTTCCAAATAAAAATTCGTAATCGAGCAGATCTAGATCATCAAATGAGACGAGAGGGTCCAACTGGGTGCTTGCAAAGGTGGGGAAGTCACTACCAAACGGCTGGCCAGTCTCGTGGTTATTCGTTGGAACATTTAAAATCGAATGATTGTCGTATACAACAGGGAACGGCAGATTTTCGCATTCTGTCATTGTAGGATGATCTGCAGAGATCGGTGACGACTCTACTTGACATTTTGAACTTACTATATTCGCGTTCTGCTCAGGGGTATTGCTTGCAGCTTGAGCTAGAGTAGTTGATAGTTCCTTCACTTTCCGTAATTGGTCAAGACTGGTTTTCTTAATAAATGTAGCATCATTTAGAAAGTTCAAAATGGTATCTTTTTTGTCAACGTCAACTCCGAATCCCTGGTAAATACCCTTCCTAATCCTAGGGTGATAAGTCAGCTGTGTAATCCTGGAAAATATATTCAAAACCTCTCCCTTCTTGATAATCTGACTACAATAGTCGAAGAAGACCTGCATCTGGAAGACAGAGAAGTATTTGAAGCCTAATTTTCGGGTCACTGCCGTGCACAAACCTTCCAGTATTTCAATTGTATTATCTTTTATAGCGGAGATCAACTCCAATTTTTGCTTCGTTGTATGGACATCTTCAATGCCTATCATCTCTCCACTTTGTAACATCTTCTGCAGTAAATATTCAGAGTGAACCATACGAAGTATAATCGATAATAGCGATAAAAGAACAGTCGGCACACTGATTTGAATAACTTTATCGACGGTATACTTCATAAAGTATAGATATGAATCATTAGCACGATATTCTAGCTGAGCTAAGACCGTATCGACAAAAGAGACTGTCTCCTTGACCATTCTGGTGAAATATTTCTGGAAGTATTGCATATACTCCTTGCTAGAGTCGTAAGTTAGCCGCTCGAAATACAACATCAAGTTTATGACCGTCCTTATAGTTGTTAGACGTGTGGTCATGTAGGCTTGAAAAAATATCAACTTCTTAATCTTGACAGCATCTACCATATCTTTCCGACCACTCTTTAGATTCAAGTCTAAGAATTCAGATTCCTGATCAATGTTTATTAAGTCTGTATGCAGTTCAGTGTCAAGCAATTGGTGGATATTGTCAAGTAATGTTTCAATACGCGAAAGCGGCAAGCTCAAATGCGTCCGAATCGAAATCTCATCAAGTTCTGATATCATCATGAGCAGCTGATACCTCTTATACGTTAGTGAGTGTATCATTTCAGTATATGGGTCAGGATCTTGCATATCGTCCAGCACCAGCTGCATGTAATTTTTCGGAGATTCTGCACTCAAAAATGAATTCGTATAGTCCTTCATAGACTGAGGGTATTTGCCCTTCAGTGCCGCCTCATACCTGCAGACAATGAAAATACATATCCAAAGTTTCCTTCGGTAATTCCTGATACGTGGATCGGTAACGGAAGGATCATTTAGCTGCTCATACTTGGAAGGATCGCGGTGTAAGCCAATATTACTTGCCATAGCATTTACCAAACTCAAAATAACCTCTGTAGGCTGACCTAAACAAAAGTCGCCGTCTTGTGGTGCAAAGACAAAAAAAGCCCAAAAGTACAAAAGACATGCAATGCAGTTTTCATTGGTCCAATTGAACAGGTTGACAGTTGCTATAGCCTTCTGCGATAGTGCCACAGCTTCGTCAGTGATAGGATAGGAAGTTAAGCACTCATGTGCCGCCTCGGTAATATTCGCATCTTCCAACCCCGGAGATGTGTTTGGAAAGCTCATGGACACATAAGAAAGCTTGAGCACGATTAGAAGTATCGCTATGTTCTCAACCTTGTTGCGTATGCTCTCGCGACCAATATTCAGTTTCGTTCTTCCACTGTTAAGGGGATCTTCAACTAGCAGCTCGGCTAAGGCAGATTCAAAAATACTCATCTCCAGAAAGGGAATAATAGGGTAGACATACTTGTAGAAATGCAGCATATAGGTATGGATGATCTCTAGCGGGGGCAGAAGCGCCTCGACCTCAACAATCAGCTCCTGCAGCGTGCTAGAGTATGCTCCCTCGCGCGGACAGCGATCTTCCACATAGTTTTTGCATAACGTACTTGTGAACATCCGGATGTAGAGACCCGTTCGGTTTTCCTCGACTACCCCGCCTTGCACAATGCGCTCCGTGAACTGCACAACCTGCTCGCGGTCCTTGCTGGTCGTCGCAAACTGGAACATGCAGTCTCTCAACGTCAGCGCATTCTGTTTCCTCTTTGCCCGGTCCGAGTAAGGTGACGCATCGTCGGACGGGATGGAGTGGATCAACGCATTTTTCGAGGCGCTGGCAAATACAGATGATAGAAAGATTGACAGAAACTTGTCCTGCCTGATCTGTGACAGCTCACACGACGCCTTCACATCCCGCTTCATCGAGTCCTTGATTAGCAGCTGCGGCGACAGCTCGTAGAAGTTTATGCGGATCTCATCTGCACGGAGCGAATCGGCCCCGACAGACGGCGACGAGTACCCCTCGCTCATACCCATCTCCGTAGCACTCGGATCGCTAGCCACGCTCTTCGGCCGCTTGCGCGGAGACAGATCCCCGTTCTCCTCCAGCTCCATGTACCGCGCCGCCTTCTTCTTCCAGTACTCCAGCTCCTGTGTCAACCGCTTGATCGTCGCGTCCTTGCTGGGCACGCGGGGCGCTCGCTGCTTCTCGATATCGTACACGCACTTGACGTTGTTCTTCGCGCACCGGCTGCACCGGGGCTTCTCCCTATCACATTTGGTCTTGCTCTTCCTGCATGCTTGGCACACGAATGAAATCCGGTTTCGTTTTGACACGTACTTGCGATCCGGCGACTCCTCAGACAGCTGCCCGCTGCTCATATCCTCTAGCTTGACCATATCTCACCCGAGACTCTTACAATTTGCCTTAGGTGGCTTAGTAACGTCTGCCCTTGGCTGCCTACTTAGTCCTATCCTAACAATTTGCTGGACAATTTTTCAGCATGACTGCCCCCCGTTATTCCCCCACACCTCGAGACGGGAGTCATGGTGAAAAGCTGGGGCAGCTCCAGCATATATTTAATGTATAGCTAACCATGAGTAGTAGCTCCGTCGTAAGTATGAAGCACGGAAATGCATGTAGATACGTAGAAATTGCAGAATCCAGCCGTGGGCTATATTTAGGGTAGAGCTAGCACATGGTGTCGGAATCGAAGCCGTGTGGGCGCAAGCCGGGGGCAGGGGCGCTGGATGGGGGAGTGTCTGCGACAGAGGGCTTGTCCTGCGAAGATGGAAATGTGGGTGGGATGTAGGCGATGCGAGAGTGGAGCAGGGTGAACCAAGTCTTCTCGAGCAGGTGGGCGAGGTCCTCGTGGCAGGCGGTATGCGTGGCCAGAAGAGTAGCGATGTCCTCGAGCGAGTAGGCGAAGGGGGCGATTCCAGGCTGGGTGCGCGGGGCTTCGGGATGGCAGCCGTGGAGCGTCAGACCGGACTTCTTGAGGGTGAAGAAGCGGCGCAGGAGCAGCCAGTTCTTGAAGGTGGAGTAGAAGGCGGTGCTGAGGCCATTCTCGACAAACTCGTAGTAGTGGTTTGCGATCTCGCTGTAGAGGTCTGTGATGCGCGAGAGCAGGCCGAGCGTAGCGTTGTCTTGGGCGGCCGGGAGCTGTAGATCTGTGGCGGGGTAGGCGAGGCGGACGCCGAGGAAGTACACGGCGTGCTCGAAGCGCACGTAGATCGAGAGCACGGCGTACGCGCAGTAGTCGGCGGCAACGTGGACGACATGGCTGGCGGCGCTGCGGTGACTGTGCGTGGGCGGCACCGACTTGAGGAGGGCGTGGTGCTGCGCGCAGATGTTGAATATAGTGAAGACGGTCGCCGTGGCGTTGAGGATGCGGCGTTGGTAGGCCCGCGCAAGATAGCCAGAGAAGGCTTTGGAGGTGCGCTCGATGCAGCAGGCTAGTGAGAGCTCGAGCTGCACCAATACAGCACGGCAAGCGATGTGGTACACAAGAGCGGCGATGGACATGTGTGCAGGCCAGTCGATGTCAACTTTGCGGTAGCCAAGATCAAGCACGCAGGCGGCGGGGCTAAGGCCGGCATTGGCGCTGTTCAGAGGGAAGTTGGAATTGATAAAGGCGAGCACCTTCGCGGTGCATTGTTCCACTTCGCAGAGTTTCATCGAAGAGCTGGTACACTTGTTCAGCTTGTTGAGTTTTTCTATCCACTTTGACACAATGTGGCGTAAGCACGTCACTCGGTGCACCTCAAGCTCGAATGCACTCTGTTGCACCATGTCTGCCGCCACACGATCTAAGTACTCGGAGACCGCATCTGCACTTGTCTCTACGATGTTCTGGAATACTGCGAAGTCTAGAACGTTGGTAGGGGAAAGCGAGGTGAATTCGCTGTGATACAGCACCAAGGGCATGATACAGATGCCCAGCTTTCTTCTGTAATTAATTAGGCTCTTCTGCACCAGCATTTCGCGAAATTGGTAATATTCTTCCGGGTCTCTCCCAAGCCCGAGCTCCATACCCATATTTAGTATAAGGCTGAGCAACGCGTCGGCTTCCTCCTGCAGTAATGTTTCGCTACGAAACTCCGGGTCGAGCACTGACACATACCAAAGCAGAAGCAAGCAAGTCATATGCTGTTCCTCCGGCTGATGGGTCACATCTAGGTGGGCCATACACATCTGTGACAAAAAGAGTAGGTCTTTTGAGAGCTGGTTTTCTGGTCGTTGGAGCATTGTAGTTGTTTCCGCTGACGCACCAGCGATATTCTGCTGAGATATTATCAGCATCACCAACAGTATTGCGAGATTGACGAGCTTGTGACGTAGCCGATATTTCCCAAATCTTAGCCGTACCCTGCCATTGGGGCCCTCCTCCAGTATCTCGGCCAGGCATTCTTCCAAGATTGGGATTTCCAAGACTGGCACAAGTGGATAGACATGCTTGTAAAAATTAACTTTATAAAATTCGATGGCTTCATAAGATGGTAGGACCTTCTCACACTGCTCTAATATTTCCTGTAAATTGGTTGAATAGCGCTGCTGAAGGTTAATATCCTCTATACATACGGAATCCATAGAATTGAGCGCAATGGCGTAAAGAAGGCCCGTCCTTGTCACTTCCTGTTTCTCTTGATTTTTGCGCAGACACCCGATGAAGTGACGGATACTAGGCATGTAGTCCGGCAGCTGCGACTCAACAAATAGCTCGCGCTCGAGTGCTGCATACTGCACGGACTCCTCCTCGCGGCTGAGGGGGTTGACGCTTTTGTCTCGCGCAATTGCGGCATCAACTGCCCGGAGAATATCGTCAAGCAGCGGCGTCATATACCTGTCAAGCATCCTGTTTGCCAGCAGGAATGCAAGCCTGCGTCCTTTGAACCAGGTGCGCTCCGGCTGGATGCGGAACACATTGCTCACATAGCAGTTGAAACTCAACTCATCCACCTCAGTCTCGAAGTCGTTTCCGGATATCCCCGACGCTATGTTTACAACCGTCCGCAATTTGGCTGAATCACGCCGTAGTCCCCGCGCTTCTAGAAGTTCCAGCTCCCTGGTCTTCTCCTTCCAGTACTCCAACTCCCTCTCAAGGCCTTCCAGTTTCTGGATCTTGTCACTGGGATCTTCTGTTAATTGTTTCTCGATGTCGTAACCACAATACAGACCCAACTCTGCACATCTGCTGCATGTTGGCTTAAGCTTGTCACATTTAGTCTTACATTTTCTGCAAGGTATACATACATAGGACAGTTTTCTCTTATGTGTATTGGGCTTTAGCACAGATCCACTCGTGGGTATGGAACTCATATGAATAGATGCCTATGTGGTACGACCTCCTGCTAAACGCCCCAGGGCTTGTCCGTAATTGCAAATCCCTCTGATTAAATAAGTTTATTGAAGCCACTTCTAATCACAGCACTTTTCAACATATGCTTAGTCTCACAATAAATATATTTGCTGATAAAACTCTTTTCAATCCTATTAATTTACAAGACAGATTGCCTACAGAGATACAAACTGCCAGCCATACAATTGTAGGACATGCTCCTGTAGCTCCCTAGCCATAAGTCTCTTTGAAGAGGCGGCTGCCAACTGTTTATATGTTGTATAAAATGTGCTGCAATAGTCAAGGAAAACCGACATTTAACAATGTTACCGGATTCAGCAGCGTCCACCGCACGGATCGTAGGACAGGAGGGTGGCAGGGCTCGGGCTGGGGAGTGGCAGCCTCGTAGTATACAGTGGTCAATTTGCTGTTGCTGCGGCCCACGGCACCTGCGCCGCTAATACTGTGTCCGTAGACCACGTCAGTTGGTCCAGATAGCGGCCAGGCCCCGGGGAGCTGCGAGATATCATGCCGGAGGCAGTGCGAGGTAATGCCCTCGGCGATCCTGCAAAAATTCCGTGCTTCCAACTTTAATCTCGACGTTAAACTCTAATAAACTTTTTCAAGAATCCAGCTGTGCGTCCGTTCTGTTGTCGCATTTGGAGATGTGGGAACGTCTCCGATTGCTTTACTCGCACAGGTAGGAAGTACGTAGGCTGGAGGACGAGTGTCGGCCTAGGTGACTGGGCCATGTGAAGATATGAAGTCCTGTACTCGCAGGTCCACAAAGATTTGGTGCAGCTCGGAGAGGTACCTTTGATCCGCTTTGATAACGACATTGATACTCTCCATCGCTTCAAGGTCGGAATCAAGACCCCAGTGCGTGAGCCTTTCAATGTTTGGAGCGTTAACGAGTTCCATCACTTTCTCCTCCTTCATCATGTCCAGCGCGAGATCGAAAGTGATTAGTCGTTTTAAGCAAGAGAAAAGGGTCCAGCGGAGACGTTTCGAGACAAGCTCATGGAAGACGGTGAGTGTCTGCTTTGCTAGGGTTTTCAGACGACGTATCATTGACAGACGATCTTCCAGATCCCCCACCGCGCTGAAGGCTGCGGCAAGCCGCTTATGCAATACCTCCTCTGCATGATATAGACGCAGAATGACGCCAAAGAGCACCTGGAAGCAGCGAATCATCGCGTTCTCCACAATATGGCAGATGAGAAAGTGGCTTCCGCCAAGGATGTTCACTTTGCCTTCCAAGTACTCCGATAAAAAAAAGGTCGTTTCCAGCACGTCGCGAATGGCATCTTTAAAAAAGACAGTATAGTGTCGGGCAGCTTCTTCGTCCCGAGTATGCATCAATTGGTTCTCAAAATATAAGTAAAGCGTCGACGTCGTGAGTACACACGTCACGAGCAGCAATATACGGGCCTGATATTTGTGCGAATTATAAGATTTGGTAAAATCCACATTTATATCCGTTAGGCCCTCCAGCACATAATGTAACTGTTGAGTGGGCTTTGCCAGCATGAGGATCTCATGTGCCATCTGCCGTGTTTCTTCCAATGCCTGGGTAATATCTGACAACCGCACATGCACTTCACTGGGTTTAGTGTACGCTAGGTTGAGAACAGAGCCGACAAGATAATCCTTGTACTTCTGATATAGCGTCAGCTGGATATTGTATTCCAGCGGATCATTCAAATAAGCTCGTTGGAGGCTAGTCCAGACAGCCGCATCGCGAGCTTGTGGGAAATCATTCTCAGAGAAGGCAAGGGAACCCACGTCGAATGGCGTATATTGCACGCGTTTCTCCTGAATTCTCTGCTCATAACTGCACAGCAGCGAGATGCCTAGCCAAAGTTTGCGGCGAAGACTCAGTACCCTTGAGTCTTTCAATCTCAATAGCTCGCTGTCGTCCGGGTACTTGGAGATTCCTAGGACGTTGGCAAACCAGCAGATAAGCAGCGGGCTCGAGTCCACCGGATCTGTCACTTCTGTCGTTGTCAGCTCTGGCGTAACCAGGGAGTAGGTATAAACGTACAGGTGGGTGAGAGTTGTGTACTCATCAACCCAGTGGATGAGATTTAGTAGGCACAGCACATAGCCAACAAGACCAAATATCTGGTTACTTGGCTGTCCGCGAAGGTGCGATACCAAAATAGGATCATTTAGGTTATGGCCTCCGGCAGCTGCTAGCTCTATCGATGCGCGTGTTATGCCGAGTATACATGCAACTAGGCAGAGATGGACCACCTTTTTTCGTATGTCCGATACACCGAAATTCACCTGGACCCGAGACTCATCGCTTACATCAGGCAGCAGCAATTCACGTAAAACCTCTTCGAACAGAGATACGTCCATAAACGGCACGACCGGGTATACCTCGCGATAGAAATAACGTAGATAGGCGCGTATCACTGGAAACGCGGGAAGCTGCGCTTCAAACTGCTGCTTCACCGACAGTAGTAGCTCCGAGTACTCTGTCTCGGAGCGGCACGTGTCCTCGAAGAAGTTGTACTTCATGCATATGGCGCGGAATTGGCCCACAGTGTACCGCGACGAAGTGCGCGTCTTGCTGTGGAGTAAGCGCGCTAGGAACCTGGACGCATTGGGTGTCTGCGAGGCGCGTGCAGCACGCTCGATGCGCGCACGCGTGGCTTCAGCGCCGATCTGCGGGGACGCCGACGACCAGAAGAGAAATAGGTATACGTCCTTGCCCATGTAGGACAGAGCAGAAGAAGGCCGGATCTCGTGCTTGCACTGTCCCTCCACTATCATCATTGGAAATGCATGGTGGAAGTCTATCACCGGATCTGTGCCCCCCACGTCCGCCGCGCGACCGTGCAGCGTATGGCCCCGCGCTTTGGATTTCCAGTACTCGATTTCACGCTGCAACTGCTGGATGCGCGAGTCCTTGCTGCGCGATTTGGGCTTAGTTTGTGTCTCCACATCATACACGCACACAGATCCGTTTTTCACACATCGCGTGCATGATGGCTTGACCTTGTCGCACCTGGTCTTGGACCTGCGGCACGACTGGCACACGAAAGAGAGCTTGTTGCGGCGGCCCTTGGCCTTTGTGACCTTGCCCGATACGCCTTCATCGCTCCGTGACGGTCCCGGCCGGACCCTAACCCAGCTTCCCTCGGCGTCCATTGCTGCAGTTCTATTTCGTTGTCGCCCAGTTCCTGCGACGCACGCTATATTCAGCTGACCCTACCACCTACGGCAACAGTTAAATATAAATACTGAGTATAACTTGTCGCAGAGTATCGCCACATGTACGGCACGTATGTAGAAAGGCCTGCAACGGGTCGCTGCGTGCAGCACGGGCGCGCTGCCAGAAACCGCCGCCCGATTCCAACTCGTAGACCAAATGCTCTGCGCAGATCCTCATCCGCCTGTCGTTGTGCTCGAAGCGGCGTGTCTAAGCGAGCCGGTGCAACTGCTGCAGCGCCTGCAACGTGACCTCCAGGTGAACGCCAAGCCAGATATTTAAAGCGGCGCGCAATCACCGCGCCTCTCGCGCTACAAACAACATGTCGAGCTGCTGTGTAAAGGGAGCGCGCCACGAAGGCGACAGCGCAGGCAGACTGTGCGAAGTGTACGGATTAGAGACATACGAGGTGGGTGCAGGGACACGGGTGATCGTGGTGCTAACGGATATATACGGGCACCGCTTTAAAAACGTGCAGTTAATCGCGGACCAGATAGCCGAGGCAGGTTACCGCGTTCTTGTACCGGATATCCTACAGGGTGATGCAGTCGAGCGGTTGGATGGCAGCGTGAACTTCGGGGAGTGGCTGGAACGGCACGGCCCGGCGGTAACGGGGAAGATAGTAGCCGAGTATATGCAGCGGGTGCGTGAGGGAGGTGCCAGTTTCGTCGGCGTGACGGGATACTGTTTTGGTGCGAAGTACGCGGTGCAACAAGTTGGGCCGGATGGGTATGCGGACGCATGCGCGGTGGCGCACCCGTCGTTTCTTGAACTGGAAGAGGTAGCCCGGGTGCGGAAGCCAATACTGATCTCGGCTGCAGAGACCGATCCGCAGTTCCCTGCGGAGACGCGGTGGGCGGCGGAGAAGGAGCTCGCCGGGATCGGCGCAACCTACCAGATCGACTTGTTTAGCGGCGTTACACACGGCTTCGCAGTGCGCGGCGATCTGGCGGAGGAGGCCGTGCGTTATGCGATGGGCAAGGTGGTGGGCGACCAGATTTGCTGGATGGGGCGCTTCGCGAAGTAAGCCGAAAGGGGTTTTTATGTCCTAGTATGTACTGTAATATCGCCCATGAAAGGCCTAGAGAGCACCGGGGCCTGTATGGTCGGCCAACGCGGCCGTACGTGCAGGAACTGGTGTGTTTATAGATACTGTGGTTCGGAAGCATAGTTACGTCCCGCGTTGTATTGTTGGTGGGGAGCATGCTGCCCGTGAGGTTGGTGCTGGGGGTAACCGCTTTGGGCGCCTTGGAACTGCTGCGGGTTGCGAGCTGTTGCGGGGCCTGGCACGCCCTGGTGGCCTTGAGAGACTTTGCTCTGAGCTGCACCTGGTGCACTGTAGATATTGTGGCTGCGCGCCGTGTCCGTGTCTGGGTATGATGTGCTAGCAGAGGAGCGACTGTCGGAGCCGGTACTTGGAGCAGTTGGCACAGGTTGGTAACCTGGGCGGAACACATCCGCACCAGCCATAGCCGAACGCGGCTGCACTGCTTTTATCTCTGTCTGCCGGCTCCCTGGGACAACATCGTCCAGCTCATCATCAAAGACAACGCGGCGGTTTCCGTCGCCCTGTCTTACTGCACTGTCTCGCGCGTGTTTCTCAGCATCAGTTTCATTGGTGACCATCACCGCCCTGCTCAAGTTATCTAGTTCCTTTTCTGACTGGCTCTTTCCGGAGATCTTTGGAATGAATGAAACACGGTCATCCTTCATTGGCTGGTAGCGTGCATCTGGGTTCCGATGGAGTAGTGCCAGAGTGCATGTGGTTATCGTGAATATCAACAGGAAAAGAGCAAAAAGGGCGTTCACCACAAACATTACAACTGCCATGAAACTGGATACTATCTGAGGCTGCCCGAAGATGTTAGAGAAGAACAGGAAAAAGAAGGCGTTGAGCAAGTTGATGAAATGGATAATGATGTTGAACGTGTTTGTGCGCTTGTCCAGGTATGGCTTCATGGTGCAGAGGGCAACGAAGTAAACTAGTTCTACCGCAAATACCACAACCACCTGCGCCTTTCCGAAGTCCTGTAAGACAGCGACAAAGAGAGAGCGCAGTACATAATACGCCAGCATCGGTATCAGCCACCAGTATGAGTCTGCCTTGAATTGCACGTATAGGAAACCGAATCTGTTGAGGAATCTGAAATCGCCATACAGAAGATAGGCTGGTGTCTTGTACAACCTGGTGGACTCCCTACCGCGTAGGATAACACGGGAGGCGCCGTAGAACAAAACACCGCCCACTACCAATAGGATCACAATCGCGTCGACCACCACAGCAGGGGAATCCGCTTGCGTGAACTCCCATATAGAGAGCAGCGACACCTGTGGAAATGCGATGATAGCTATACGGAACAGCGTACCTTTGATAATATGGGCCCAGCATCTTCTGTATTCCACAAATTTGGTCGATTCATTTACCATACGGACCTTGGCTAAAAGCTCCACTATCGCCTTAAATGCGGCCAGGCAGATTACCACAACGACAACGAAGAATAGGAAAAAGCATATGCCCGTCAAAAAGACATTTGAGAGCTCGATCCCGGCCTTGTAGGCGACCCGCTGGATACCGTGGAGCACCAGAATCTTGTTCAGGAAGTCGTCGACATCCCGCTCATCAGACGTGTACATCGTCTTATCTTTAAAGGTGGTATCGAAGTTCGTGTCCGAACCCGTCGAGACAGAAAACTGCTTCACAGAGTCTGTGCGCATGTGGTCCACAACGTTCCTCAACTTTTCATAGACAAGGCTGGCGCCTCTAACCATGGCACGCTTCATCCGGCGCCGCTGAACAGATATCGAAAGCAGGTCCTTATTCGACACCACGACCACAGGAGTACCGCCCGTAGCTTGGATGTACCACTGAAAGATTTTCTGCATGAAGGGCACTTGTATGATCCCCATGGACCACTGGAAGTTCTGCGACCACGCAGCGGCAATAGGCGGCACGCGTGCCACCCCCATCATAGACGTGATCGCCACATTTTGGAAGTACGAGAAAAGCGAGATAGAGTTCGACGCGATGTGCGCGGCGGTCGTCGAGTGCCCGATAACAGACACGAAGCCCGAGGTCAACACACCCACACCCGCTATCGCAGCGATCGGCCACGAGGCGTATTTCGTCTGCACCGTCTTCCCGTTCGACAAAACCGCCTGCACACACGCCAGCGGCCGCGTAAATCCGGTGTCCGATTGGGCATACGCCTTCACCACCACCTGCGCATCCAGATCCGGAACTATAAACGCAACTTTGGGTACCTTCTTCCTGATCATCTCGGTATCTTCGATGAGCTGATGCGACTGCACATTGATCCGCCCCGCCCGCAGCTCGCATAGTGCGGGTATGTTGTCCTGGCAGAAGTCCCGTACGCCTTTAAAGACGGTCAGCCCGTACGCAGTCACCTCGAACCTCACCACCACCTTGTCTGTGATCGTCGTCGTCGCATCGATGTCGAAGTCCACCCGTCCGTGGTCCAGGTTGAAAACCACATCAAACTTCTGCGCCTGGAACTGCGAGTTCTGCATGCACGTCAGCAGCGATGTCGTCTTCATGAAGTACCCCACCTCCGGCGACGCGCTACTATCATCGGTCAGGTCCCCTGCAGCCGGCTGCTCTTGGCCCACCGCCCTCACCTGCACTGCCATCAGCGCCCATATCACCCATCCGAGCGCCGCTAGAAACTGTTTCATGTGCTGTAACCTCTGCTTTCACTTGGCAGTCCGTCTCCACTTGCTGGCATGCACCGTGTCTCTTGCTGCTGACCGGGCTAGCTGGGAGTTAAGTTAGATACGACTGACTCTTGCCTCAACATGCATCCCACTAGAGGTGAAACGCAACGCCTACCAATCCCCACTAAACGCATAATATCATCACTTAGTACGTACTTATTTACCCAACTAAGAAAAAGAAATTACCATCTGTCCGTATGCAATTAGCCGAAGAAGACTCCAACAGGGGGACTGGTACATCACGAATGCGGAGTAACGTAAGGAACCAACACAAGCGATCACAGATGTCAACGCGATAGGCGCGGCTCTCCGCGGCCTCTCGCAGGCGCCTCTTGAAGAGTGGCTACAACAGATTTAGTGGGTTGTGCCGCACAGTAATTATTAGGTGGCGGGGTCGTGTAGTCCGACAACAGCGGCAAATCGTGTATAAGAGAGCCCAACTGGCAGCAGTAAGCAGCAACGGTAAAGGGCAAAACACACAAAGATGGTGACCTCAGCAGGAGTGGGACACGCAGAGTATAATAACGGGGCAGAGACGCAGCATGCAGACTACGCGCACCTCACGAGCGTCGCGCAGGTGGAGCAGAAGCCGCTCGGCGGGCGGCTAGGGGCGCTGGGCGAACACTACAAGCCCAACGTGGCGAGTATGGACGAGTACCGGGCGATGCATGCGCAGTCGGTGGGAGACCCTGCGGCGTTCTACGGGGAGCGGGCGCGGACGTATTTGGACTGGATCAGGCCGTTCGACGCGGTGTTTCTTCCGGGGCCGGACGGGCGGCCGAGCTTTGATCAGAACGCATGGTTCGTGAACGGGCAGTTGAACGCGTGCTACAACCTTGTGGACCGGCACGCTGCGCGGACACCGAACAAGGTGGCGATCATCTACGAGGCGGATGAGCCGGGCGAGGGATACAGCCTCACGTATCGCGAGCTCTTGGCGCAGGTGTGCAAAGTGGCGCAGGTGCTCCGGTACTCGATGGGCGTGCGCAAGGGGGACACGGTGGCGGTGTACATGCCCATGATCCCGCAGGCGTTGGTGACGCTTCTCGCGATTTCGCGCATTGGGGCGATACACTCGGTGGTGTTCGCGGGCTTCTCGTCGAACTCGCTTCGCGACCGGATCAACGACGCGCGCAGCGAGGTCGTCGTGACTACGGATGAGTCAAAGCGCGGGGGCAAGATCATCGAGACAAAGCGCATTGTGGACGATGCCATCAAAGAGACGCCACAGTTGCGCAAGGTGTTGGTTTACAAGCGCACATGCAACCACTCCGTATCCTACGTGGCCGACCGAGACTTGGACTGGGACACCGAGGTCAAGAAGTACAAGTCATACTGCCCGTGTGAGCCTGTAGATTCCGAGCACCCATTATTTTTGTTGTACACATCTGGCTCGACAGGCGCTCCGAAGGGGGTGCAGCACTCCACTGCCGGCTATTTATTACAGGCGTATCTAAGCATGCTCTACTCGTTCGATGTCCACAACGACGATATCTTCTTTACCGCCGGTGATATTGGATGGATTACGGGACACACGTATGTTGTCTATGGACCATTGTTTGCGGGATGCACGACTGTGGTCTTCGAGGGCACGCCGGCGTATCCGTCATATTCTCGCTACTGGGAAATCATTGACAAATACCGTGTGACACAATTCTATGTTGCACCCACCGCTCTCCGCCTATTGAAGCGCGCTGGCGATAGCTATGTGGATGGATACTCGTTGCGGTCGTTGCGGTCGCTTGGCACTGTCGGGGAGCCGATTGCCGCGGAGGTGTGGGAGTGGTACTACACTGTTATTGGGAAGAGGGAGATCCCTGTCATCGATACCTACTGGCAGACTGAATCTGGCTCCCATTTAGTAACCCCGTTAGCAGGTGGTTCGACGCCTATGAAGCCTGGTTCTGCCAGCTTTCCATTCTTTGGGATAGACGTGGCTATCTTGGATCCTCATACAGGCGAGGAGCTCATAGGGCCAAATGTTGAGGGTGTTTTGGCGGTAAAACAGCCTTGGCCTTCGTTCACGCGCACAATCTGGAATAACCACGACAGGTACCTCGACACATATCTCAATCCGTATAAGGGCTACTACTTTGCAGGCGATGGAGCAGCCCGCGACTCGGAGGGTTTCATATGGATACTTGGCCGTGTAGATGATGTTGTGAATGTGTCTGGGCACCGCCTCTCTACGGCGGAAGTAGAGGCTGCCATCATCCAGGAGAGCATGGTAGCAGAGTGTGCTGTTGTTGGGTTCTCAGATGAATTGACGGGCCAAGCCATCGCAGCTTTCGTGGTCTTGAAGCAGAAGAGTAGCTGGAATACAGCAAGCGAAAGGGAGCTCCAGGAGATCAAGAAACATCTCATCCTATCTGTGCGCCGCGATATTGGTCCTTTCGCTGCCCCTAAGCTGATCGTGCTCGTGGACGACTTGCCAAAGACACGTTCGGGTAAGATTATGCGCCGCATCTTACGCAAGATCCTTGCCGGAGAAGCAGATCAGTTGGGAGATGTCTCGACTTTGTCCAATCCAGGTATTGTGAAACATTTGATTGAATCTGTGAAATTTTAACGCCCCCTTTACCCGTATGCTTTCTCTTAACTTTAGGGATCTTAAAGGTCACAATTCCTGACTTCCTGTCACTGGCTTCCAATGCAGGTCATCTTGGCCCAGTGGCAGTTTACTATATTCTCTATTTATCATGTATCGGTGAGCCATCGGAGACGATGGCTCGCACGGCGTCTGCTCTTTTTTTACTAGCTTATGCAACTTGATCCCAAACACCCTTTTGGTTGTTTCCCTTCTAATATATCCATCCCAAGCATTATGAGCAACGGGGCAAAGCCAGATGTCACCACGCTCGACGATGACTTGCGACAGCTGAGGGATAGTAAGTTTAGTGCGGAGACTGTGGATCAGATTAAAACATGGCTGTACACCGTTCTCAACGAAGTCGCCCCTACGGGTCCACTGCTCGAACTGCTGCAAGACGGCGTAGTTTTATGTCGCCTGGCAAATGCTCTGCTATCGGCAGATGATAGTAATGGTCCCTTATTACCTTGGAAGCAGTCACGCATGCCGTTTGTGCAGATGGAGCATATCAGCAGATTCCTGACATTCGCGCGCGCCTACGGCGTACCCGAAGACGAGCTCTTCCAGACAGTGGATCTCTACGAGCAGAAGGATCCCGCTAGTGTCTACCTCTCATTGCTAGCGCTCTCTCGCTATGCGCATAGGCGGCACCCCGATCGTTTCCCTGTTCTTGGCCCGCAACTAGCCCGCAAACGCCCGCCACCGCGCCCCAAGCCAGGGCACCTCCGCGCAGCAGCGTGGAGCACGCAGGAATACGGGTATATGGGGGGAGCCAATCAATCCACCGAGCGAGTGGTATTTGGGCGGCGCCGCAACATCAACCCCGATGAGCGCTGAAAAGCATAACTACTTCGCTAAATATCGCTTATGTCGTTGACGTAGCCGCCAATGTCTGCCGGCACACCATTTGGAACCTCAGATGTACGCACTAGAAGCGTATGCTTGCGGAAGTGCCGTACACATGCCCACACGCTCTGCCACGTTGTGCACGCAATGACCTTGTAAGCATTGTCACGACTGGCGGCCTTGAGTCGGCCCTCGGCCGTGCACCCAGGTGCCAGTAGCATCACCGAGTCTTCAAATAGCAAATCACGGATCAGGTCGTCGTTCTGTATTCCCTGTGTCACCACAACACATCTGGACACACTACGGCGAAGTTTCTTGTCTACCTCTAATGAGGGTGCAGCACTCCACCACCGGTAAGCCACTATAGACGCTGCGACCAAAAGACTAGCCAGTGATACTGCACCATACTTCCGGAGTTGGTCTCTACTGGTTTTGGTGACCATCTTTGCTTCGCTTGCCTCCTTGCTTCATGTAGGAATATGCAGCATAGGGATACAATTTCCTCGAGCTTTGAATGCGAAAAGTGTCCTAGCGTACGCCTGGCCACTTCCACTGTGTCTCAACGCATACACACAAATATATGGCAGATGCTGGAGGCCAGCGCACTCTTCTCGGCAACGACGATCCATTTGGACCGTCTGATGTCCGCTTTTCATTGTATGACACCTTTCGGACAGCGAGATGACGTGTTGATCACGATAGACCGTGATGGCCTAACCTTCATACGACAAAATAACCATGCGGCAGAGATACAGCTATTCATCGCCAAAGAGCTATTCCAATACTACAGTATTCGAGAAGATTTTGAGGGAGAGATCCAATTATGCATGAAGCTCAATCACCTGTTAGATACGGTCAGCGTAGCCAATCGTGATAAAGACGATGTCGTTGAATGCACATTATCGTACGACGGTGAGGGAACACCATTTATGCTAATCCTGGAGGACAGCATGATCACCGAGCAGGTTGAATATGCGACATACCTGGTTGGAGAACTGGACCGCACGGGACTGGAGCTGGACCGCGTACGGCTGGAGTTCGAGTGCATCTTAAAAGGCGATGTTCTCTATAGCGCACTACGGGACCTCCGGGAAATTGGGTGCAAGGAGTGCTATCTATACGTGGTGACAAGTTCGCGGGCCCGGCCCGTGTTTGCGCTTGTCTCGCGGGGGCAGTTGGGCCTTTCGAAGATTATTTTGCCCAGTGAGCGATCGGTGCTGGAGAAGTTGGAGGTATACGAAAATGATTCCACTACACTCATACACGATGCGCCAATAATTGGGTTATTTGACTTCGCCGCATTAGACAAACTCCGACCAAGCACCAAAATTGCGAGCAAGGTGCTCATCAGAAAAGATGTGCATGGGCTACTGGCTATCAACATATTGAGTGATACAAATGCTATACTCGTGCCCGAAAAGCGAGAGTTAATACGTGCTAGTCGGAGTGTCAGCGCGGAGTACCCTACCGTTGTAATTGAAGTGTTCCTCCTCGAGAAGGCGTCCGTGGGCGACATAGATGTGCGCGATGTTCACCAGTTGATGCTCAGTTCGACCGCACAGCGCCGTTCTCCATTCGCAAACTCTGGATCCCGCTTCGCATCGGCCACGGAAACAGTTTCATCGGCAGTACCTGCAGGCGCGGGCAGCCTGCTTGGCCTGGCGCCGCCATCCGCTTTCCCTGCTGAAGAAGCCCAGGACCCGGACGACTCCTACCACCCCGCCCCCTCTAACACAGAAATCCCCCTCTTCCTCTGAGCCCAGAACAGCTGACGAAAACTCGCTTCAGTAAATGGATATATAGTATGTGTATGATTACAGAATTATAACGTTCGGTGTATCACATCCATCTATTGCTGAGAGAAGTGGTCCAAGATGATCTCTCTCTCGGCGGTGTCAGCACCCCAGTTCTTGACAACAACCACGGAGGCACCAACCACCTTTCTGGCGTTACCCTCACGGTCGATCTTGCCCAAACCGGCCCACTCACCTAGCTGCTTAGCGTCAGCAACCTTGATCAATGGGACCTGGTTCTCTGGGTCGTTGGCCAAACCCTCGACTAACTTGATGATGTTGTCCTCAGTGACAGAGTCGACTAGAACAACCAACTGAGCCTCACCTCTGGTCAAGGCCTTGGCAGACTCTCTCAAACCTCTGGCCAAACCATCGTGGACCAAAGCGGTTCTCAAGACAACCTTCAAGGCGTCCTCAATGGTAACCTCTTGCTGCTCAACTGGAACTTGTTGGACTTCTTCAACGTCAGACATTTTTACTAGTGACTTCTTCGACAGTGATACTGCTCCGTAACGAACTAGAAATGAAGTCCCGACGTCTCATCGCGTCCAAGTACTGGTAAAGTATCAGATCCTGTGCGCTCGGGGTCTGTGCTAGGCATTCGTACTTCATGATGAAAATATATAAACTGAGTTGTTTTGCGACCATCTTGCGTGTGTTTGGGTGTTCGTGTATGTATGGGTTTAACAGTCTCATAGTCCGAGTTGCTCTGCAGGCCGCCGAAGCAGTCGGACTGGAGAGTCACAGTAGTCGTGCCAAAGCCTTAACAAGGAGAAACCATTATTTATTTTACACTTTTTTTAGACATACGGTTACATATTCTTGCTTCCAAGCTCCCCTAGAGATAGCTGTCTCTTGTTCGTAGTGCAGAGGAAGCTCGGGGCGGTCGGTTCTGTCGCAGGTAGCCGCTGTCATAGCTCTATTTTGCCCGCAAATTCTACCTCTTCGGTCTCCAACATATCGACGTCATCATCATCAGTGAGGGCAGACTCGTTATACGTCTTTTCATCCAGGACTTGGTCGTCCTCGTCCTCGAAGTCCATCACGAAGAAGTCGTCATCACTGCCGACGATCTTCTCATACAGGACCTTTGCTGCGGTGATGGCCTCGTCATATGAGATCTCCCCAGATGGCATGGCAGTGTAGAGCACGCCATTGTCGCTGGCGCCGACAGTGTGCTTAGCTTTTGATTCCAGATCAAATAGGGACGGATCCACAACGTCGAAGGGCGGGGTCGAGGAAAACTGCCTATAATAGAGCTTTAGCAGAAACCGCAACTTCTCGCGCGGAACGTATTCCTTGAAAGACTTGCCTAGCTTTACCGAGTTAACAACCGGCATGCCATTTTCTGCCATACCGAATAGTTCTTCGCGGTCAGCAAGGTCGGAAGACTCGCGCAGTATGCTTGCCTCCATGGCCTCCAAGGTAGCGTCAAGATCCATTTCACCCCGAACCCCTGGTTCTGTGGTGGTCAGATACCAAACACAAGTCCCTTTAGGACATACTTCGCTGCCTGACGATAGAACAACAACTTGGACTGCCCTTCTATTTTTTGTCTTAAGCGACTCGGGAGGGAATACGACGACCGAAGCGTGTTCGTTTTCGCCTATCCACTCAGCGCAATCTTTCTCCACTACGCATGTCAACCGTTGGACCTCGAATGGCTGCTCAGGCACGTTCTTACTGTCAGGGGGACGCTGCGTCGGCGAAACCACGACCTTCTCGGTCACCTGCGCCCTGGATCCATCCTGAAAAACAGCAACTCTTGTTTCCGGGTTGTAAGAGAGGAGACCATGCTGCAGTTTGTATGTGGCACCAGCAACAGCAGCAGAGCGACAGAATCCCTGCGAGAGTTCGCCTGGGCCACCGTATTTCGAATACAGAACAGGGAATGGTCCATACACATCAAAACTGGTCAGGTAGCGCCGGATGCGTTGCAAAGCATTAGGCGTCTTAGTCTCATGGCTATAGCAGAGGCCAATAGAGAAAACGAGTTCAGAAATGTGGTTATCGTCAAGCTTGAACTTCTCCCGCAGAAACTCCCCTATAGGTTTGTCAACGTACGCCTTCCAAGCCTCTGGATGCTTTTCCCAATCCAGGACGAACTTCAAAAACCGCATAAGGCTGCGTTTAGTCATCAACATCAGCGACTGGTCAGTGAAAATCTGCTGCTTCGAGTTTGTTAGCTTCTCGAAGTTGTCGTTCTCGTAAGTGTGGAAGTTTGATAGAGATTGGAATTCCAGATATTGGTGTACGCGTGAGTTGATAAGGATTGATAGCAAATCTGACTTTGCAAAGAGTATCTTACACGCCAGGTCAATGCCGAACTCGCGCGACGCATATTTACCCTGCGCTCCCACATTGCTCGATACGTATAGTTTTGCATTCTCGTAGCAACCCGCATACTGGCCATCGTTCACTGCTACAACCCAGTTCTTCAGCTGGTCGATCGTCAACGTCGCGCTTGAGTCCCCATAGTAGCTGTTTGCATCCACATGTAGCACACTAGAGCCCTGCCACGCCAGCGCTGCCGCCAATATCGATTCCACCAATCCTGTTCCTGCAATCACCACGTCAACTTTCTCAGGTGTCGTATCTGGTAGCGGATCCTCAATCCCCGCCAGGTGCGGGACTACCAATTGCCCACGCGAGTCCGCATTTCTCATCAGCGATGGACGACGCTCTGCCATGGACACGCGCCGCTCGGTGTTCATTCTGTTGACTTGCACAGTTTTACTCCGCTGCCTTATCCCACGTACCTGTGGTGCTTGTAGAAATCTGCTTTGCACCTGCTCAACTGTGGAATGTCCTTCACCGTAATACCTCTAGACGAGATATCTCAAAAACTAGTTACTTCGAAGCCCTGAGTTAATGTAGTGTGTGTGGCGACTGCTCTGCAAAATTATTTTAAAATTGTTTTATGCATAAGCCAACTACTCCGTAACGGAATGACTCTACTTTAAGCTACCTTTCTCGCTACAATCACTACTCTCTCTCAACTAAGCAACATTGGGACGAAGCGTTGCACAGTATAAAAATTTTCACGATTTTTTCCGAATCCTGTGATGGTGTCCTTCAAGGTGCAAGTCACACTCTTACACTAGGATAATCATGGCAACCGGGCCCCCCAGAGCCTACAGGAGCGACCCAGTGATACTGGATTAGGGTCCCGGAGTGTAGTTCCGGTCAATAATATGTAGCAGCTATATTTAGGAATGTCGCTCATGCCACGGAGTTTTCGGTGAGCGGCACTGTGAGCTCTGAGATGGCGCCGCGGAGAGCGATGGTTATGGAAGGAGGCGCACATGAGGCAACAGCACCCCCAACTAGCCATAGCTGGCCGCGAATAGAGAGAACAGACACCGACAGTAGATGTGTGTAATGCTGTGGAGAGTCACGATGGGCTTTGCAGTCCAGAGGAGAGATGCTCATTGCAGGAATAGCGATAACGGCTGCGCTGCAATTTAGAGCAGCGACAGGTTCCTCGCGAGGCCGGTAGAAAGGTGGGGCACCTGGAAATAGGGATGAAATATCGTGCTGGCTGAGTCCGCCGAACAGGAGGAACTCGTCGCGGGAATAAAAGATGCTGTGGCCTACGGTGGGCAGTCCTGTAGGCCGACGTTGACCAGAAACTGGGTCACGTGTATACAGTGTGACCCGTGTCCAGCGCTCGTCGGTAAGGTCAAACCACCACATATCGCCGTATACGCGTGAGCCATCAGAGCCACCGTGGATTATGACTGTTTTAGCGTCTTTGTGGCCAGAAAGTGGCGTCCGTTGGCGCGAATCACGATTGGCAGACCTGCCGACCTTTGCGCTGGACGGAAGATTGGTAAAAATTGACTGACTCGCTTCTTCTGGAGTCGTGCAGATGTCTTTGGCATCGCGAAGCATGTCTTCGAAGGAGAATGTTCTGTTCAGTAGGTTACTGTCTACAATACACGAAGCCATAAACGCTCTCGGTTCTGGCCACGAGTTCTTCGAATCCGAACCGACACGGGTTATTAACGTAGCAGACGCACTTTCAGCAAACTTCATGTATCCTTTCTTACCCCTCGAAACCACTGTCACATCCACGCGCCACATGTCCTGTAACGCTTCGTAAGAGTGGTCGTCAACCTGTTTGTACCCTCCCATTATGAAAACTGTGGCAGCATGTGTACTAGACATAGTGGATACCCTGCTCAGCGTCTGATCCGAGCTCTGCTGATGAGAGTCATCTTCTGCGGAACTCACATAGGATTGAGGCCCTGTCCGCATAGAACTAGCAGTGCTCTTGCTATCCTCGCTCTCAGCTCCCTTGTTTATAGAAGAACTGTTCATCTTCACGGAGAGCTGCATATGCCCGAATCGCGGAACTGTGGGACTAAATGCGGAAAACTTGGTAGGTTGCGTTACCAATTCAACTTTCACAAACTTGAACAGCTGAACATCTAGGATATACGCCGTATTGTTTAGAAATGCTCTCCTGCTCAGATAGAATGTTCCATTGTCTTCATCTATCAAAGTCTCATTCCTGACCTCAAAACCGCCATAATAGAAAATATAACGATCAGAGAGCTTCGATATGCGCGCGCAGAGGAGCGGCGGAGGCACCTGGCCTGAAAGTTTTGGAATGCGCAAAGTAAACCCGTTAGCTGAAACCACATAAAGGCGGCGGTTAGACAGTAAGGCAGGATTATTCACAAGCTGGTCATCAATCGGTGGTGGCAGGTTCTTAATGCCATCCACGTAAAAATCATCGAGATCTGGTGCCCCATCATCATGTTTGTAACAAGGAGTTAGGCCCCCTAAAATGTATATTTTGTTCTTGAGCTCTATCGATGAATGGTAGATGAGAGGGGGGAGACCCTTCTCTCCAAAAAGAGACAAACTCGTCTTACCACCCATAAACAGTTCATTGCTGGTTGGCCCGTTGGTAGCCGATGCAGGAGACGGCTCCTTTGTCTCGAGTAGACCCATCGCCTCGTTCCTGTCGTAATTTAAGCTGCTCGGCAGCAAGTCCAAAGGCCTACCGTAATCGTCGCCGCCTGCTGGTACCCACATGTTGTTCTTACGCAACTGATAGCTCGCGTCGCGGTTAATTGTGGAAAGTTTGTCGTAGTACTTCACATAGGAGCGCCCCATATCACCAGTCAGGGTGTGCACATCGCTCCCCAGGGCACCCAGGTGATCGTGCCGCCCAAAGTCGTAATCTGTGGGGCATTGAGACTGCAGACCTCCGTCCACAGCATACGTAGTGGCTCGCCGCGAGCCTGTCGATCCATCACCCTCCGAGCTCCTGCACGTCCACATCGCACCCGGTCCACGTACTTGGCATACAGTCACATTGCGCGATGAATAGTAGCTCTTCAGTCGTTCCAGGTTCTCCGCTTTTTCCTCGTCTACCCGCGACGGCTTCCTCAAGCTCGAGGCATAATATGACTGCACCCGAGGGGCGGTATATTGCTGCGTGTACGTCGCTCGAACCTCGTCAGGAACCATGCACGACATTGTGACGCTTTTATGCACCTCTAACCTCTGCGGAGACAAGTACGAATCCCGCCTCTGTGCCTCCGACCTATTCCCCGCCATCCTTGCTGCAAGCTCCTATGATCCCAATAACGCAATACCTTTAAAATAGCAATGTACACGACCGCTAAGCCTTAGAAATCAGTAGTGCCTGGCGCTCTTGCTACGGCAGATGAAACCTGGTGTAGCAAATACCAGGCTGATTTTCCTTCAAGGTGTAGCGAATTTTCAACAGTGTCTGTCATGTGATACATATTTATACAATATACAGAGACGATACATGATAAGTAGTAAGATAAGTAGCCATCGTATCATGTGCGCTGATGTGCATGCGTACTATCAAGTGGTCAAGATTATACGATCGGGCAGCATCGTAGGGCGTCGGACGCGCTCGGGGCGTGTTCCCCACGGCTTGCCGGAAGCCGGCGTCAGCCATACCAGTAGTGGTGGTTGATAAAAATGTCTCTTCTATTCTCCATCCCAAGAATCATTGGCCATAGCCTCACGGCTACTGTGACATGGCGAAATTCTTTTTGCGTTTCTTGTTGCTGTAGGGACCAGAGCTGGAGGAGGCATGGGCGGCACTGCCGCCCGGGCCGAGCCTGAGAGCCGCATCTGAAGCGACTGCAGACTGGGATCGCTTGAGGCGGCGCTTGGTAGTGCCGTCGGCATTGGGCGTGAAGGAATTTGCGTTGGTCATTATGAATTGGAACTTGGAGTGCTGCGGCTGCGATGTTTTCGCACGCGCTTTGTCCCGGGGCGGGTTGGCAGTAGTACGCACGCTGGCGGCGTCCAAAAAGAGAGTAGAAGCCAAAGCACCCGGCAGCGCTGTGGGCTGGCCAGGCTGGAGTGCCGTGAGCGAGGGTATCAGTTGGGGCCTCGTGACGCTTTTGAAGGAGCCCAGCTTCGGAAGCTCCGGGACACGCAGCGGCTCCACCGGTGGCGGTTTCGGCACCTTCGGGGTCGGCGACGCTGCAATGTCAAAGAGACGGTTGTCAATGGCCGGCTCGCGCTGAGCAGCCAGAGGTGGCGACTCGCCAAGATGTGCCCGGGCCGACTTCGATACCGAAGATGTGAGCTGTATGGTGGTCGGAGAGGAGCCATAGCAGTCCTGCTCGTCCGCGTCATCGCCGTCACAAGCCACGGAATCTCCGAGGCTCGGCTCTGCCGCCGGCGTCGCTGCCGCTACAGGAGCGGTCGGCAGCAGTGCGGATGCAAAGGAGGGGGAGGAGGCAATAGCACCCGCCAGCATGTCCGGCCTCTTTCCCGGACGCGTCTTCTTCGCAACCGGCGTGCGCATCAGCGTGTTCCCGTGCTCCTTGCGCGCCCGCTGGAAGTCCGCCAGCGCGCTGTTCGACGAAGCCACGCACGCACGCATGTACGGCGGCTCCACATCCGGCTTGCGGCTGTGCGGTGTCAGCGCGTACAGCCGCTTGGACGGCGACGCCACGCTCCTGCCCGCGGAGTTGAGCATGTGGTTGATGTCGATATTCTGAAGCGGAGTCTGCTGCGGCCCGCTCTGCATCAGCAGCTGCTGCTGGTGCAGAAACTTCAGTGGCGTCCGCCCCGGCGTCTTGGCCGGCGTCTTCGCCTGCCACAGCCCCCCGCCCGCCGGCGATTCCTGCAGCAGCTCCCGCAGCTGCTCGGTGCCCTCCAGCAGCAGCTCGTTCGAAAAGTTCTCAAAATTCAGCACCATCGACGGCTGCGCGTTCACGTCGTTCAGCGACGTCCGCGTCTTGCCTGGCTCCACCTCCCCCTCCTTCTCCCGCCGCGTGCCCTGTGAGTACGGCGTGGGGAATGCCTGCGTCGCTGCCATGGGGCTTGTGAACGCATATCGCAGGTTCTCCTGCAGCACCTTATAAAACTGCTCCTCCTCCGACTCCTGTTGGTCCATCTGCGACTGCTATGCCGCGCTCCACGCTCCTAATGCTGCACCTTGCGATCCTCGCTTGTGCTTGTTTATATCTGCGCCTGGGAGATCTCTGCGCTTGCGAATCTGGCTTCTTTGTGGTCAAGGTTGCCCCGGCCCCAAAAGTCGCGTAAGGAGGGTAACAATGCCGACGCTAGAGCATTGGCGTGCGTAAGCCACAGGCAGAGGGTTTTGAGACCACGGGCAGAGGCGGCCCAGGGCTGGCAGCCGCATGCTAGAGCCATCAGCGATGGAAGCAGGGCGGGAATCTCCATTGGAACGGGCGGGCGCAAGCCTGGAGGATTTCGAGACTTCCAGCGCAGCGGGAACGGCAGTGCGCACAGGGCAGCATGCCGGGAGATCGCAGGAGGACGAGCGGTGCGGGCGGCCGCGGTATCGCGCGAACGATGCGTTCGCGGTAAAGGAGTTTGGAGCCAGTGAGGAAGCATGGGAGGAGACCAGCTACGTCGAGCGGCTAGGGAACTGGTCGATGAGCTACGGGACGGTGCAGGTGGCGGCGGCGCGGGCCAAAGAGAACGCGCGGGAGGATGGAGAGGCGCAGTGGCGGCGGTACATGAGGCGAGGCGGGCGGGGGACGCCGCCCGGGGACTGGCACGTGAACCAGGGGCGGCCGGAGTTGGTGGTGACGACGTCGCTTTCGGACATCTCGGTGGTGCCCACGAACACGTTTCGGCGGCAGGCGGGCAGTCCGCAGGAGCGAAGCAGCGCGTTCGAGCCGGCTATGGCAGTGGTGGACTCGGATGACGACCCGGCGCAGGCTGCGAAGGACGTGTTCGAGAACGTGCTGCGGCAGCAGAAATCGAACTTCTTCAGCATGCGCGACGCCGGGGAGCCGCGCAGCGGCGATTCTGGTGGGGACTCGGATGCGGACTTTTTTGTTGGCGGGCGGACAGAGAGCCAGCTGAATGGGCTGGAATCGCGCACGGCGTCGAGCTCGTCGTTCCACTCAGAGCCGCTATCGCCATCGCCGCCAGGCTCACAGGCGCGCGACTCCGAGAGTCGCCAAGCTAAGCTGAAATTGATAACACCGGAGGACGCGGGAATGGTGTTTGACCACGAGCACGGCGTGTGGGAGCCATTGGAAGGCCTACAGAAGCGGACTGTTTCGTCGACGAACATTGGCGCGTCGCACACGGTCAACACGTCATTGTCCTACGAGGAGACCGGCGACTCGAGGACACCCAACCATGCGGTGAGGTCCGACTCCTATGTATATCAGGACGACACGCCACTTGCGCCGCCGCAGCTTGCCGAGAAGTTCAAGATCCCCGCCGACGTGACTTCTACAGGGGAGCACAGTGTTACAGCGTCCGAACAGCTGATCTCTCAAGGTGCGCCGCGCACTGCCTACCTGACGGGCGTAAATATCAGCCCGGGGAACGTAACGGATATCCAGCAGCTGGAGACGTCATTTAGCCTGAGCCAGAGCGCGGTGGTGCGGGTGCTTTTAGACGTGATCCCGAATAAGCAGGACTGGGCCAATGTCGAGGAGTTGGAATTGAGTGGGAAGCAGCTCTCGACTTTAATCGGTCTGGATCAGGTTGTGCGCAACTGCTTTACCTTAGACGTGTCCAATAACGAGCTCAATTCGTTGCAGGGCGTGCCAGCGGGATGCATCCACCTAAACTGTAGCAACAACGGCATCGGTAGCTATATGTCTTTAACACATTTACCCCATCTAGAGACTTTATGCCTTTCAAACAACAAGCTAAACCACAAGAACCTTTCCCTGCTCGAGCCCTGTCGCCACTTGAAAGTAGTGGACCTCTCCTTCAACAGCATTTCGGGGCTCCACTACCTTCCTACAAAGGCGCACGTACAGAAACTTAATCTATCCCACAACAAGCTAGCCGGCGTCGTAGACTTCTTGCAACTATGCAAGGAGTCGATTGCGTGGCGTCATATCGAAGAGTTGGACCTCTCGGGCAACAAAATTACCTGTGTTCGGAACCTTGCATACCTCGCCCATCTTCGCATCTTGCGTCTCGATGGTAACCCCATAGAGGTTATCGACGGCGAGGGAAATGCTCAGATCCGCACTCTAACAATGACCAACAATCCTGCTTTGCAGACCGTCGAGGGTTTCCCTGCATTGCGCATACTCAAATGTCGCGGGGAGTCGCTCCAGTTGGTCGGCGGCTCCCTCCCGGAAACCCTAGAGACTTTGGAAATCGTCGGCGGCTACAAAAACTCCTTTAAACGGTGGAACTGGCCCGAAGTGCTCCCCAAGTATCTCCGCACACTACGACTACGCAGGATGCAGCTATCTGCAGTACCACCTATAATCAGCAGGATACCACTACGCTCCCTAGACCTCTCTCACAATTGTATTATCAACACCACACAACTACTCCATGCTCTTCCCAATACTCTTCAGGAGTTGAACCTCTTTGGGAATCCCCTCTGGGCAGCCAACGATACTGACAGGCGGATGCTTGTCGAGGCAGTAAGGCTCTACATCTTTTCGCTGCGAGGGATATGACAGAATTCAGTGGAAGATTCCATCGGTCCGTGAACGGCGCCCGCCGTACCCCTCTCTGATCACGACAGTTCCTGTGCGGGGTGCCCTAGGCGCCCCATTGTCACCCGCGGTGTGCCTCGTGTCACTGAGCAGTCGTTTAAGTTAACGTGGCTTTTGTTGGACGTAGGCAGCCAGTCCTAAGTTCTTTCGGCTTAGCGGCTCGCACGTCCCACGCCCTGTAGGAAAGTCACTGGATCCGACCCCAACATATCAGTTGCAGCAGAGCTGGCTCGCGGTTGCGTTTATGAACTATTGACAAGTATATATGGTTGTTTAGGATGGCTGGTGTCCGTCGCTACATGCTTAGCTGTCTTGTTTGTAATTTTATCAATACGTTTCAAGTTTATAATATCGAGCGTCTCCTTGGATAGAGGAACAGTATACCACGTGCAACTCGTATAAGTCTTAGAATGTCTCAGAACGGCGAGGGAAGTAAGCAAGAAAACGGTTCGGAGTTGGGTCTCTCTGTCACGATTAAGTTGCCTAATGGCATTGAGTACGAGCAGCCTACCGGGCTGTTCATCAACAACGAGTTCGTGCCTTCGAAGCTGGGCCGGACGATGGAGGTTATCTCGCCGGCCACCGAGGAGGAGGTGGCACGAGTGTATGAGGGCACAGCAGAGGACGTGGATGTCGCAGTGGAAGCGGCGGAGAAGGCGTTTAGAAGTGGCAAGTGGTTCGGCGCTGATCCACTGGTCAGGGTGAAGGCGTTGAACAAACTTGCAGATCTGATCGAGGAAGACCTAGAGGTAATTGCGTCTATCGAGTCGTTGGACAATGGCAAAGCCATCACGCATGCCAGAATCGACGTCGCATTGGTGGTGAACTACTTGCGGTCGTGCGCGGGCCTAGCGGACAAGATCGATGGCAGGAGCATCGACACCGGATCTACGCATCTGACATACACGAAGCGCGAGCCGATCGGGGTGTGCGGGCAGATCATCCCTTGGAACTTCCCATTGCTCATGTGGGCGTGGAAGGTGGGGCCCGCATTAGCCACAGGTAACACGGTGGTGCTCAAGACGGCGGAATTTACACCGCTATCGGCGCTGTACGTCAGCAGCCATGTTCGCAAAGCTGGAATCCCTGCCGGTGTGGTCAACATCATCAGCGGATTCGGCAAGACAGTTGGCGAAGCGATAATCAGGCACCCGGGCATCAGAAAGATAGCCTTCACAGGCTCCACGGCCACGGGGCGGCACATCTACGAGGTGGCGGCTAAAGATCTGAAGAAGGTAAGTCTAGAATTGGGGGGCAAGTCGCCCAATATCATTTTCGCCGATGCAGACCTCAAAAAGGCAGCCCGGAACGTATTGAACAGCATCTTCTTCAACAGCGGTGAGGTCTGCTGCGCAGGTTCGCGGATGTACATAGAAGAACCAGTATATGAGCAGTTCTTGGAAGAGATGAAGACGATTGCGGAGTCCGTGAAGGTGGGCGATCCGTTCTTGGAGGACACCTTCCAGGGTGCACAGACATCGCAGATGCAGCTAGACAAGATTCTGAACTACATCGATATTGGCAAGCAAGAAGGCGCGCGCCTTGTGACCGGCGGAGAGCGGTGCAGCGGAAAGGGCTACTTCATAAAACCAACTGTATTTGCAGATGTGAAGGAGGATATGCGCATTGTCAAGGAGGAGATATTCGGGCCGGTGGTAACGGTAACGAAATTCACGAGCATCGATGAGCTAGTGAAGATGGCCAACGACACCCAGTATGGGTTAGCGGCGGGTATCTATACCACTAGTATGGGAAAAGCGATTGATGTCGCGAACAAGCTGGAGGCCGGCACAATTTGGATCAACACCTTTAACGATTTCCACTCCTCAGTGCCTTTTGGCGGATACAAGGCTTCAGGTTTTGGGAAAGAGATGGGTACGGAAGCAATTGAGAGTTACACACAAGTCAAGGCTGTCCGCGCACACCTTCTATAGGTGTTCTGTCTATAGTGATGCTTGAGCTTGCTTGAATTTCACGGTATTTTTTTTTAATTATGCTACTAGATGTTCTTTACTTGCCAAGAATGGGGCCCACAAGGGGTTTGATTTTTTGTCTCCTTTGTCTACCGGATATTTAGTATTACTAAGTCAAATCAAGGGACGACATTAGTAAGTTGAGTGCAACCGCACGTCAGTCAGGGGGACAGCCAGGAGTCAGACCTGGTCAGATCCTGCTCTAGTGGATTTTTTGTCTTGATCCTAGGCCTCCCCGTGTTTATGAAATAAACTGTGCAGAGCTCTTGCTGCGTCAGGGAGTGGGGGGCATCTTGGATGTAACTATGACATACTTGCGAGCATAAGTCTATCGAGGGACAACTAGCTCTCCTTCTGTTGCTCCTCAAATGCTGTTTATTAATCGTGTGTTAGGGATCGGCGTCCAGTCGTTGCACATATAAAGGCGGTCCAGTAGCCACTTCTGTGGAGGTTTGTTATATGGAACCTCATCACTGCGAACCTGGGATTATTCTAACACACTTAGTCTAGCCTCAGGATAAATCGATAGCTCCATTAAAAATAATAACATTTACATCGAAACTCATGGATAAAATTAAGTCACAAATGAACGGTAACGATTCCCTTTTCAAGAAGATCAAACTACCAACTGGTGTTGAATATGAGCAGCCTATTGGCCTGTTCATTAACAACGAATTTGTGCGCTCTTCGAAAGGTGGAACTTTTGAGACTGTCTGTCCTTCAACAGAGGAAGTAATTACCGAAGTTCAAGAAGGAAGCGAAGAAGACGTCAACATCGCCGTTGAGGCAGCTGACAAGGCATTCAGAAGCGGCGAGTGGTTCAGAGCGGACCCAACAGTGAGGGTGAAGGCCTTGAACAAGCTAGCTGACCTTCTCGAAGCAGACAAGGAGACCTTGGCCGCTATTGAATCTCTGGATAACGGTAAGGCCATCTCCAACGCGCGGATCGATGTCTCTCTGGTGATTGACTATATTAGATCGTGTGCTGGGATTGCTGACAAGGTTGACGGCAGATTGGTGGATACCGGCGACTCTCACTTCAGCTACACGAAGCGTGAGGCGCTTGGTGTCTGCGGTCAGATTATTCCATGGAACTTCCCACTACAATTGTGGGCTTGGAAGATGGGCCCTGCGCTAGCAACTGGTAACACAGTTGTCATGAAGAGCGCCAATTTGACACCTCTATCTGTGCTTTACGTTTGTAAGTACGTGAAGGAAGCTGGTATTCCTCCAGGTGTTCTAAACGTAATTCCAGGGTCCGGTAAGGTTGTGGGTGAGGCCCTTTTGACCCATCCTAAAGTGAAGAAAGTGAGTTTCACCGGCTCAACCAAGATGGGTCACCACATTTATGAAACCGCTTCGAAGAGCTTGAAGATAGTCACCCTGGAGTTGGGAGGTAAGTCGCCTCATATCATTTTCGATGATGCCGACTTCAAGGAGGCGATTGAGAATACTATGAAAATGGGTATCTTCTTCAACAGCGGTGAAGTCTGCTCTGCTGGCTCCAGACTGTACGTTCAGGAGGGTATCTATGACGAATTCCTCAAGGAGCTAAAGAAGTATGCTGAGTCTCTCAAGGTCGGCGATCCTTTCGACGAGGAAACCTTCCAGGGTGCGCACACCTCCAAGAAACAGATGGAAACGGTCCTAGAGTACATCGACATCGGTAAGAAGGCAGGTGCTAAACTAATCACCGGTGGAGAGAGACTTGACCGCAAGGGTTACTACGTGAAGCCAACTATCTTTGCCGATGTGACTGAAGATATGCAGATCGTAAAGGAGGAGATCTTCGGCCCTGTTGTGACCGTCAGTAAGTTCAAAGACATTGATGACGCTGTCGAGAAAGCCAACGGAACTGAGTTTGGGTTGGCCGCAGGTATCCAAACCAAAAACTTCTCTACAGCCATTAAGGTGGCTAACCGTTTAGAAGCTGGTACTGTCTGGATCAACACATACAACGACTTCCATCCTTCCGTGCCATTCGGTGGCTACAAGCAGTCCGGATTCGGTAACGAGATGGGTTCTGAAGCAATTGAAGCGTACACCCAGGTCAAGGCTGTTAGAGCGCAGTTATAATTAACTGGCTTGTCGGAATATGATAACTTAGCTGTTGCTTCGAATTTGTTACGTATATTCGGCGCTTGTCAACCAATTGTTTAGTTCGAGGCCACTTCGCGTGGTAAAACAATCACCTAGGAAAGTATTATATTATGTATGTATGACGACAGACGCGTATTTAGAGTGAAGTAAATCGTAAGACAATAAATGTCTGGTCCAATTAGACTCGCAACCCCGTAACCTCTACCTATCTAGGACGCTTTGGGCGCAGATGCGTCCGCACGTTCTGCAGCCGCATGGCTACGGAGCTTCCGGGCAACTTCGGTCAGCCCCTCGGTGGCCCCAGTTGTGTCGCCATCGACTGGATTTGTCACGACTCCACTGAGTTCTTCAGTTTCCCCTTTCTTGCTGAAGGCCTTCTTCTCATCAATCTTTGGAGAGTTGCCAGTAACGTCGGTAAGGTAGAGCATTGTAGCGATGATGAAAAAGCCGGACAGGATAGCGACCGTTGTCATCGCGAGGCCAATTAAAATGCCTTTAGGCATATCATCTAGAGACATGAACCACTTATACATGCCCGACGAAGAAGTTATAAGCCTCTCCTGCCGTCCATGATTCTCGAGAAACGCAGCTTTCTCCTCCCATAGCTGCTCCTGTGCGTGGGTAAACGTGCCAAGCACGAGAAAGAGCACAATATCCATCTGCATACCCATCTCGACCTTCCGCAAATCAATGGGTGACTGGTTGTTAAAAGAGCCGGCGATGAGTGTATCATTTTATTCGAGCACCGTTTTATTTCCCCAAATTGCATACGAAAGCAATCATCGAAAACACCTGACATAAGCGCGCAATACTAGGCAATAGTCATTCCAAAATATAAAATTACTGATGTTCGTACATATGCAGACGTGGGAAGTCATGCCTCCACATCGTCTGCAAGGCTGCTGAAGATGTTGGGAGCTGCTGTAACTGCGTCGAGAGTCTGCTCTTGCTCCTCCTCGGGGTCGCGTTCTTCCTCCATTGCGTCTTTATCCTCTTCAGCCTGCTCAGGTGAGGCAGCTTTCAACTCGCCAAGCTCCTTCCGTATCATGGTGTTTGTTGCCTCCCACCCAGCTTTCCGCGCCGACTGCACGTATTTGGCCCTTGTGATGGATTTTTCCCTCTTGCCGTCGAGCCTACTTGTGAAATTCAGAGCACGCTCCAACCTTTCCTTATCTATAGACAATGTGGCCTCCTTGGAAGAGCTTTTCTTCGTAACACGCTGCTTCTTGTTGCGCTGCCTATTGAGCTTGGCCTCCAGGAGTGCCTCATTCTTGCCGGCCGTCCGAATCAGTGTACTTGTAATGTCTGTTTTCTCGGCTCTTGGAAGGTTGGAAAGGGACTGAGCCTCTGGCTCCGCCACCTCATTCCGTCTTGCAGCTCTGGAGTGCTTGGAGATCTTCTTGGCCATTATTGCACTGGCTATGGGCGGGCATGTGTGATGAGATCGCGGAAGGCTCTGCTCTTCGGCACCAGAAAAATGTCATGAAAAAGAAACGATGCCCCCGCAACGTTTTCGACGTCAGCGTCCCAAGAGCGGAGGCAGTCCTGACTTCATCTCCAGGCCTAACTGCCACTGATGGCTCCTGCCATGCTAGTGCAGTGCCCATGGGTTCCGATCAGTAAGGCTCTCCGTCAATTTCAGACGAACGCTTTCCATGCAGCGTACGTCGTCTAATGTAGTACGCCTACCACATACATAAATAGGAAAAACAGCCCCAACAGGCTATTGTCCGGGCTATAGGTTGTCCCGCCGTTCCCAGACGGTAGCCTGCCAGCAGTAGTCGAGTGTCCGACACCTCCACCGACACCTCCGAAACCTCCGCCTCCCACGGGAGGTAGGAAAATTGGGACCGGGACGAATCCAGGTCCGCCGCGTCCACCTGCCGGCTGTGCCCCGCCATTCGGGAGGCCTGGATTTGGTTGTGGGTTATTTCCAGGGTTAGGGGCTCTCGGGCTTCCTGAGTTGGGCTGCGGGTTGTTTCCGGCGTTCGGGTTGTTTCCAGGGTTCGGGTCTTTCGGACTGTACGGTGGTGGTGCGCCTTTCGGATCAGTCGGGCTGTATGGCGGTGGAGCGCCATTTGGATTCCCTTTGGGGTTTGAGTTGCCCGATGAACCCGAGGCGCCGTTTGGGCTCCCTTTAGGGTTTGAGTTTCCCGATGAACCCGATGAGCCCCCGCCGCCGCCACGACCTCCGCCACCCCGTTTGACCTCCAACGGCTTCCTGTTTATATTCTCTCCGGTAACGTTCGCGCTTTTGAGTATTACCGCCATCGTTAATTCATTGCTATCGCATGCCTGTATCGGCACCTCTGCCTCCTTTTTTTATAATAAATATAACGGGCTTATTGCAGCTGCCTCGAGATGATCGACGAATCTGCAGTCTGCCGGTTTTTGTTCTTGCGCCCCTTTGAAGTTTGTCAGTGGAAGGCTTGGTAGCGACAAGAAGCTCGCCTTAGCTTCCACGATTGGTTCTGAGTCATGGAGGTTGATCGCAACAGAAGTGCCTCTGTTCCCTCTCTGCGTCTTGGACTCGATACAGTTTATTGCGGGGTCATCTTCGCAGTGTTCTTGGTACTCAGAACAATACGCCTGGCACGCGCCTCCGGAGACTACGCTTCCTACTGTGTTGTCTGCCGGTTAGCTTCCTCTGCGGAATACGGCTGTGTAATTGCTCCGCACAAAGCGTGAAGGTTAAGCTGACGCCGTGCCTTCCGTACGGCGGATGGTAGGCTGTCTGGAAAAACAGGGCTTAGTTCATACCCCGGGCGAGCCTTGCTGCGGCTACTGACTGAGGCTTGGCGGTTACGTGCAACAGGTTACTTCTGAGGGGCACTGTACACAGATGGCCCTGCAGCGAGAGTACAGGTTCCGCAAGCATAACTGTGCTTATAACAATAGCGTTATAAGGCTAGGTGAGCTTAGCTACACATCTTTCGATCGCACGGGTACCTCCAGGAAATGAGGCTTGAAGGCCCCGCAAAGATAGTGAAGGCCCTGCGAAGACAGCCAAGGAACCAAGATATATGTGAAGTAGGTTTCCAATCTGGAAGGCGCAGCTTTGGGTGCGCTGGGATCTCTCCTGTTGGGCAACGCCCACAGGGGCATTTTATTGCCAGCCACCACTCGTGTGAGGACCAGCATATGACAGCTCTTGAGACGGAGTTGCGTTAGCTTGTCGATCAAGCCCCGGTTGCATTGCTACATCTGTGGAAGGCAGCAGCAAGTTGGTCCACGTGACACGAAAAGAGGTAAGGTACAGTCTAAGGCTTCTGCTACGTAAGAGCCGAATATGGTGAAACCATGGCCGTAGTTCAGCTGTAGCTTAAAGGCCTTTGGGTCTTTGGCCTGGCGTTATGTTAACTGGTTTTTAGTTTTATTTTGTGAGTTATCTCTTTTGTGATCGAATATGACAATGCCGCTGCGCTAGATGGGGAGCGATATAACGTTTAATCATGAAAACGTAGATACGCCAATACATTACTGCTGGGCACGCTGGGTCTCTCTAGTGAAGTTACCACAAACCATCGTGTTAATGTGCTCGGATAAAATGGTGTACTAGAAAAAACTATAATACCAAGGACCATGTAGCTACAGTTCAGCTCCTTTCTCTGTCTCCGAACTTAGCACTACAAGGGGGAAGAAGCAGGTAGGAGGGGATGCAGCTTTTAGGGAGGTACCATGGAATTTCTTGAAACACAGCTCTCTGTTTTACAAGCAGAGCTATCATGCTGGTCTATGTCTCAGGAGCGCTGCCTTGGGGCGGCAGATACGACAAAAGGTACATTATCTAAAAGCTGTACCAATTTTGCGAGCTGTTAGCAGAAGATAAAAAAGCAGGCCGCGGCATTTGCGCTTAGGGATCTGCCACTATAGAGGTCGTCACGTTACGCCAGGTAAAAAAAACTCGACTAAATTGTCTGGTTCGAAAGCACGGTAACGTATGACAACTGAGGGCCTTCAGAAAGGTGCTCTCAGCTCGCATATTGATACCATTGTCCCACATCGGAAAGCTTGGTATCACTGAGTGCCTGAGCTTGCGACGATACTAACCAGTATGCGATCGTAGACAGTAAATTCACAATTCCTGCTGTTCAGCGATTTGGAGTTATTACCTTGGCGCACGCTACAAAATCTGGGGATTATCCTCATATACGAGCATGATTTTCAGATAGCTTATATCCTGCTTGACGTAGTGCCCGAGGCTGGCTATTCGGTCTAAGTAATATGTAATTAATGATGCCCAACATGTCTGTTTTTTCGCGGAACAGTGCTGCAGGTCACTCACAGGGTGCCTACCGTTGCTGGGTTTGTAGGTTACGTGCTGTAACTTATCCGATTAATCTGATATTGACTAATAACATTCGGTCTGACGTGAAAAAAGTTGATCAGTATTCGGTAACGCTGAGCAAGTTCCTGTTAATATTGGATAATGGAACCACATTGTTACCTGATGGAGGTTTTCGCTGATCCTTCACTATGACTTCCGCTTTCCGCCTGAAGTCCGTTTGCAGCGGTGCGCTATGTGGGATGCTGAACCAGCATATCGTAACCATAGTCATGAAATGCGGTGCCATTGGCGATTAAGAGTATTGGCTTTCATTAATTCATTGATGTCGGATCTTTTGCTGCGCGGGGTCCTCGGTAAAACTCCATCGATGGCTTACAGCAGTATATAAAAGGGCACAACTATCTAACCAGATATCCTCATCTCAACTCAGAGAACCAGAGCATTCAAGTTCCATTCAACAAACACAACACACAACATAATGAAGCTAACCTACGTTTTCGGTCTACTAGCAGGTGTCGCCATGGTTGCCGCTGAAGAGATTGACGCTAACGAGCAGTGCCGCATCAAGTGTGAGCCTATCGCACACAGCGGGAAGAAGTACATCAAGTGCGTTGGCGACTGTCTAATGAAAATCTACAACCCACGGACTACCACTACCATAAGCCCACCAGCTAAGACCAACGTATAATCTTAGTTTAATGTCCATAATTAATAAATTTGTCTCAATGATCTACAGGCGCTTCTGCAAGGCATCGTTTCCAATGCATCTCGCATTGCGACCATTGGTGCCTTTGCGTGCCCAACTCCTAATGAGGAACCGTTACGTCCAAAGGGGACAATGGGCACAGGGGAACACATTCACAGCAGGGTGGTGTCTGGGTCTCTCAGCGGTGTGGTGTATGGGTCTCTCAGCGGTGTGGTGTATGGGTCTCTCAGCGGTGTGGTGTATGGGTCTCTCAGCGGTGTGGTGTATGGGTCTCTCAACGGTGTGGTGTATGGGTCTCTCAGCGGTGTGGTGTGGTGTATGGGTCTCTCAGCGGTGTGGTGTATGGGTCTCTCAGCGGTGTGGTGTATGGGTCTCTCAGCGGTGTGGTGTATGGGTCTCTCAGCGGTGTGGTGTATGGGTCTCTCAGCGGTGTGGTGTATGGGTCTCTCAGCGGTGTGGTGTATGGGTCTCTCAGCGGTGTGGTGTATGGGTCTCTCAGCGGTGTGGTGTATGGGTCTCTCAGCGGTGTGGTGTATGGGTCTCTCAGCGGTGTGGTGTATGGGTCTCTCAGCGGTGTGGTGTATGGGTCTCTCAGCGGTGTGGTGTATGGGTCTCTCAGCGGTGTGGTGTATGGGTCTCTCAGCGGTGTGGTGTATGGGTCTCTCAGCGGTGTGGTGTATGGGTCTCTCAGCGGTGTGGTGTATGGGTCTCTCAGCGGTGTGGTGTATGGGTCTCTCAGCGGTGTGGTGTATGGGTCTCTCAGCGGTGTGGTGTATGGGTCTCTCAGCGGTGTGGTGTATGGGTCTCTCAGCGGTGTGGTGTATGGGTCTCTCAGCGGTGTGGTGTATGGGTCTCTCAGCGGTGTGGTGTATGGGTCTCTCACCGGTGTGGT